>CM076584.1:315360243-315683636 GCA_034641835.2 Pinus albicaulis
TTGTGTGTGTGTGTTTTCCAACTGACCCCAAGCCCTTCCTTTATACTTTTCTCATTAGCAAACCAACGGCCATGATCTAATCTATAATCGACGTCTCATTAAAAGAATGCTTGATCCACGTCACTTAGAACATTTCATCACGTGTAAATTAATTCACTTTAAATTTCCTTAAGTTAGACTTAGGGTCCCTATTAAAAAATTTAATTATTTGCATAACTTTTACACCATATGAAATTTCTCCAAATGCTTTCTGAGTCTTGGAGACCTCATGTGTTCCAACCCCTCCACAAAACTTCAGAGCTAGAGCATGCCTGATGCTACACCAAAATCTCAACACAAAAGTCTTTGCTAGCTATGGCATCCTGTTGACTGTTGTAACAAGCATTTCTCTCTACATTTGTCGGACAAGAAGAATTACAAATTCTGATATATTATTTTGGCTTGTCTTCTATTGGTCTATTAGTATGTTCTATCATCATTTACTTTCATGTTTATGTGATTGCTAATTTGAATTGGGCCTACAAGAAAGATTGAAGTAAATTACATTAAGCATAGAACATACCATGGTTATCTAAAATTAACAAATGGTTTAGGTCAAGTCATAGAAGAGCTCATCCTCAAAGAATTTGATCCAACAAAATGCAAAAAACTTTCCAAATATAGCTCCAACAGCTAGCATCTACCCTCCAGCGAATATCACACATGCGTCTCCATGTCAAGATAAGAGGGTTGTACCTGAAAACCCTCAAATGTCTAATCAAATGATGTCAAATGTTTGAAGGAAGGAGGCACGTATGGCATCATGTGCATGAATCTCGATTCAAGGTCCAAATACATGCAAGTCAACCTCTCCAAAATTTGAAATGGTGTGTGGCTCCATAGGCGGATTCATTTCCCCTATAATGCACAAATCATGCTCTTCAATGCCTAAGGAGTGAGCATCCCCTCGAAGGGATGAGTAATGCATCCAAATATATCATAGAGCAGTTAATCATTAGGTGACATCTTCTAATAGCTCAATGACTCTTTTAATTTATATCCCTTCCTAAATCGAGCTTGGAGTGGGGATCTTTAACCTTAATTACAAGTGAAAACCCCCAAGACAAAATAAAACTCCTAGGACTCTAAGCTAGCGTCATTGAAGTGATCAATTTGGCACTAGGGTGAAGGTGTTTTCATGAGTTGACCCTCATAGTAACATAGGATCACTGAAGAGGTTTCCCCCTTAACATTCAAGGCCTAAGGGTTATTTTTTACTATTCCACATGTATTCCTTTATAGCAAGTAGTTTACTATTCCTCCTGGCTGGCTCTGCGCTGACTAGTACTCATTGCCTCTCTGTTGTTGTATTCTCGACTACGCAGAGGCTGCGTAATCCCAGCCAGGTTGATGTAGACCCAGCCAACACAGCACAGGAGCAACACAACACCAGTCGGGGTGACGCGGGCCCAGCCAGGGTAGCACAACACCAGTGAGGTTGACACAGTCGAGACATTGGCCAGTGAGGGTTGGCACAGAGGCTGCAGAGGCAGCGCCGAGGGTTCTAGTGGGCCAGAAAGGCCTCCTAATTTGTAAATCTCGTTTGAGGGTGTGATACAGCCATATTTTCTGTCTTCGAGTGAAAGGTACTAACTGTCGTGTAATTTCTCTGTAGGGCCAACCATTTCTGGTGCCCAGAATGTTGTATTCAAATTCTGCATAATAATAAAACCCTCTAGAGATGTTGCACCAGATTTCCCGCATTGGGTTTTTCCGGGGACATTTGTCCGAAAAAGCATGTGTAATCTTGTCACATGTGTGTATTGTTCAGTAAATGATTTGTAGATGTGTAGGCTGCAGTTTGTGTCTACTTTAATGTTTTTCTGAATATTTCAGTTAAATAACTTGTTAAGTTAATCAAACAAGTAGGTGAAGTAGATCTAGACACTACAGTAGGGTTTCTGTTTTGAAACTTTCACATGGTATCAGAGCATTGCAGATCAAGTTGATCCACCAGCAGAGCAGCTGAAGAAATTGTTGCAGAGAAGGCAGTTGAAGCAGCAGAGTTCCAGAAGAGGGTAGCGCAGCATCAGGAGGGACGCAGAGGCCACACAGAGGCTGATGTAGAGCCATCTGAGTGACAATGAGGCAACGTAGAGCCTTCCAGAGTGATGCAGGATCAGTCTGCGCTGCACAGAGGCTGCGCTGAGCCAGTATGCTCACGTAGAGGCTAGCCAGAGGGACGCAGTCCGTGTGGAGGTTGTTGTACAAATTTGTTGTAATATGGAAGCGGAGCTTCTGATCTTCAGAGTTTGCTGGTGTGGCACAGGTTTTGTTGGTGCAGAACAGTGCCTAGAAAAGGTGACAAGAGTGGGAGGAGAGGATTGATTCAGTTGTTTTGGCGGAGGATTTCCGGGAGGGAAATTAGTTGTCAGAGGGAGCAACTACTATAGAGGATTTCTATTGCCAAGAAACCCAAATCCAATTTCTGTTGAGTGTTGCAGTAGGAAGAGGGAGAGGAGTACCTGTTCCGACATATTTGAGCAGAGATGGTTTCTCATGGACTGAGAAATCAGGATAGGTTAGACGATGTGTCCAGCTTTGTTATCTAGAGGGCCAGGATCCTGACAATCCTGGATGAGTATGACATCAAGGACCATGCTGAAAATGTCCTAGCTATGACTACTGATGCAAATCTCTAGAAGAAATTCAAAGAGAATCAAGCGCGGGCTAAGTGCTTGATTATTGATGGAGTCAAGGATCACATGGTTCCACATATTGCCAATAAGAACACAGCAAATGAAATGTTGACAGCTTTGGACACGATGTATCAGGGAAGCTCCGTCCAAAGGAAGATGCTTATGGAGAATCAGATGCGGTTGTTCTAGATGCAGAAGGGTGAAGAAATCGATCCCTTCCTCTTTAGACTTCAGACTATCCGGGATCAACTGATTGCCATGGGTACGACTCCGAATGAAGGGCTCTTGGTGAGGACGGCCCTGAATGCAGTCACCGATAAATGGGAAACGTTTGTCTAAAGCATTTTGGGCAGGGCAGCGTTACCATCTTGGGCAGACATGTGGGCAATCCTCCGTCGGGAGGAAATCAGGAGATTTACCAAGAGGCAAAGCAGCAGCAGCGGAGTCAAAGTAAAGAAAGAGGAAGAGGAGGATGCAGACCTTGCATCAAAGGGACAGAAGCAGCAAGGGAAAAAGAAGAAGGACCTATCCAAGGTCTGGTGCTTTAATTGTGGTGAAATTTGACACTTCGCCAACAATTGTCCTAAGAAGAAGGACAAGGGATTTTATGAATCCAAGGCAACAGCAGCAAAAGGGGACGATGGTAGTGATGATGACGTAGCCACGAGTGCTCATGAACCACGGAAGTAGGGTGATATTGATCTGTAGAGCAACTACAAATGGTAGGCAGGATGCTTGAGGTGCCCAAACTCTTGGATCACATACAAGCTACGAGAGCCTTAAGACAGTAGCAAGACAAGTGGAGAAGTGGGTGCAGAAGATCACAGTCAAGTAGAGGGCAGACCTAGGACGCTGTAGATGGAGCAGCGCAGTGTAAAGGCAACAGAAGCGTAGGAACAACAGCGCAGAGGGAGGGGCAGTGCTTACACAGTGCAAAGCAACAACATCGTAGTGGCTTCAAGGAGACAGCACAACGCAGCAGCCAAGGGAGCTTCAGTGATGAGTTGCAGCCCAACTGACTTGTCTGTCAGAGATTGCATGATGATCCTTCAGTTGCTTACCTTTCAGCAACTGAGTTGCAGTGAAGCAGTTAGTAGTGCTATGGGCAGCATGATGCAGCAAATTGAGAGGGAGTAGTAGTATAGATGTGGCAGTAACATGGGCAGCAGTACAGAAAGCAGCAGCGCAGTGGATAGAGGGCAGCAGGCCAAGCATCAGCAGCGCAGAGACCGATCCCATGATCAGGCAATGCTTCAGTGTGGAAGTATTTCTAGAGCACACTTCTCACTAAGGGGGAGTGTTGGGATTTTGGGGGAGCATCGGGTGTGCTCTAGCTCCGAAACTTTGCGGAGGGGCTAAGACACACAAGATCTCCAAAACCTAAAAATCGTTTGGAGAAATTTCATCTGGTGTTGAAGTTATTCTAATAATTAATTTTTTAATGAGGACCCTAAGTCTAACTTAGGAAATTAGAAAAATTAAAGTAAATTAATTAAACACATGTGATGAAATGTTCTAAGTGACGTGGATCAAGCAGTATTTTAATTTGAGCTGTCGATTAGAGATTAGGTCACGGTCGTTGGTTTTCCAATGAGAAAAGTATAAAGGAAAGACTTGGGATCAGTTGGAGGACACACACACACACAGGTAGAACACTAAAGCTAAGTCGAATTTCCGAGGCGAGGTTTGTTGAGAAATTCGAAGCGAGTTTGTAGTGCAGTGAGGGGCAAAGATCGGCAAGGGATGATCTGATCCAAGGCCGAGAATACAGCAACAGAGAGGCAATGGGTACTAGTCAACACAGACCCAGCTAAGAGTACATAATTTAGCCAGCACCACATAGAGTACTGCGTAGATGCTGCATAAGCCCACCTAGGGTGACGCAGACCCAACCAGCGCAGTGCAGGGGCATCGCAGCACCAGTTGGGTTGACGTAGGCCCAGCCAGGGCAGCGCAGCACCAGTAAGGGTGACGCAGTGGGGACGCTGGCCAGTGAGGGCTGACGCAGAGGCTGCAAAGGCAGCGCTGAGGGTTCCAGTGGGCCAGCAACGGCTTGTGATCTGCAAATCTCATTTGAGGGTGTGATACATCCATATTTTTTGTCTCCGAGTGAGAGGTGCTAATTGTCGTGTAATTGTTGGAAATACTGAGAGGGGGGGTGAATCAATATTCCTTTCAATTAGAACATTAGTTAATCTTCAATTATTATCAGTGTTTGTACAATGATAGCGGCAAACAAGAGGAACACAAATGCACACAGCTTTTAAGGTGGAAACCCACTCCGAGACAAAAACCACCTAATGCTTTTCTAATAATTCTTTAATATTCAACTCCAATTGAAAATAAAGCTCCAACTTCCTAGAATCTAGAAACGCATTCTTCTCCAGCTCCCACCGGATGGATGCTCCAATGCCCGAGATTCTTCAGTAGTCAACTGAACGTTCAACGGATGCCCCAACACCCAATGAGCTACAACTCACCCTAGCACCACCCTACCACCCTATAGAAGAATAAAATATGAATGGACTCCCGTACCAGGGAAAATGGTCCACTTTACAATGATATAGAAAGATGTAGAAGAAGAATATATACTAGACCATAACCCCAACTTTGACACAACCACCTAATGATGATCCTAGACCTCCCAACACTGCCTCTTCAACCCTTGGCAGATAGACACTAGTACAATTTTTACAATAATGTATTTACAATGACTTAGTACAATGATTGTATGCAGTGCTGCCCACTTGAAAACTTCATAGGATGAACTTCTTGTTGTTGTTATGCACCTTGGATGACGCTCTTTTCATGCTACCCTCTGCTGCACCTTGCTTTGCTTTTCTGCCATAGAAAGTCTGATCCTTTGCAACCCTTGACAACACATGATCTAGATTTTTCTTGCCTTCTAGGAGCTCAATATTGAATCTGGTGTATCCCTGTTATTTCAGATCCTCAATATCTGATTTTTGGTCCTGTAGTAGTCCTCTGAGTCGTCTTTCCAATGCCACAGGTATGACCCAAATTGGATTCTTCAAGAGAGAGTTATACCCAATCTCTCACAATGCCCTAATTATGGACTTTTTCAGCGGAGCGCACTTGTACGGCGTGCCACGTGTCATTGTTTCTTCATTTGGCTCTGAAATTGATAGAGCGAAAAGTACAGACTGTGCACTATCCGCCACTTTTTACGGAATTCCAATCTGATACTCAAAGAGAGAGTTATGACGAATTTACCAAGGTCACTTCTTTGAAATGAATTTCAGGAGCCTGCAAAAACCCTGACTTCCACCAATCATATCTCCAAAAATATTGAGCACCTTGATCTGAAATTTTTATAGCAACTTCCTAAGGATTTCGACTTCGCCTCATAAAAATTTTAGCTTCTGAACCTTCGTAGAAAAACAGTTAGAGCGCAAATGCCACGATGACCTGTTTCAGATGATCGAATCCCTTACCTAAGGAGGAAATGAAGATCACAAGTTATATAAATGCTTAACTTGAGAGGGGCTTCAACAAGTGAATGTGGGAGGGATTTTAGGAGCTTAAAAAATATTAATTATGACTTTTCAATGACCCATGCTAACCCATGAGTTTTACCCCACTGCTTAGGGGTACAAACTTCAAACATGAATTCCTCTCAATAGTGAAGAATTAAATGCGTGCCATATATCAACGAAAACATCTCGACAAGTAGAAACCATCAAAAGCATTATTGACCCAGAATATATTAATTTGGTAGGTCAAAATTCCCATGCAATATTGGGTTAGCCCCTGGTGCTGCTTGGGTTGACATCAATGACAACGCTAATCAACAATCTCCCCCTTTGGCATTGATGGCAACACAAGTACTCCCTCTGCGATCATGACACCTCTTCCTACAACATTCTCTCCCCCTTTGACATCAATGGCAAAGGGTAACTCCCCCTGAAACACAACCATCCTGCGGACCTGTACACACTTCCACTCCCCCTAACACACAACTGTCCTGCAGACCTGTAATCTACTTCCACTCCTCCTTTATATTCTGAAAAAGGAAAATCTAATGAGCACTTGGGAGAATCCCAAGCTTCTAGCAAAGATATTCCAATGCTGGTGAATATTTAATATGTGATTCTTTTGGTGCTGCTTGGAATCTTGCTACTTGTCCAACTGCTTGCATAACATCTGGTCGGGAGGCTATTACATATAGAAGACTACTAATCATATAGATCTGTACAACCTTTGATCCACATCCTTAGATGAGTCGTCTATGCTCAATTTGCAACCTATTACCATTGGAGTAAGGATGGGTTTGCAACAAGGTTACTTGGGAGCAGGAGCGAAAACGCGGAGCGGAAGTGGGAGCGGGAGCGCCATTTTTAGAAGCTTCCGGTCCAAAGCGTTTTTGGGAGCGTTTATATATATATATATATATATATATATATATATATATATATATATATATATATATATATATATATATATAATATTTTGATGCATATATGTCAACAAAAACATGTAAAATGATGAATTAGACATAAAAAACATAAAAACATAGATTGAATCATATAACATCAATCATCTAGAAGTTATAATCTTCATCAACCACGCCCACAAGTTGGAAGCATACAACATATTGACTCTTGAGTCTCGCGAATCATCAATCTGAAGGTTTCAGGCTTTCAAAATTCAATATATAACATTTATCATCATTGATTTCAAATTTCAATATCTAGCATTTATCACCATTGATTCATTGATTTCAAAATTCAATATACATTTATCATCATTGATATATAACATTTATCATCATTGATTTCAAAATTCAATATACATTTATCATCCTTGATATATAACATTTATCATGATTGATATATATCATTTATCATCATTGATTCATTGATTTCAAAATTCAATATATAACATTTATCATCATTGATATTATATAACATTTATCATCATTGATTCATTGATCACCATATAACTTTCATGAAGCATCATATTCATAATTCATAGTGACTTGTAAACAGTGAACTTATAAATGCCAACTTCAAAGTTTCACCTTTCAAATTCAAACTTCAAACTTAAATTGTCATTAAATATATGAAATCAGAAAGAGTCAAGTTTCAACTGTTCAACTGTCAACAACAAATAGAGAAGACTAGTAAACAACAAATCTATTTTATCTGGCTGGCCCCTTGCCACGCCCACGAGAAATGTCTAATTTTTGTGAGCCACGAGGAAATGTTGGTCTTCTAGTACTCTCAGGAGTACCACGACCATGACTAGAAGGTGGAGGCTGGATCTGCAAAGGAATAATAGTGTGATATCGAGAACTGGCACTGGGACTGGCACTGGCACCCGCACCCGCACTGCTACCAGTAGATGGTGGGACTGGCCCTATGTGTGGCGGTGCTGCTGATGCTTCATCATCATCCCTAAAAAGTTCTGCTTCCAATTCTTCCAGATGTAACGTGTTGTCCTCCAAATTATCATCCTCTGGGTTGTTGTCCCAGACTCTGTATGATTGATCCTCATTTGCCCGATCACAGTAATGGCTCAACAACCTCAAGTTGCAATGCACATAAACCAAGCTTTCAGCTCGGTTTTCATTCAGCCTGTTTCTTCTCACATTGTGTATGAAGTTGTAGGTGCTCCAACACCTCTCTGCAGAAGAAGTGTTCACAACCTGTGAGAGAACTTTTTTAGCCAACTTTGGCAAAAGTCCCATGCCGCCATATGATTCCCACCATGTGAGAGCATCAAATCTGTCCATGTCTTCCATTGCATGGAAAGAACCAAAGTTAGCAGTGCAACTGAAGTATTTGCCTAATTCAAGGCGCAATCTAGCACACTCCTCCCTATCGGGTACCAACTTGTCTAATGCCTTCATGTACCCCTCTTGTACCTCTAGATCTATGTGAGGTTTCATCCTAACCCCACCTCTAGGTGCAGGTTGGCCCAACCAAGATGGAGAGTAATATTTTGGCGTAAGGATATATGCCAAAGCATGTAGTGGAACATTGAGTTTATTCCACCGTGCACACACACAGTCATGAATCATAGGATACAAGTTGGGATCATTATCCTTAACAATATCTTTTATTTGCCCCAACATGTTGTCCATCTACTCATAAACCTCTCCAATCATTGGTTTATCAGTATCTGCAAACCGAATCATGTTATAAATGGGCTTGGTAAAATTCAAAATTTCCCTCACACGTGCCCAAAACAGAGGGTCAAGGGTGGTCTCCTCCACATGTTCGAAACCTTGCCTGTCAACTATTGTTAATGCCCTGTCCTTTAATAGCTGCCAGTGTGGGCTTGATACCATTGCAGCCAATGACTCTCTTACCTTCAAAAGGCGCTTGAAGGTGAGGTAATAGCTAGAAAATCTAGTTTTTGCTATTTTCAACAACTCCAATTTGGAGTGAGTACGGAAAAGCACATGGGTATTGCTATGATTTGTAATAAATTTTATCATTTTTTTACCTCTCTTGTACAAATCACCAAGCCATTTGAATTGAGGTTGTTTGTTTTTTATGATATCATGCATCAAAAGGTTCATTGTGTGAACCAAACACCCAGACCAAAAAATATTGGGGTATTTATCCTCAATAATTGCTCCTGCTGCCTTACAGTTAGCAGCATCATCAGTGATGACCTGTATGACATTGTATGGCCCAGTCTTTTCAATTATATCAAGTAATGGTTCTGCAATGTTAATGTCGGTTTTGAAGTTGTCTGAATAATCATATGCTGCCAGGAAGATTGCACCACTAACGAACACAGCCAAAACACTTATCAATGGTTTTCCTTTTACATTGGTCCATCCATCAGAGACAATGGACAGCCCATGCTCATTCCACGAACTTGTCATTCTAGCCAAAGAATAGTTTATTTTAGCTTTTTCATGATCAAGACCCACGGTTCTGGCCTTGTCATACCCAGGGCTTTTGTATCCTTTGGGGGAATCATTAATGGCAGAAACCATTTCATGCCAATAAGGTGAGCGAAGAACATTGAATGGCACCCCACATGCATATAGAAACCAGTAAACTTTTGAATCCACATCATTCCTACACCCTTCGTCCAGGAAATCGGATATGGTTCTACGCCTTAATCCAGATGTGCCACTGCCTCCAAAACCACTGGCATGGGTGGAAGTTGAACCTGTTTGTCCATGACGTGTTGGGCCTGAATAATAATCAATGAAACCCCTAGATCTTTTAGATGATCTCTGTAGGGCAGCCTCCTCTTCCTTCCTATATTTCTCTCTCTCTGTTGCTGGCACACTAGTACAAATTTTGATTCCAATATTTTTAGTTCCATCCCCTGGCATTTTCCCACAAAGGTGCCTTCTCACACGGGTGTATGAACCATGGTATTGTTTATTGCAATGGGGGCAAATAAATTTAGTGGTTCCACCACCTTTCCCTCCTTCCTGTTTCTGAACATATTTCCACAAAGGTGTCTGAGTTTGGTCTTGTCTAGTTGGGGAATCTGTGTCCTCATGTTCTCCACCATAACCCTCCTCTTCAGGATTTTCTTCAAATCCACCATAACCCTCCTCTTCATCCTCCTCTTCTCTAATTGGCCTCTTTCTTCTACTACTCTCCAACACCATTATCACAAAGAAAGGAACCAACATGAGGAAAATCCCTAGCCATATAGCCATGATGGAAACAAGTTTCAAGTTTCTAGCCTGCAAAACAAATGGAAAAATGCCAAATGGGAATTAGAAATGCAACATAGGAAAAAAACAATTCATTTTTTAAGTTTTAAATCCAATAAAATGCAACATTCAAGAAAAAATCAAGTTTTCATTTTTAAACAACCTACAAATTCATCCTAGAAAATACAAAATTGGATTAGAAGGCCTACCTCTTTCTTGCAATCCTCCTGTTGCCTTGTAGCTTGCTCCTTGCTCTCCTTGTCACTTCTGCAGCTCAGCTCTCCAGTTCTCTCCTCAAGCTCTTCTTGCTCTCTCTCACTCACTCAACAAACAATTAAAACAAAATGCCCCCCCCCCCCCCTTATAAACAAAAAAAAAATTCATTGAAAAAAATTTCCGCCCGGCGGGAAACAATTTTTTTTTCCCGGGGAGTGTTCGGGAGCGAACGCTCCCCGATCGCTTCCGGCGTTTAAAAAACGCTCCCAAAACATTTTTTAAACGCCGAAAGCGCTCAGGCAGCATTCACTCCCGAGCGCTTCCTGAAACACTCCCGAAGGGTTTTTTAAACACCGAAAGCGCTCAGACAGCGTTCTCTCCCGAGCGCTTCCTGAAACGCTCCCGAAAAGGCAGGGAGCGTTTTAACAGGTTCGAAAACGCGCTCCCAAAAACGCTCCCCTCAGGAAGCGTTTTCGGGAGCACATTTTCGAACGTTTCCAAAACGCTCCCGCATGGAGCACGTTTCGGAAACGGGAACGAGGGGGGGTTGAAGCTTCCCCGCAACCCTGGTTTGCAATCTTTCATTTTAAATTTCTTGAGCATTTCCTTGATGTACTTGGCTTGACATATAAATACTCCTTTCTCTTGCTGAGATATTTGAAGCCCTAAGAAGTATGTCAGCTCACCAAGTAAAGACATCTCGAAATCACTTTGCACCTTTGTAGCAAACTTCTTACTTAGTCGATCATCATTGCTACCAATTATTGTATCATCCTCTTTAGCTATTAGACATGCTTTAGTTGCTTCATCCAGGAACATATATGTCGTTTGGATCTCGACTTGTTGTAGCCACAATTTCACCATACACACCTTTCTTTGCCTTGATCACACATTTGTCTAACACTGAGCAGATTGTGATTCATGTTTTCAACCAATAGAGCATTATTGGCTAGAGCATATTTGCTTCCGAGAGTGACAGTACTTGATCCTATAACATTTGAAGATCCATCATTTCCAAAGGACACGGTTCCATCCTTCTTCTCTTTCAGAGATACAAATTTATTTCTATCTCCAGTCATATGCGTTGAGCAACCGTTATCAACATACCACACATCTTTGTTCTTTTGAGCCTTGAGAGCGAGAGCACAATTATCATTCTTCTTCTTCTTCCATGTTCGTTCATTCTATGGCTTCGAAGATTCTTCTGGAGGATTTTCAAGTCTGCAGTCTTTGGCTATGTGTCCAAAGTTTCGACATTTGTAACATTCAATATTATTTCTTAAATGTTCAAATATATTGATGTTTCGCTGAGCCCTGGGAGGTTCATATTTGATAGATCTCCTGGAATTGTATTCGTTCCTAGGGTACGTGCGACATTCTATAGCTTTATGACCAAATTTTCCACATGAATAACAGTAGCCATAAAAAATATGTTGGTACCTGGATGGAAATTTTCGTCGAGGAATTGTCTTCCAAGGCTGTTCTTGCAAATCTTGTCCAATGAAGTCTACATGCATGTCAGATCTCATAGGTTCATTGTATTTTGTTGTAGAAAGTCCTACTTCTTCTTCTTTGTAACCGATGCCAGTTTTGTCGTTGTAAGATCGTTGATTGTTGATGAGTTCTTCCAATGCCCTTGAGCTGTTGGCATAGTTTTGGATAGTTTTTCCTTTCTTCACTTCCTCACACAGCGAGACTACTTCGGCTTCTAATTCTTCCCTTTCTTGGTTTCTTTCTTCCAACTTCTTTTGAAGTGAATCTTCAATGCATTTGTGTTCTTCAACTTCAATTTTGAGACCTTGAACTTGTTCTTCAAGATTATTGGAACGGATCTTCTGCACCTTGAGATCTTTTATAAGCTTGATTGCTTCCTCATAAAATTCTTCTATGGTCCATCCTTCTTCTTCATTGTTTGATACCTCTTGTTTATTGTGCTTGGGTTTATTGTGCTTGGCCATAAACAATGCTCTCTCATTGGCTTCTTCTTCACTGTCATTGTCTTCATCGGATGATGAGCTATCTTCTTTATAGAGAAAGTTCCTTTTGGATCCTTGCTTGTTGAATTTCTTAAAGCCTTTCTTTCCTTTTGAGTTGCCATTACTTCTATTTGGACATTTTGCTGCAAAATGCCCAACCTCATTACAGCTGAAACATATCAATGGAAGTTTACCTTTGAATTGTCCCTTACCAATTTTTAGTTTTCTTGTGAAGTAAGCATATTCTTCATCTGAAAGACCTTCTTCATCATCTCCCTTTTCTTCACACTTGCAGGTGCATGTATTTTCAATTGAAGGTTGTTTATCCTTATTGGTTTTCTTAGATGCAACGAACGTAGTTTCTAGATGCGAAGTACCCTCTTCTTCATCAAGTCTCATTTCATATGATATGAGAACTCCATGTAATTCCTCTTTGCTGAGTTTGTCCAGATTTGCACTGTATTCTAAGACCGATACCTTTGGGTTGAATCTCCCTGGTAACGTTCTAAGAATATTCCATATAATAGTCTTCTCGTCAATTGGCTCTCCCAATCCTTCCAGAGTATTGGTTATTTCATCAACGTATTGGAAGTATGCAGCAATGTTGCAATCTTCTTTCATTCTGAGTTGCTCAAATTTTGCTCTATAGATTTGAAGCTTTGCTTCTTTGACATTTGAGTCACCTGCATATATATTCTCAAGCTTGTCCCATACATTTTTGGTAGTTTTACAACCCAACACCTTATGATAAACAGATTCAATAATTCCACTACTAATAATATTCTTTTCTTTTTCATCATTTACCAAATTCTTCTTACCTTGTTCATCCGCGGTTGATGTAAATCCATTTTGAACAATGTCCCATACTTCGTAACCTTGCGCCATGAGATAGACCTCCATTCTTCCTTTCCAGAGTGCATAATTATTTTCATTGAATAGAGTTACACCATTCTTGGTATGCTCCATGACCTCCTTCCAGCTGTTAAACTGCTATTGAAGGAACCAAGCTCTGATACCAATTGTTGGAAATACTGAGAGGGGGGGGGTGAATCAGTATTCCTTTCAATTCGAGCATTAGTTAATATTCAATTATTATCATTGTTTGTACAATGATAGCAGCAAACAAGAGGAACACAAATGCACACAGTTTTTAAGGTGGAAACCCACTCCGGGACAAAAACCACCTAACTCTTTTCTAATAATTCTTTAATATTCAACTCCAATTGAAAATAAAGCTCCAACTTCCTAGAATCTAGAAAAGCATTCTTCTCCAGCTCCCACTGGATGGACGCTCCAACGCTCGAGATTCTTCAGTAGTCAACTGAACGGATGCCCCAACACCCAATGAGCTACAACTCACCCTACCACCACCCTACCACCCTATAGAAGAATAAAATAAGAATGGACTCCCGTACCAGGGAAAATGGTCCACTTTACAATGATATAGAATGATGTAGAAGAAGAAGATATACTAGACCATAACCCCAACTTTGACACAACCACCTAATGATGATCCTAAACCTCCCAACACTACCTCTTCAACCCTTGGCAGATAAACACTAGTACAATTTTTACAATAATGTATTTACAATGACTTAGTACAATGATACCTTTACAATGATTGTATGCAGTGCTGCCCACTTGAAGACTTCATAAGATGAACTTCTTGTTGTTGTTATGCACCTTAGTTGATGCTCTTTTCATGCTACCCTCTGTTGCACCTTGCTTTGCTTTTCTACCGTAGAAAGTCTGGTCCTTTGCAACCCTTGACAACACATGATCTAGCTTTTTCTTGCCTTCTAGGAGCTCGATATTGAATCTGGTGTTATTTCAGATCCTCAATATCTGATTTTTGGTCCTGTAGTAGTCCTCTGAGTCGTCTTTCTAATGCCACAGGTCTGACCCAATTTGGATTCTTCAAGAGAGAGTTATACCCAATCTCTCACAATGCCCTAATTATGGACTGTTTCAGCAGAGCGCACTTGTACGGCGTGCCACGTGTCATTGTTTCTGCATTTGGCTCTGAAATTGATAGAGCGAAAAGTACAGACTATGCAGTATCCGCCACTTTTTACGGAATTCCAATCCGATACTCAGAGAGAGAGTTATGACGAATTTACCAAGGTCACTTCTTTGAGATGAATTTCAGGAGCCTGCAAAAACCCTGACTTCCACAGATCATATCTACAAAAATATTGCGCACCTTGATTTGAAATTTTTACAGCAGCTTCCTCAGGATTTTGGCTTCGCCTCATAAAAATTTTAGCTTCTAAACCTTCGTAGAAAAAAAGTTAGAGCGCAAATGCCACGATGACCTGTTTCAGATGATCGAATCCCTTACCTAAGGAGGAAATGAAGATCACAAGTTATATAAATGCTTAACTTGAGAGGGGCTTCAACAAGTGAATGTGGGAGGGATTTTAGGAGCTTAAAAAATATTAATTATGACTTTTCAATGACCCATGCCCCAACCCCATGGGGTTTTAGCCCACTAACTGGGGGTACAAACTTCAAACATGAATATCTCTCAAACCGTGAAGAATTAAATGGCGTGCCATATATCAACGAAAACATCTCGACAAGTAGAAACCATCAAAAGCATTATTGACCCAGAATATATTAATTTGGTAGGTCAAAATTCCCATGCAATATTGGGTTAGCCCCTGGTGCTGCTTGGGTTGACATCAATGACAACCGTTGATCAATAGTAATTTCTCTATAGGGCCAACCATTTCTAGTGCCTAGAATGTTGTATTCAGATTCTGCATAATAATAAAATATTCTAGAGTTGCTGCATCGGTTTTCACACATTGGGTTTCTGGGGACATTTGTCCGAAAAATCGTGTGTAATCTTGTGTCTGCTTAAATGTTTTTCTGAATATTTTAGTTAAATAACTTGTTAAGTTAATAAAACAAGTAGGCGAAGTAGATCTAAACATTGCAGTAGGGTTTCTATTTTGAAACTTTCACAACAAGGACGTTATATTTGATGAGAATCATGCCTACAAAAGATCCAAAGATATTCCTATTGATTTCAATGACGAAGACATACCAACATTCGACGAAGAAGAACACCACGACAATCCTAATTCAATTCAAAGAAGAACGACCAAGTGAGCCTATTCAACCTATGATCATTCTTAACGCAAGGAAAAGGTCAAATTGGTTAAAAGCTAATCTTGAAGACATTGAAGGACATGGAGCTACAAAAGGAACCTTTAGAGAAAGCAAAAAACCAAAACTATATTCTAGATATGTTACATACATGACAAAACTAATAGAAGTTGAACCAACTACATTTGAATAAGTTGCTAATCAAGAAGTATGGAAGAAGGCAATGAAGGAAGAATGTCAATCCATCATGAAGAATGAGGTTTGGGAAATTGCTCCTAAACCTAGTGACAAATCAGTTGTCACCTCTAAATGGATCTACAAGATCAAGCACCTTGTTGATGGAAGCATAGACAAGTAGAAAGGTAGATTCGTTGCAAGGGGTTTCTCTCAAAAGGAAGGAATATCCATCAAATGGATGTAAATAATAAAAAGAGCATTTATGATTGGGACCATCGATGAAGAAGTATACATTGAACAACCTGAAAGCTTTGAAGTAAATAGAAAAGACACTCATGTTAGTAGACTCAAGAAGGCCCTATATGGTTTGAAGCAAGCTCCTAGGGCATGGTATGCAAGAATGGATGCATACCTTCTAAGAATTGGGTTCGTTAAAAGTTCTGTTGATCCAAATCTCTACATCAAGGTTGTGAATAATGAACCAATCATTATTCTACTATATGTGGATGATCTATTCATCACAAGCGTGGAGCGAAGGATACAAGAATGCAAGAAGATGATGGCAGTCAAATTTGAGATGAAGGATATAGGACTAACGCACTATTACCTAGGTCTGGAAGTATTGTAGAAACCTGGGGAGATATATCTGGGGCAAGGAAATTAAATCATCAAGTTGTTGCAAAAATTTGGGATGATGAATTCCAAGAGCATGACTACTCCCATGATCACCAATCTCAAGAAGTTGAGAAGCTCTGACTCAAGTCTCATAGAGCCTACCTCTTATCGTAAGTTGGTGGCTTATCTGATGTATCTGGTAAATACTAGGTCGGATATATGTTTTGTTGTGAACATTCTAAGTCAATTTTACTTAGAGCCTCGTCATGATCACTGGATAGCTGCCAAGCATATATTAAGATATCTTCGTGGCACTATACATCACTGCGTAAAGTACGATTGCAAGGAAGTCAAGTTGACAGGCTTCACAGATTCTGATTGGGGTGGCAGTGAGACCGATGGAAGAAGCACTACAAGTGGATATTTTAGTTTGGGGTCTACTATGATCTCATGGATGGGTAGAAAGCAGTATCCAGTTGCTTTGAATAATGTTGAAGCAGAATATGTTATTGCCTGTGAAGTAGGAAAGGAGGTTGTACGGCTAAGGAAACTTCTAACATATTTGTTTGAGAAGCCTCTAAGTCCTATCGTGATAAATTTTGACAATCAAAGTTGCATCAAGATGTTTGAAGATCACGTGTTCCATGCTAGGACAAAGCATATCGACAATAAGTTCCACTAAATTAGGAGCTTGGTGCAGGATGGGATCATGAAGCGCTACAGTATGTCCCGACCGACGATCAGGTAGCTAATATACGAACAAAGTCTCTTCCTAATAAGAAGTTTGAATATCTTAGAAGCATGCTTGGTTTAGTTGATATTGTTGATCTTGTTGATGATGATAAAAGTTTGGAAGAGATTTCTTGAGGCTTTGTGTGTGATACACATTGCCTGGGAGGACATCTGGCCAACACTATGTGTTGATGTCTGGATCCCGAAGTGGGGAGGGTGGTGTTGGTCATGGAGCTCTGACCTCGGATACGCACATGTATCAATGGGTTGATGGTTAGCAAGTAAGCCTGACAGTACCTAGAGAGGCTAAAAGCTTTAGTCCATTTTAGTCCCACCCAGACAGATTGCCATGGTCAGGGATCTAGTCAATGGCACCATGAGTGTCTATATTGTTTGAGGACCTTGGATAGATTTCCCTGGTCAGGAATCTAGTCTATGGCATTGTGGTGCCTAAACTCTTGATAGTTCGTATGTTTTGAGATCTTCCTTGTACTTGTAAATGTCATTATGAGTACCTCCCTTGTTAAGAGGGAGTGTTGAAGAATGTAACTATGTTTTGTCTTCGTAATTGTATTTGAGTCATTATGAAATGTACTTATGAAAAGAATGAAAAAGAAAATTTTTATTATTATTGAAATGACTTATTAAAGCATGGGTTTCATGCTTCGATCATCATTTTATTAGTCAAAGCCCCATTGACGACTCCTAGGATTTATATTGATTCATTAGAGTCATTATACATTTTATGAGATCCTTCTTGGACTTTTGAAACATGTAAAAAGAATTATTTTTAAGTAAAATATGAATTTTGTCACCTCCACACCAAGTCGGCCCTTACCTGATGAAGTTAGCCTACAAAGGAGCAATTCGACCCACAAGAAGCCTATATATAAGTGCAGTTCGATATACTTGCTTACCAACTCAACAAGTTCGATATACACAAGAAGTAGTGCAAAAAAATGTGAAGTACAAGGAGAAAGAAGTCAATTGCAGGATCAAAGTTTTTGGGCTATTTAGCTCTCTCTCACCTACGAATTTACTGGGCAGTTGCAGGAACAAAATTTTGCAGTTGCAAGATCGAAGTTGCAAGAGTTTGAAGTTGCAGGGGTCGAATTTGTTGGGGTCGAAGTGTTGTTGTTGCATAGATCGAAGTTTTGTTGCTGCAAGGTCGAAGGTCTAGATCGAAGCTGTTGGAAGGAAGGGTTGACTTGGTGGTTAGAGGAAGTTTGTGTCTAGGTTGAAGAGTCTTGGATTATCTTAGGAAAATTATTGAAGAGATTTGACTGGGCTTTCCCCTAGATGGGGGCTTTTCCCTGGCAGAGCACCTACACATTGTGTCTCTTGTTGCATGATCTTCACACACGCATAATTTGGTAATTGCTTGATGAAAGATAATATAACAAAAAAGTAAAAGAAGCCAACATAATTCACAAGTAATTATCAAGAAAGAGGAATCAAAACCCTAATTCTACTAGCATTGATTTCTCAACAATAAGGACACACACTTGCCTCAAGGAAAATCATGAACCCGCCATGGCACAACCCAATAAGAGCAATATGACCAATATGATACACCAATGATCACTATGGTCATGACCAACATCTAAAGGGAAATATTATCATGTGTGAGAAAGAACATAAGATATAGCATTGTCTAAGCATCAAATATCACCATAAAACCATCATAGATACGTCAAGCAATAAGGTGCTCCCAACATGGGGTACAACATCAACATCCATCATCTAGTAGCATTATGTTTTACTTCCACCTCACAAATATTTGAGAAGATGTGATTAAATATTTTATGGCCTCCCTTAACTATGCGCCCTCACAGGTCTTCAAAGAAAGGATATCATGAGTAATTGTCTAAATCTATGTTGTAGGAAACATTGCACATAACACTGTTTCAGCCTGGAAACGAAACAGAAACACGTTTCACCGTACCGTACAGCCTGGAAACGAAACAGAAACACGTTTCACCGTACCGTACAGCCTGGAAACGTGTTTCCATCCATACCGGGTCGTTTCACATTGGGGAAACGTGCCTAGTACAGACAGATATGCATTTCCAGGTCGTACATGCGCGTTTCCGGCGTTTAAACTTTCTTTTTTAGCTCTTTTTTTTCGGTTTGTGTGTTTTAATATTTTTTTAATCATTTTTACTTTTTTGTTTTAGGGCAGCCTAATGTTCAACCCTATGGCCCTAGTGTTGATATGCAGTTCATGGTAACGTTAAATTCTTAAAGTAAAGGATGAAGTCATCATTTTACTTAAATTTTTAACATTACCATGAAATGACTTAGGATGTTTGAGAGTGGTTTCACCCTCATTGGATTTCATATGGAGAAAGTAGAATTTTATATCTCACTCAAAATCCAATAGACTTATCATTTTTTCAGGATTTCAGGATTTGGGGGATTACAATGTTTCCAATGGATTTTGTCATGTACTAGGGTATGGAACTTGTATTTAATCAAGAGAACCAAGCCCTCTATGCAGGGGAGAGTCCCAATAATCAAGAGCACCTAGGGTGCTAAGGTATGGAACTTATATTTAATTAAGAGCACTAAGGCCGTTCGACTATGCAACTTGTATTTAATCAAGAACACTAGGAGACTCCCAATCACGCATGAGACAATAAATTAGAAATTTCTAGTGACTGATTTTGGATATTGCTATTTTCATTATGTAATCATTCATGAGTAAACGTGATGTAAATTTAAAGACATATAGTTTATGCATTGACATTGGACAATTTAATTACACTGTAATAAATTATAATGTATCATGTATGCTTTATGATTGCACATTTTTCTTATATATATATATATATATATATATATATATATATATATATATTGTGTTTCCCTGTTTCCAAAATTTGGGGGGGGTCACATTTCATACCCATATCTGTTCTCCCGTTTCGTGCAACTTAGGTCTAAATTATTTATATTGTGGTGACCCCCATTGTATGCTCTTAATGCGCAGAATCACACTTTACGAGGCTTCTGGTGGGAACTCCAAAGGGTTACTTTTTGATATTTTTATCCAAGCGTTTTTGTCGACGAAGATGGATACTGCAATAAAAGGTAATAGTAGCCATATTCTTGCAAAATAATGCATATATATAAATTGAAACTGAAACTTAAATCAAATGCAAAATTTCTCCTCTAGATAGTCCACTTTGACTGGAATTCGAAAACCAATAGATCTGTACAAAATAATGATTGTCAATTCAAATAAATCAGATAAATATTGCGTGACAAGAAAATTACCGAATAAGATGCTGTAAGAAAACAGTTTAAAATTTGCCAAGCATAACCCACTGCATGAAAAGAAAGATCTGTAACTCCTCCACAAATTGCAGATATAATCTGCACAGTGATTAAATAAGTCAAATAAGTCGCTGGCAGGGCTTAATATTGCATTAAACACTATTAAGAAGCAAGTAAACAAACCAAAGCAGAACTTCCACTGGTTCTTACATTTTCAAAACAGCCTGCATTGGAACACCAGAAATATATTGCAAATAACCATTTTTCCCATTCATTCACAATAGAACAAAACTTTACTCAACATCACTAAGCCATGCATTCACAACATTTATCATATAATCTAACAGATTATAGGCGGTCAACGAGAACATAGTTACATTGAAATGAAATTCATCTCTTCTGCTGCTATCAATATGGAACTTAAAAGTTGATTTAGAAATTGAATGAATAATTGAAAGGCACCGAATGACAAGCATTTCAAGATCTTACTTTTCATTAAAACCAAAGTGCACTTGAACCAAAGAACGTTTGTAAATAATGATGGCTCCCACAAAATTACAAAAAGAAAAATCTAACCAAGTATGACAATTTCATGCTGAGAGCAAGCTTTTGCTAAATATTTCAACAAATTTCTTATGTGATTATATCATCATACGAGAAGCCATAACTATAGCAAAGGTACTTGTAACTTTTTGTAGCTCCATAGTTGAGCCATAACATTGTTTATCACGGTAATCTCAAGGACTTGGCAATTAATAACAGAAGATCAGTGTCGTCTTTGCTGGAGTTTCTTTTCCTCCATAGCAAAGGTACTTGTAACTTTTTGTAGCTCCATATTTGAGCCATAACATTGTTTATCACCGTAATCTCAAGGACTTGGCAATTAATAACAGAAGATCAGTCTCTTCTTTGCTGGAGTTTCTTTTCCCCAAGTGCATTCCTCCAAAATAGATCCTTGGATATCATGTGTATGGATATTTTTGTGACGTTTGGATCATGTTCTTCAAGAAGTTAAAGGCTGTACTATTTAGTATTATGTACCTCCATATAAGTAAGATGTGTATATAACAGCATTTATTACAAGCCTGTGTAGTCTGGTACAGTAGCTTTTCGATGGACCAGCAGATAAGATAAAGAAGAGGAGAAAAATTATAAAGGTACTTTGTGACAACCTTCCTAGTGAAATATCCTCGGCAGTTTACAGATCACATTGGTAACAGAGTGGTTACCTACCTTGTGGGAGTTGTCAATGTGCCGAGAGGAACTCTACAGTCCAGTATGGGAGTGGAATATCCTCAGCAGTTTACAGATCACATTGGTAACAGAGTGATTACCTACCTTGTGGGAGTTGTCAATGTGCCGAGAGCCACTCTACAGTCCATTATAGGGGAGATGTTCACATTAGATTGTTAGATTTAATATTAAATTAAACCAAAAAAAACAATTTTGACTCAATTAAAATTAAAAAGACATATGAGATATATTTAATGTCGGCTCAACTAAAATTAAGTCTCCTACTTGATATAGTCATCTCAGTGGGATTTGATCTCTTGAATTCACAAGATTTATTTCCAGCTAGTTGGCAATTGCATCTTGCTGCTGGTAATAGGCCTTGGAGTGATCCTAAAGGGTCTATCTAACATCTCTTAAACCCCCCACCCGTAGATCTATGATCTAAAGTGCTAAGGAACTGTTTGGGTGGCCATTTCCAAGGAGAATTGCTGCTATCCCTACGTTTTTCTGCAGATTTTATAGTATGCAGACACAGAACAGCAAGCAAAATAACAAAGAAACCCCTCTAACCAAGGTTTTAATCATAGAAATAATTTTAGACATTGTCAGTATATTAATTAAACATTTATATTAGCTATCTACATTGCTATATCTCTTCAGTTTGAGTGTTTTATCTTAATGGTCTTAAAGTATTTAATATTTATTGCATATTTTTACATACTAAACCAGTACGATACCAAACAGACCCCATTTAAGCCTCAAGGCACTGATCCTTATTTGATTGGCATGTATTCAAAGGGAATCCTCCCATAGTCTTTAAGAAAGCAGTTGGGCTTAAACAGTAGGGATTTGGGCCGAGGTGATAGTAGGCCCTTATCCTATGTGTGTGAATCATAGCGGGTTGTCAAGACCTTAGCAACCCTGCTAAATTGATCAGTAACAATGTAGAACACCCCCTACTAGTGACACCTACATCATACATCTGTCATAAACACCATGCCATTAGGAAACATCAACAACATCATGAAACATCTACCTTTTAACACCATCATCTAATCCCTTGAAGAGCTAGAACCATCATCTATATCCAAGATAATGTGGCGACTAATAGTCGTATACGCAGGGGAAATATTAAAATACTTCGTAAACAAAGACTTCCATTGTAGGATAGAAAATGTAATTGTATATTATATAAAAGAGTTCATGATAGGATGATTATAAATGAAAATGAGGGCCTGCTTATATACCCTAGGCAGGTGCCCTTTCACGAATGACTATGTCTCTAAGACATGCCTCTTCATCACTAACTAACTAATCATTACTTAATGACTTACTATTTATTATTACATTTACATGTATATTTATTATTATTTTATTATGAATTATATTCATAACATTGCATCTCTCTTCAAGAAGCTTTGTCCTCAAAGCTTACTTAAGAAGGATCGGTTCTCTTATGTTATTCAAAATATCTTCTCATTTCTGAGCTTTCATCCTTGTTGCTACAAGATGATATGATGTTTTGAGCGATAGACACAATTGTCGCACTGAAAACGGATCAACCATCCTAGATTAGTCTTCTGGAGAATCTTTTGATCTTTAGAAATGAGTGGTGAGTAGTTATCGTATCACTGGATTCAGCTTACTTCAGTATCCTTTGGAACATAAGTTTGTTTATGTTCTGCGTGATATAGATTTGTAGATTGATTAAGGTGTCTATTCTTGTGATTGGGATGTAGATAAGGAGTTTGTGTTTGAACTTCCTTAAATGTTTTAATGTTAGTTTCCTTATTTGTATTAGGCATTGTTGTTGTTGACTTAATTACTGAATCCTTGTTTAGGGTGTCCTATGTTTGAACGACAACCTCTGAGTACGTTTTTACTTCAATAGGGTTTGGATTTCCCTGAACTGTGAGATTAATGGTATCGATGTTTGTTTCTTCAGCTTGGACTGCTACATCTTGTGATTTTGATGCTTCCTTTGCAACAAGTTCTTTGAACTTATTCGTCAATGATTTCTTTTCGTCCTTAATTTTTTTAATCTGTTTCAGAAGATTTTGAATATGATTTTTGAGACGTAAGCATTCCTCATTATTTGAATCAACTTTATTTTGGCCTTCATGCTTATCGTCTTTTAAACACTTGATTTGTTCTATAAATGTTTGGTTAAGGCTCTTTAAACATAAATTTTCTTCTTCTTGTTCTAATAAACTCTCTTTGAGTTACTTCTTTGATGCTCTAGCTTTCTTGACCTGTTTGAGCAACTTTTCTTGGTGTTCTCTGAGGTGCGAAACTTCTTTATCTTTGTTGGAGATGACTTCTTCAAGCTCTCTTTGCTTCCTTGATATAGTTTTTTTGTTATCTTTGAACATCAAGTCTGAGATATCCTTAAAGTCTTCTGATGCAGATATTATCGATTTTGACTCCATTGTCATGTCTCGAAATGTGACCATCTTCCCCTTATAAGGAAAAGTCAAAACTTGTTCCTCCATGTTTAACATGAATGAACCCAAATCCTTAAACCAGGGTTGACCTAGTATGACGTCAACCTTTTTATCATACATAGTTACAACATGAAATTGAGATGTGTATTCATAATGATCTATTGTTACTTGTAAATCACTAATTTGATATTCTTTTCGGTCATAAATATTTGTTCTTTCACCAATGCTTGACTCTAGAATTAATATTTGATTTGCCAAATTAATGTTGATGTAGTTTTCCTCGTCGCGTGTGTTGATAGCGATATTAATTTCTTTTCCTTGGATACTTCCTTTTAATGTAATTAATCTATGATCTATGACTGAAAGACCTTCATAGGAAAAAAGTTATTTCTTCATCATTTTCGAGTTGGACTCCATTTTCTTGTCTATAATTTTTCGTCAACAACACTTGACATGTTCTTCCTTCTTTCCTTTTTTTGGATTATGAACTTTTTTTTTATAATTTAATTAATTAAAGTAATTATTATTATTTTTAAATATATATATATTGATATTTTAACTTTATATAGCCTCATTCTTTAGTTAAAATGGAAATGGCCTTTAATAAAACTCCCTTGTAACCTTATTAATATAACTTTCCTTGTAATTCCCCAATCTAAATCCTTTTCAATTTTATTTAGAATATTGTTTGCTAACACGTTTCTTTAATTAATCCCTAACTTCAACTTCAACTTCAATGTACACTTTATAATTTCCTTAACCCTTTCTATATATACCCTTGCATATACAAATAATTTAAAATAACTTTCTTTATAGCTCTTCAACAATGTGTACTTTGAGCAAAGTTATAATTTTCTTAGTTTATTTAAATCAATAATGTCAATGTTTACTCATGCGTGGGATTCCAAATGACGTGGTTGGAAGGTCGTGGCTTATGCCAAACGCAATTTGAAAACTACAAATAGTGGAACTGTTGTGGCACAACAGCATTTGAAGCGACACGAGAGAACGGGGACAGGTGGACGGAGAAGCGTCAAGTTTTCGGTGGACGAGTGCCACGGAACGCCGTTTTTGGGTGAGTGGAGATCCACGAGATATTGAAAAGTTAGACATAAAACAAAGGGTCGATTTTGGACGAGACAGTTTCCCTTAATATCATCATGATAATGGGACAAGAAACTTTAGAACCCATGGAAACAAATGATATAGGGCAAGTGAAAATTGCCTCATCAACGAAAACTGGGAAGTGGGTTTGGGTCAATGCCAAACAATATCAGGGCATTTTAAAAAGGAGACTAGCTCGTCTAAAATGGGAGCAGACAAGGAAAAAAAGGTCTCAAAGGGAGAGTATTGTTCGCAAGAAACAACATTCAAACAAGTCTTCTTTGCAAACATGTGGCAACAAGTCCAAGGAAAAGAAAAAGTAAGTGATGATTATGCTTTATATAGTCCCACATCCACACCTCTCACTTGGTCATCTGATCTTTATGTGAAAGAACTCTTAAATGTAAAAGAAAGGTTGGAAGTAGTAGAAGCTAAAGAGCTGGAAAGAGATTGTACAATCCATATAATAACAGCTGAAAATCAGGCTTTAGCAGAAAGCAACAAAGTTTTGAAGGAACAAGTGGCATTACTGCAGGAAGCTCTCCGAATAGGGTAAACAGAATGGCAATGCATGAAAGCGGAGGTGCAAAACATGAAGAAATTTGCAGTGGAGAATACAGAGGTGATGAATGCGAAGCCATCCCAGGATAAGGGGAAAGCAGTTGCCCAAATAGACAACAATGAAGAAACATCAAGAGAAGGGAGGAAAGGAGATTCCACAAAACTTTCCAAAACTTGGGCTCAAGTTATTAGCAATTCTGCTAAGAGGGAAGGAGAAACAAACATTTAGGTTAACAACATGCAAGATAGAGAAAGCAAGGAAAGACAAGATAGAGCAACAAACATAATTATTAAAGAGGTGAAAGATTATGGGAAAAATGAATGTACTCTTGACCTTGCAAGAGACTTCTTGAAAGACAAGCTCCAATGGCAAGGACAAATATGTCAAACATAGAGAGTAGATAAGCTTAACGGTGAGAGAGTCAGGCCCATAAAAGTCATCATGCCCAACTTGCGTGATAAAGATATCATTCTAAGCAAGAAGCAACTCTTGAGGGGTTCTCGGTAATATCCCCAACAGGGAAATAACCAGTAATAAACAGAAATGCACTAATACAGATATAAACTGAACCAGATCACTGAATCATGACACATGTAACACCAAAATCTGAGCCATTTTATTAATCAGAAAGTACATAGAGAGGAGTACAATAAATCAGAGTAAGTGCACCTATCCCTGCCCTAGGCAGGTGGAGACCCTCTCAACAGAAAAGTGGCTGCAACAAGGACAGCGTCCTGGCTACTCTGCAAGCTGAAGATGAACTGCGCTGGGGCTGAAGTCTGCAAACCCTCTCAAATGGAAAACGCTGTCTCTGCCAGTGACAGCGCAGAAACAGATAAAGCACCAAGCCCTCAACTCTCCAGGCAGATGAAGCTGCTACAGGATCCTGGAAAACGCTGTTAAGCACTCCTCACAATGATCTGCTCCTCAGATCTGCGTCCCACCTGATGGATCTGAAGCCTCCTATCACAACTGCGTCCTCCCTTTCCTGATCTGCGTCCTCCAAACCCAATCTGCTGCCAATCCCTCAGATCTATGCTAGATCTGGAACTATCTCCTCAGATCTACAGCCTCTAGGGCTAGATCTGGTGTTTCCCCTTCAGATCTGGACTAGATCTGTCAATATCTCCTCAGATCTGTCACTCCTCAAGTTGGATCTACTGCAAAACCCTCAGATCTGCAATATACAAGGCTAGATCTGCAACATACAGGACTAGATCTGTAAGATCTATCCTTCACCAAGCTAGATCTGACAAGAAACCTTCAGATCTGCAATATACAAGGCTAGATCTGCAACATACAGGACTAGATCTGTAAGATTTATCCTTCACCAAGCTAGATCTGACAAGAAACTTTCAGATCTGCAACCCTCACCTCCAAGAATGGACAGCGTCCTCACTCTGGGCTTGATCAGCGTCCTTCTGCCCCTCAAACAGCGTTTTCTCTGCCAGTCTGGAACTGCGTCCTCTTGGACAGCGTCCTACCTCTCCTGCAAGGGACAGCGTCCTCTCTTCAGATAAAACAGCGTCCTTCCCTTCACAGATTCAGCGTCCTCCCTTCTCTTGCTCTGCGCAGCCACATGAGGGCTTTCCTCCTCCTCAGATGTGCTTCAGAAATGCTGCTGCTTTGCTACTGAAAAACCTTACTAGGGCGGGCACTCGAAGTCCCCCGAAGCTAAGGGTGAAACCAGAAAAACCTTACCAGGGCAGGCACTCGAAGTCCCCCGAGGCTAAGGGTGAGGTCTCCGACCGGAGACACTCGTGCACTAAGCAGTGCTGCAGACCGACTAAACAACCGGCGTGCTGAAGCAGACAAAGTCTAGCTATCAATAAGAATATCAAAATCATGGATGATCAAATGAGGTGAGAGCCTCTCCTTTTATAGCACCAATCTCCTCCAAACTCACTCACCCTGGATCTGCGCAGTTTACCTTGGGTTAACTTTATGTCTCCTCCATCACCCACGTGGACCCCCAAGGCCCCCTCTCTAAGTTACAACGTCAAGCTACTAGGAAAAAGAACACTTTATTATAAAGTGAGGTGGCTAAAGTGAGGTGACCCCTCTTATTTCTCACTTTATTTATTATTCCTATCTAAAGCAGCAAAATAACACAAAAATGCAATATTCCAATTGTAAAAGCTGGTGAGATAATACAGGGCAAGGCCCAACCACTGCCAAAAGCTGTTGTTAGTGAGGCGGCATCAGTGTTAGGGTGGGGTCTTGAGCCCACCGGAGCATCTCGGGACGGGGACCCTCCTTGTGATCCCCAGTGCGCGGAGACCCGGCGGCGTGTCGGGGCCACGGACCCTCGAGCGGGAGAAATTTGCCTAAACGGGATATTACGGCCCACCACGCTCCGCCAGTCTCGACCTCGAGACCTCGGCTCTGACCACTTGTAGTGGATCACCACTACCAAAAGCTCGAAGCTGATAGTGAGGGCGGCATCCCGGGTGTTAAGGGGTGGGGTCTTAAAACCAGGAGCATCTCGGGACCCAGGGGACCCTGTGTGATCCCCAATTACGAGATTGTGAGCGTGTGGAACCCTTATCACACTCAGCAGGGGAGGGGCGCCTAAACGAGGATATTACATTCTCGGTTTTTCTAGAAGAAGATTTAACTGTAAGACAACAAGAGGAAAGGAGGGATGAAATGACAAAAGTTAGGGCAGCAAGAGATGAGGGAAAAAGAGCATGGATTTATAAAGGTAAAGCCGTGATTGCGCAATTTGGACCTCCTTCCAAAGCAAGGCAGCAAAATGATAACAAAGAAGAGGTAGCAAACTCTTTAGCAAGAAATGAGGAAGCAAGGTCATTATGGGCAAGCAGGGACAAAGACTCAACTGTGAGTCTTGCATGTCAAAACAAATAACAATCAAGTCTTACCCAGGTTTCCTTAAGATTAGTTTGTTGGAACTGCAGGGGTTACCCATGGAGACGAGGACCTGGGTTAGGGCCTATTGCGGAAGGTAGAGACATAATTTGCCTCATAGAAACACATGAGCATGAAGGGTGCAAGACACCTTTGTTTGAAGGGTACTAGAAGATAGCAGTGTGGAACAAGGCAGCAGGGAATGGCAAAGGGCACGGGGGTATCATGGTATTAGTAAGAGAAAAAGAAGGTCGTTTCATTCAGCTAGAAAAAGAAGACCCAAATAAGCAATTTGTTTGGCTTAAAATATCAGAAAATGGAAATCACATTAGAATTGCAACATGCTATTTTGCGCCGCAAGTTTCAAAAATCTACAAAAGTAGAGGGCTTGACCACAAAGATCCCTTTGCAGCCCTAAAAACAGATATTGCAATATATTCTCAGCTAGGTGAAGTCCTTATAGTGGGGGATTTCAATGCTAGAACTGCAGGTGAACAAGCTAGCGTTCCTTGTTGTAAAGAAGATAGTGACCCTATCTGGCTTACAGAAGAGAGTAATCATCAGTGGGAACGAATTTCAAAGGATAAAGGCTACAATCTCTTTGGAGAACAATTGCTTACGCTATGTGGGGCTTTCGATTTAGTCATCTGTAATGGTTTGACTAGATGGGAAAAGTCCGGTAATTTCACGTGCAATACTTACAATGGAGCAAGTGTAGTAGATTATGTAATTTGCTCGCATAGTTTGTGTGAGAAAATGGAGGAAGTGCTGATTGGAGATCAAATTTGGGATTTAAAATCAGATCACAAGCCAATTTATTTAAGTTTCTCTTGGACCGGAAAGAAGCAATTAGGGTCAAAAAATCAGTGTGTTCAACAAAATCCCCCAAAGGGCAGAATTCTTTTGAATCCAGAGAATTGTAATACCTTCAAAATAACGCTAGAGAGGCTCTTCAAGAAGGAGGAAATCTCATCTCATGGCCTTCATAGTCACGGATTAACACATTTAATTCAAAGTGCACTTGCTGAGTGCAAAAGAGCAAAAATTAAGAAGTCTGAAACAAATTGCTTTCCGGTTAATGCAAAAATGCAAGGAGAAGGTGGAAGGAATCAGACACGGATAACATAAAGCTCAAAGCTTACAAGCAGATAGTAAAAAAGAAAAAGGTTGATTTCATGGTTTCAAGGAGAGAAGAACTAATCTTCCTCGGGAAAAATAACCCCAAATTATTCTGGAAGGAGCTCCAACCGAAAAAGGTGCAAACTGAAAACAACATTACAGCTTCTAAATGGTTTGACTATGCAAGACAACTTTATGAGCAGGATCCCAAGGTTGACCCTCCTCCCTTGGTCAACACAGACACAAAACTCTTAACGGTGCAAGAGGTAGAGATGGGTATCAAGAAGTTGGGCGCTGGAAAAGCAAAAGACTTAGATGAACTCCAAGCAGAGTATCTAAAGTGGGGCTTAAAAATTCTTTCACCTCACATCACAAAAATTTTCAACAACATCTTACAGCAGGGGTTCTCCACAGATTGGACAACTAGTATGGCAATACCTCTTTTCATGAGTGGTGACGTCAATAATCCCTCCAATTATAGAACCATAATGATAAACCCCTTGTTTGCAACGTTATTTGGAAGCATGTTAGAAAAGAAAATCAGCAAGTGGGCAGAAGAAAGAGATAAACGTGCTGAAGGGCAAGCAGGTTTTAGACCTAAACATTCCACAGTTGATCATTGTATAACTTTAAGGCACATCATTGAAAAAGTTTGGGAAAAAAAGGAAGAAGTTTTATGTTGCTTTGTTGATTTCAGAAAAGCCTTTGACACGGTTCCTAGGGATAAGCTTTGGGGCAGAATGGAGGAACTCGGGGTTCCCAAGCATTTGAGAGCAGTTGTGCATAGGTTGTATGAAGAGGTGAAAGTCAAAATCAAAACTTCAGCTGGCATTTCTGAAAGTTTTAGAAGCGATATCGGGGTCAAGCAAGGTTGCCCATTGTCTCCTACCCTTTTTGGGTTATATATTGACAAGCTTGAAGAGTGGCTAAATTCGCAAGGGGGTGACGGTATCCATTTGGGCAAGTTCATTATAAGGCTTCTTTTGTATGCAGATGACCTTATATTGATTGCTAAATCGGCTCTTGGTTTGCAAGAGCATTTACGTTCCCTTGAACATTTTTGTAGAAGGGTTGGGATGCAAGTCAATATTAGCAAAACGAAAGTAGTGGTTTTCTCTAACAAAAGAAAGCATAACCAACATAAGTTCTATTTTGAAGGCAGCATTTTGGAAGAAGTTGCAGATTACAAATACGTCGGAATTGACTTCAACAGAAATTTAAGTTGGGATGGTTGTAGAAAGAAAAGAACTTTAGGGGGTTGGAAAGCATTTTATGCTCTTCAAAACAGGTGTAGAGAGGCAGAGCTGTGGGACTGGAAAACCACTCTAACTCTTTTTGGGCTTCTAGTGATTTCGGTGATTCTCTACGGTTGTGAACTGTGGGCCAGCAGCACAACCGAGATGCAGTGGAAACAAATTGAGAAAATTCAGAAGCGTTTGATTACAAACAAATTCAAAATTAAAAGTGCAGTTCCTTATGCTATCCTGTTAAGTGAAACAGGGGCTGCTCCTATTGAAGCAATTGCTATGGTGTGAGTCATAAGGTATTTGAAAAAAATTAAGCAAATGGAAGAGGGTAGATGGCCTAAGGTTGTGTTTAGTGACAGATTGTGCAAAAGACAGAAGACTTGGATGCGGCAAAATAACAAATGGTTTAGTAAATGGGGTATTTGCTTGAGCATGTGTCCTACAAACAATAAAGAGATAAAAACTTTTGTTATGGATAAGTTCCACAAACATACTTGGGAGAAAGAGCTAGGGAGAAAGAAGAAGTACTACATTGAAGAGTTTAACCCCACGCATAACCATCAACAAAAGGCGTACATAGGGGCTAATATTTCTTGGAGATCTAAAATCCTTATTTCTCAATTAAGGACTAATTCTCATCAACTCCGTTGTGAAACAGGACGCTGGAAAAGGCCAAAAGAAATGTGGGAGGAAAGAGTATGTATTTTTTGCTCCTCCGGAAAAGTGGAAACAGAAAAACATTTCATTATAGAATGTGAGGCCTTCAAAGACAGCAGGGAAAACTATACAGGTATTCTGGCAACTAGTTCTTGGGATAATCTATTTAGCGAAGAGTTTGTCGATAAGTTGGGAGCAGTTATTGTAAAACTTCACAGGAAAATGACTGAATACAAGAGCCAGATAGAGAAGCAATCTGTCCCATAGGCTATTTTTAGCCTCGTGGACATTAAAAATTCTTTCTTTCTTTCTTTCTTTCTTTCTATATATATGTATAACTTTTTTTATTTTTTTTTATGATTTTATTTTTATTTTTATTTTTTATTTTTTTTAATATAGTTTTTAGTAAAAAAGATTTGAATTTTTTTTTTACTATTTTTATCTGATTTTTCAATACAATTTTTTTTCTTTTCCCTTTTTTTTAATTCTATTTTTTTTTCTCGTCCTTGTATATATACTTGATTTTTTTTTTTTAATTAATGGCCAAAGGCCTGCCGGCGAATCCGGTGGAATGGAGAATCTCCAACACTAGTGTAAAGAAATGCTTTGATTTTGACGACAACAAGGTTGACGACGAGTTAAAGGCCAAGGGCCAGTGATCGGAGAACGAAGCTCTAATACCAATGTAGCGACCAATACTCGTATACGCAGCAGAAATATTAAAATACTTTGTAAACAAAGACTTCCATTGTAGGATAGAAATTGTAATTGTATATTATGTAAAAAGGTTGATGATAGGATGATTATAAATGAGAATGAGGGCCTGCTTATATACCCTAGGCAAGTGCCCTTTTACGAATGGCTGTCTCTAAGACATGCCTCTTCATCACTAACTAACTAATCATTAGTTAATGACTTATTATTTATTATTACATTTACATTTATATTTATTATTATTTTATTATGAATTATATTCATAACAGATAAGCATATATACCAACCACACCATAATGAGATAATATGCTCCACAACAATCCATAACTGCAACAAAGGGGTGATCAACAAGGCAAGCACATGCGAAAAAACCACCAAGCAGCAAGCACAATCATCCAACAAAGATCAATGTGATTTGAAGTGTTTTCACAGCAGATTTGCGTGAAACGAGACCTAATTAATTCTTTAAAAATATCCATCATAGCTTGCTGTCCAGATATATTTTATATAGATTTCAGGTCTAATTTTTGTATTACAGCAGGTATGCTAGCAGATTGGCAGAGTGTTTTGTCTCCCAAGTTTAGAATTTATCCCCAAATTTCCTAGAGACTCCCACCAAGGGTACTAGTCCAAAGTGTAGAGGTATTGTGCAAGGTGGCATTGACACCTTCCAGAGTTGCCTTTTAACCAGATGGAATTGAGTGTTAACATATAGCAACATTCTATCAACCTGCAGTCTGTGTTAATCAAGGTTGTCATTGATGTCAATGTGGCATTGACCGAGATAGTCAATATTCTTGAGATGCCTGGTTCTAGATGATGATGCCATGACTCTTGGTTGAGTAGGATACTATCAATGAAAATGTCAAGTCACGAAGAAGTCAAACCACTAATGAAGGAAGCCCTAAGTACTTGATATGGATGCTAGATACTATCATGATGACAAGTCCCTCTTGGTTAATAAGGATGCCATGAATGATGATGTGCTTACTCTTGATGAAGAAGCTTGGAACCAACATGATGTCAAAATGGCAAATATTCTTAAGGTGCCAAGTGTCAATCGTGTACCTTGTTTAATAACCTAGAAGACTACACTTGATGATGTCATTCCATGAAGGTCTTGATGACATGGTTGGAAACTACATGATGACTTTGTTGGATATTATTGGTGCAAAAGATGGAGAAGCCATTAATAACCACACGATGTCCCAAACACTCCTCATTCTGTCCCAAATATTTTTCTGCACTAAATTTCAAGGACAGTCTCACTAAAAAATTATTTTTCACTACCCTAGAGGCAGCTTCGCAATTTGAATCATGTACCATCTTTTAGGGCATAATTTTGCCTTTCTAATGAGCCCTTACACGCCCCAAAACTCCAAATAGTTTGGGAGATATGAATTTTACAAGTTCAAGGTATATATCTGTCGCTTGAAGCCGACCTAAGCCTCCTGTACATGTCGGCCTCTCCTCCAATAGACATGACTGTTCATTATGATGCAAAATCCCTATAAATACAAGTCTTTTTCATTGATCAAGCAAGAAATTTTCGGAGAATATTTCAGAGAGGAAGTATAAAAGGAAGGGAAGACGAGGAGGTCATTAAAATACTGTTTTGGGCTGATTCTATTGAAGTTTATATTCTCCATTACAGCAGTAAACAAGCTTGGACCCTGTGGCAGTGGACAGAACTGTAATTTGAAAGAATCGTAGACAGTTATCAGTGGAAAGAGCTACAGAAACCTTAGCTAGGACCTGAGTTTTGGAGAATCAGACTTGTGACATGGAGGGCAGATCTGTGTGTGTGGATAAGTACCTTGTGGTAGCATAAAAGCTCATACTGCTAGCTGTTATATCGGTAATAAAACTTGTCACCAATAAAACTTAGTGTATGTAGAGTCTTGTGGAGATCTGCAGTGCCTTGAACCTGTGATGGCATAAAAGTTAAGACAGTCACATGTGATAGTCTGCCTGTGGATCAGGAATAAAAACTCAAGAACAGTTCTATATATATCTCAGGCATGTAACATTAAAGAAGCTCGAACTTGCTGGGAGGATTGGACCAGACTTGCAGTTGGAGGCTCGGACTTGCCTTGATAAATCATTTCTGTGGCTCGGATATATAGAAATAACCTCAGATCTACAGTGTCACCTTGAAGTTGCAAACATGATTAATCATAGTATCACTTATTGAAGGAAAATTCACTGTATCACTTACCTAAGACAGTCAACTCGAATCATTTGATTTGGATCTATGATATCAACAGTTTAATTTGAGGCTTGTTCACCTTTGAGCTTATTGCAGCCTTGAGCTATGGAGTATAGCTCAGTTTCGTGAAGTATTTTCCAAAGCAGATCTCAGAGCCTAGTGAAGATTTATATTATTGCCGAAGCACATTTAGGACAATTTGGGGTATACAATTCTGTTGAGAAGCATACTCCACCAAACATCTTGAGGGATTTTTATAGAACATCTTGCAGACCTATTGAAGCCATCATGAGGTGAACTTGGAGATATTATTGGATCATGATGCATTGTTGATGTCATCATGAGGTGACTTGGAGAATTTGGTTGGGTACCATGAAGAGCAGTGGTGACACCTTCTAAGAAGAAAAGGTGGTCATTGATGATGCAACATGGAGACTAAGTGTGATAGGGCTCGTTGAAGAAGACATTGGGAGCCGTGAAGAATAACCAAATATATTTTGAGGAAGTGAAGTTGCGGGTTGGAGCCCAAGAGGTTGGAGCCTCGTAGAAACAAGGTCGGTGCCTTGGAAGATAGGGTTTGAGCCCTAGAGGATTGGAGTCCTCAAGAGACCAGGTTGGAGCCTGTACAAAATATAGGGTTGGTGCCTCAGAATTGATAGGGTTGGAGCCCTTGAGGTTGGTGCCTCAGAATTGACAAGGTTGGAGCCCTGGAAGTCCAAGTCAGTGCTTGGTAAATACAGGTTGGAGCCTGGGAGATTGAAGATTGGTGTCTTCATCTAGGGTTGGAGCCCTACATATATTGTACTTGATTTATTGTAAAGAATAAATTAATAAAAGCAATTATTCTTATTGTTCATTTTGTGTTCTAAATATAAGTGATCTAACTGGTAAAATTAACAATTGAAAAGAAATACTGATTCACCCCCCTCTCATTATTTCCAACAGTCTGCAGATCTCATAGATTGCTCTGTCATGGATCACACAGCATTCCTGATAACATTCTAACATGGCCCTAATACCATAGTTTTAAAAACCGGAACCGGGTTTTGAACCAGCTGGCTATCTAACTGTGATTCGAACAGGAACTGGATCAAATCAGATCGAACCCGACTCAATAAACTAGAATTGAAAAACTACATAAAATAATTATTTTGTAATAAAAAAAATATTTTTAAGATTACAAACCATGATTCCAAACCATTAGAGACAAAATATGCAAAGCTTGCTCATCTATATAGTAATGTACCATGTAAGGGTACAGACATCAAAATAGCATTGAATGCACTACATATCAACAAGTATATAGTGTTGCAAAAATCGCAATTAAATCGCGATTTTTTTTAAAAATCGTGATTTTTTCACTGGCCCAATTACAAAAAATTTCAATCCAAAGTAAAAATCGTCGGCCGCAGAAACACCGAGCTTTTAAAAGGGAATTTGACTTTTTTCTGTTTCATTTTGCAATCAGAGGGCAACGGTGAGACTCGAGAGCTAAGGAGGAGGAGAACTAATCAACAAGGTCGAGAGAGGAGAAAGCCACAGGAATTTAGGATCCCAAGCCAAAAAAAATTGAATTTAGACCAAGTTTCTTCAGCATGGCGTGGATTTCAGCGGTGAGCATCAAATTTGGCCCTCTTTTTTTGTTTTTTCCTTGTTTTTCCTTGTTTTTCAATCTCCCATATATTTTCCATAATTTTTGCTTGGGTTTGAATATGTTTTTTTGTCATTTTTGTTGCATTTAGTGGAGAGGGTTTTTTATGTCAAAAATGATAAATCTTGATTGTTCGTTTTATTTCTTTAAATTTTTCTTGTACCCTCGCTTTTTTCTAGGATTTTGGTTTGGGTTGCTTTGAGTGGAGGGTTTTTCTTTTGTCATAAATTCAAAATATTGTATATTAATTTCATTTGTTTAACTTGAAACTCTTGTGCCCTAGGTTCAAACTTCAAACTTCAATCATACATTAAGACTCAAGAGTTCAACAAAGTTACAAACATACCAAGAAAATTGGACCCTATGTGGGAATTTGGTGAATCCAATGGGCGGTTTGACAAATCAAATTTGACTTGCAAGTTATGTGAGAAGCATATCACAAGGGGAGTATACCGATTGAAATTCCACCTTGCACAAATTCCTAGACATGAAGTAGAGATTTGCACAAATAAAAATTCAAAGATCATTTGTTGAGCCCTCAAATCATTAGAAAATATAGAGAACCAAATTGACCAAGGCAGCTCTGAAGAGTCAAATGGAAAGGGGTATGATGGGAGGTGACTGTGAGAGTGGCTCTTCGTCAGTATCAATTTCTACAGCCAACCAGGGCATCATGTGCATAGACGAGATGCATTGTCATGTCAAATGGTTGGACTGAACAAAAGGGTAGAACCTTTATTAACTTTTTCATTAATTGTCCCAAGGACCATGTTTATGAAATTTGTTGATGCATCTGCACATATCAAAGATGCACGGTTATTATGTGATTTGTTGGACATGTTGATTCAGGAGGTGGGTCCACAACATGTTGTTTAGGTCATAATGGACAATACTGCAAATTATGTTGCTACTGGCATGATGCTTATGGAAAGACATCCTAACTTATTTTGGACACCTTGTGCTACACACTGCATTGACTTGATGTTGGAGAACATAGGAAAAATCCCCTTTGTCAACGACATTGTTGAATCATCAAAAAGCATTACAAAATTTATATATAATCATGTGTTTGTGCTTCATTTGAGAACATTCACCAACAACAAGGAGTTGTTGCGCCCTGTTATTACACAGTTTGCCACTAGCTTCATATCTCTTCAACCCCTCTTGAATTCTATGCGAGATGTGAAAATAATGTTTCTTTCATAGGAGTGGTGTGTTGTGTCATTTAGCCGCAAACCAGAGGGAGAGGCCATATGCAAGCTAGTTTCATACCAGGAAAGCTTTTGGGTAGGAGTGCAGGAGGTGTGTAGCATTACTAAACCTTTGGTAAAGGTTCTTCGATTAGTTGATGGAGATAAGCCCGCAATGGACTACTTGTATGAGGCTAGGTATAGGGCCAAAGAATCCATTCGCAACTATTATGATGATAGGGGGGATGAGGGGTTTGAGAAACATAAAATAATATGTGCACTGATTGATGAGCGATGGAACAATACACTCTATCATCCCATTCATGGTGTATGGATCTAACTAAACCCTGCATTTTCTTACTCATGTAGTTTCCTATTTGATGTTGAGGTCATGGATGGATTCAAAAGATGGTGTCATCTCCAACAGAACGTATTGAAACTTCCAAAGAAATGGAGATATACAGGATGGCAGGTGGCACATTTAGATTTGACATGGTTTTCCATGATAGGAAAACCAAAACGCCACTTAAGCTTTAGTGTGTTTCAATTTTCAAATTTCTTTGTCTCTTCATACTTTGCTTCAACTTTCAAATTTCAATTTTTTTTCTTGTGTTTCTCTTATTTGTTTTAGATGCATGGTGAAGAAGATATGGTGGCAGAGTACCCAATCTCCAAAATCTTGTCTTTTGAGTGCTCAGCCAAATATCTAGTTCCTCCGAATTCAAGCGCAACTGGAGTGTATTTGAAAAATACACACCACAAAGTGCAACATGTTAAAAAACTTCCAAATTATTTTTTCAATTCATTAAATAATAAAAAATATAATTTATTAGTTTTATAATTATTAATTTATAATTTATGACCCTTGTACAAGTTGAAGTCTAAACGCTTGAACGACATGGTCTATGTCTACTACAATCTGTGATTATGGGTTAGGAAACTTGAGAGGACACCTTATTGAGATTTTGAGTGTTCGGGTAGCATCGGATGTGCTCTAGCTCCCAAACTTTGTGGAGGGACTAGAGTACATGAGATCTCCAAGACCCAAAAAGGGATTTGAGAAATTCCATCTGGTTTAGAGAAAATTAATTAATTAATATTTTTAATTAAGGACCCTAAGTCTAACTTAGGAAAAATAAAATATTAAAGGTAATTAATTTAAACATGTGATGGAAATGACTTAGATCACACGGATCAAGCTTTCTTTTAATCTAAGCCATCAATTCAAGATTAGATCATGGTCATTGGTTTCCCAACGAGAAAGTATAAAGGAAAGGCTTGGGGTCAGTTGGAAGACACACACACAGAGGCAGAGCACTGAGACTAAGCTGGAATTCTAGGACGTGGTTGGCTAAGAATTTCCAGAAGTGTTTTAACTGCAGCGAGGGGTAGTATTTGGCGAGAGGGATGATCTAATCCTAGGCCAAGAGTCAGCAAGAGGCAGTGAAGCAGCAATCAGAGCAGCGCAGAGGGAGCAGCAACTGCGCAGCGCAGAGGCAAGAGGAGGCCAGCAGGGCTGACGCAGGCCCAACCAGGGCAGCGTAACCCAGTATAGGGTGATGCAAGCCCTTCTAGAGCAGTGCAGGGGCAGTCACAGCCTAGCAGAGCTGACACAGAGGGCTTCAGAGCAGCGTTGGGGTTTCTGAAGACTGAAAAGAGTTGAGTTCTATAAATCTCGTTTGATGGTGTGAATCAGTCAGTTTATCTGTCTCCGGAATAGAAGTATTCTTGTAGACTTTGTATTTCTCTGTCAGGTTAACCAGTAAGGTGCCCAGATTTGTTGTACTTAGAATCTAGTTAATAATATAAACCCTCCAGCAGCCAGAAGACCGATTTTCCCGCATTGGGTTTTTCCAGAGACAGTTGTCCAAAAAATCCTTTGTGTCACTTTGTCATTGTGCATGTATTCAGTTTAGATCTGTATCTGTGTAGACTGTTAACGTGTTTACTTTGATGTTAATGCTGAATACTTCAAATTAATAACTTGATTAAGTAGGAGAAGTATAACCAGATTTAATAGTAGGGTTTTTGCATAAGTAATATTCAGAAATTTTCACATGGTATCAGAGGGATTACAAATCTAGTTGAATCACCAGCAAGAAGACTGAAGAATCCTTGTTGTAGAAAGCAACAACGGCCACAGAAATCGAGACCAGAGAGGACAGCGTAGCAGCATAAGGGAGCAGAGCCACGCAGAGGCCAGAGTGACACAGTCTCCACGCAGGCCCACGTACATATTGCATAGAGGCAGCGCAAAGGTTGTGTTGGAATTGTCTGCTCATGCAGAGGCCAACCAGAGTGAACCAGTCCTGAAGCTGTTGTTGATTCAGAGTGTCAGAAGCAGTGCTGCAAAGCTTCATTAGTTGCTGGTGGGGTTAATTCTGTCGGTTCAGAATTTAGCCTGAGCAAGTTGACAAAGAGCAAGGGGATAACAGCTTCTCAAAGGATTTCCAGCCAAGAAAATCTGCAGATCGATCAAAGGATCGAAGAGAGCCGATTCGTTTTGATTTGTAAGACTTCCAAGAGAGGAAGTCAGTTGTCAGAGGGTGCCTTTCTCGCCAAGGACCCTAGATCCACGTCTATAGCATAGAGAGAAGGATTCGTTCTGACAGATCTACTGAGCAGATGGCACCTCACGAACTACGTGATCAAGATAGGTCGGATGGCTTGTCCAACTTTGCAATCTGGAAGGCCAGAATCCTGGTAGTCGTGAAGGCATACGGTCTGAGGGAGCATGCAAAAAAAGTCCTGGCCACGCCGACCAATACGGATCATCTGATGAAGCATGAAGAAGCAGCGGCACATGCCAAACGCTTCATAATGGACGAGATCAAAGATCATGTGATTCCACACATAGCCGATAAGAAAACGGCTCATGAGATGTGGGTGGCTCTGACCACACTATATGAAGGAAGATCTGCCTAGAGGAAGATGCTTCTAGAGAACCAGTTAAGGATATTCATGATGACCAAGGGGGAGGAGATTAAGCCTTTTCTATCCAAACTTCAAGTGATCTGGGATCAGCTGACTGGCATGGGGGTGAAGATGGAGGACGATGTTATGGTGAGAACGGCTCTAAATGTTGTCACAGAGAAATGGGAAACTTTTGTCCAAAGTCTCTTGGGCAAAGCGCACCTTCCCAACTGGAACAATATGTGGGCGATCCTCCGACAAGAAGAAATCTGTCGGATCAGCAAGAAATAGTTCAACACTAGGTTGAGTAAAGTGAAGACGGAAGAAAAAGAAGATACAGCCTTGGAATCAAAGAGGCAACAAGGGAGAAAGAAGTGGGATCTGTATAAGATCAAGTGTTTCCAGTGTGGCAAACTAGGACATTTCGCCAGCAATTGTCCTCAGAAGAGGAAGGACAAGGAAGCTTCTAGCTCCAAGGCTGTTGTGGCGGATGATGGCTCCAAAGATGGCGTAGCCATGACTGCTCATGAACCACGAAAGTGAGGCGACATGGATCTGTAGAGCAGCTACAGAGTGGTGGCAGGATCCTTGAGAAGCTCAACTCTTGGATCACATCCGAGCTACGGGAGCCTTAAGACAATAGCGGGACAAGTGGAGCAGTGGGTGCAGAAAATCACAGATGGACCAGGAGCTAAAGAGAGCAGCACAGTGCAGAAGCAGCAGTAGCGCAGGGGCTGATGTGACTTCAGCAGCGTAGTGTAGAGCTGCTTACGCAGAGCATAGTTGCAGCAGTGTAAAGGCTTCAGGAGAACAGCGCAGCGCAGCAGCAGCGTAGGGGACTTCAGCACAAGGGTTGATGTGACTTCAGCAGCGCAGAATAGTTTGCTTACACAGTTCAAAGTTGTGGTTGTGCAGCTGTATCCAAATAACAACAGAGATCAGCAGCCTATGGAGCTTCAGTGACGAGGATGCAACCCAACTGACTTGTCTGTCAAATATTGGGCAAGAGTTTCAATTGTTTCTCTCAGCAACTGAAGTTGTAATGCAGCAATTGGCAGCATGGTGCAGCAGATTGAAAGGGAGTTGAAGTACAGATGTGGCAGTGGCGGCGACAACGTCAACGGCAACAGTACAGAATGCCAGCAGCAGCGCAGTGATGAAGGGTTGCAGGTTCAACATCAGTGCAAAGACCCACACCAGTGATCAGTGCAGAGCTTCAAAGTGAAACAGTGTTGTACTAGAGCACATTCCTCGCTAAGAGGGAGTGTTGAGATTTTGAGTGTTAGCGTAACATCGGATGTGCTCTAGCTCCCAAACTTTGTGGAGAGACTAGAGTACATGAGATCTCCAAGACCCAGAAAGAGATTTGAGAAATTCCATCCGGTTTAAGAGAAAATTAATTAATTAATATTTTTAATTAAGGACCCTAAAGTCTAACTTGGGAAAATTAAAATATTAAAGGTAATTAATTTAAACATGTGATGGAAATGACATAAACCACACGAATCAAGCTTTCCTTTAATCTGAACCATCGATTCAAGATTAGATCATAGTCGTTGGTTTCCTAACGAGAAAGTATAAAGGAAACGCTTGGGGTCAGTTGGAGGACACACACAGAGAGGCAGAGCATTGAGACTAAGCTGGAATTCTAAGGCGTGGTTGGCTAAGCATTTCCAGAAGTGTTTCAGCTGCAGCGAGGGGTAGTATTTGCGAGAGGGATGATCTGATCCCGTGCCAAAAGTCAGCAAGAGGGAGGGAAGTTGCAGTCAGAGCAGCAATTACGCAGCAGTTGCGTAGCGCAGAGGGCTTCAGGTGCTACGCAGGCCCAAAAAGGGCAACGCAGAGGCAACAAGAGGCCAACAGGGCTGACGCATGCCCAGCCATGGTAGCGTAACCCAATATGGGGTGACGCAAGCCCTTCCAGAGTAGTGCAGGGGTAGTCACGGACTAGAAGAGCTGACGCTGAGGGCTTTAGAGCAGCGTTGGAATTTCTGAAAACTGAAAAGGATCGAGTTCTGTAAATCTCGTTTGAGGGTGTGAATTAGTCAGTTTTTCTGTCTCCAGAACAGAGGTATTGCTGCAGACTTTGCATTTCTCTGTCAGGTTAACCAGTGAGGTGCCCAAATTTGTTGTACTTAGAATCTACTTAATAATATAAACCCTCTAGCAGCCAGAACACCAGTTTTCCCGCATTGGATTTTTCCGGGGACAGTTGTCCAGAAAATCCTGTGTGTCACTTTGTCATTGTGCATGTATTCATTTTAGATATGTATATGTGTAGACTGTTAATGTGTTTACTTCAACGTTAATGTTGAATACTTCAGATTAATAACTTGATTAAGTAGGAGAAGTATAACCAGATTTAACAGTAGGGTTTATGCATAAGTAATATTAAGAAATTTTCACACACCTGACATGGAGGCCATCTCATTGAATGGGATTGACACCACTTTTGCATGCAGGGTTGAAGTCGAGAGGCCTATCATGGAATCAACCCTGGATTGGTTAGAGGAGGAGGTAGTGGAGGGGGTAGCAGTTGTAGAAGAGGAGTAGGAGGAGGAGGTGACACCACCTACCATGGTCACCAGTAGAGGATGTGCTCTACCTCCTATAGCTCCTAGTTCTTCAACTTCTAGAGCACATTAGAGTCCAATGCCAGCCCCAGGGCCTTCTTCATCTAAAGGAAAATTTGTTACATTTTATCGCAAGAGGCGCAGAGGAAATTAGTACCTACTTGTCTTTTGTTTTAGAATTACAAAACCAATGCATGCTTATTCCAAGGTGGTTGGTTTTCAACAAACCGAGGTGATTAGGACCAATTTGGTACCTAATCGGTCCTAACCAGCCATGTATCAGGTTTATTGCTCTGGTTAGCAAGCTCGGCCATTTGGCCAGTCAGTTTGGCCAAATTGTAGTTCAAACTCGTTGGTTTTTAAAACTACGCTTAATACCATGTGTGGACACGATTATGCCCCTATTGCAATATTGCATTAGGTAGGAGAGACATGAGAAAACTTAACACACCATTTCATTAAAAGAAATCCCACACAAAAGGCATATGAATACACATTTATTCAACCAGTGAATCTCTCTTTAGCAACTTGATAACTGTGGTAGGATGTAGAAATTTCTTTTTCCCACCCCGGTTTTCAGTTTCACCTTATTTCTCCATATAGTTAAATGCCCATTCCCATAGTCTTACATTCAACAAGCTGAAAAAATAAATATTTTCTAAATACACAAATTCTGGAAATTTTCACAATGCTGGAAATGCAAAAATAAAACTCAGCAAAATAAATCAGCCACACAGAAAAATAGACACGCTGATTTTTGGTCAATGTGACCCTGGAAAAACTCCCTACAACTCTTGGGGATAAACAGTTCGAAAGCTCCTTCTTATTTATTGAAAATATTTTTACAAAGAGGTGAAATATACAGGAAAAATTCCAGCAAATTAATTACAGACTTATCTTGTTTTTCGTGCTTGCCTCTGCCTTGGAAAACGTGCCAGAACAGCAAAAACTCAAAACAGAAATTTATTACAGAAAATGACAATTTAGGAAATCGTGCCCGGAACTTAGCTGTACGGTCGTACGGACTGTACGAAATTTACAGCAGACTGTCTTACTCGAAAATTGTGTTGGCTGCCTTGAAAAATGTGCCCAGCCACCTTGGAAATCGAGCCCTTTGTTGTTGTACTCTTCCTCGAAAACCATGCTGCCTTTCTCCTCGAAGACGTGCCTCAAAACCTATGTCACACGATTCGGGTTCGGACTCGAGTTCGGCAACGATTAAATTCGATTCCAATTTGAATTTTTCGTTGAGGTTCGCATGAGGTTCGACATTAAGTTCGACTATATATATATATATATATATAATAAATCAAAATCAATCAATAAATTTATATGAATAACAATGAGAACGCATGAGTCACAAATCACAACCACTATTCACTTCACGCTCCGAGAGGAGGGGACAAGCAACGTCTAGAAATTGAATTCAGGAAATTGCAGAGAATACAACACTGAGCAAAATAGAGCGAGTACACTCAAGTTGAAGTTCGCTTGTGAAAATCTATCGACAACCATGGTAAATAAAGACAAACCAGTGGCCACTGGCGAGAAGCAAAACAAGACAAAACTATGTGTTGCCCATGGTTTTTCTCATAAACCTTAAAACAACTGACAAAAACTACCCGAACTCTAACCTCAAACCCCTTTTTTTTTTAAATTATAAAATTTGGCTTCAGGTTCGTCTTTAGGTTTGCCTTCAGGTTCGAATTTGTTCAAATTCAGCGAACCCTGTGACATAGCTCAAAACCACTGTATGGACTGCTGTACGGACTGTTGTACAAACAGTTGTCTGAGTTTCTGTACTATTGTATGGCCTTGCTGCCTCGATATTCGTGCAGCCTCTTGCTGCATCGAAAATCGTGCCCTCCTTGCTGCTGTACGGATTTGCCGACTGTGCCTCTCCTTCACCTTCTCAAGCTCTCTCCAGAAAATGTCTCCAGCTCTCTTTCTCTTCCTCTCTCAATCTGCTCATGAAAAAGTGAATGACATTTTCCTCCTTTTCCTCCTTTAACCCAACCCTAAGTGACTTTTGGGGAATCCCTAAATCTAATGGCTGAGATAGCTTTAGATCTAGGGCTCAGATTAAATGCTCATTTAAATCTCACTTTCTATTTTTTAATTCACCCCACTTTAATAAAGACCCACTTAGTCATTTATTTCCAAAGTCACTTTTCCTTTCTAATTTCACATTGACTTTATTAAAGTCACTTTAAAATTAGACTTTAGTAACCTTATCACTTAAAGTCACCTTTAAATTAAATCTGACTTTATAACTTTATAAAGTCACTTTAGGAGAAAAATTAAATTCTTTTGGACACTTTTCCCTAGGCCAAAGATCAAAGCCTTAGGGAACCACTTGTCCTCTGGTAACCAAATTTCAACACTCCCTCTTACCGAGGAAGGTGTTCCTTCCCAAACCCATCTTGTCTCTGAAGTAGACATGCTTGCCCCGTGGTAAGGCTTTGGTAAGAATATCTACAACTTGCTCATCGGTGGGAATATACTCAAGCTTCCGAGCTCCCTTCTGAACATAGTCTCTGATGAAATGATATTTGATCCCGATATGCTTTGACCTGTCATGAAATACTGGATTCTCCGTGAGTTTAATGCGACTCTGATTATCACAATATATCACTGAAGGTCTCAACGGCTGACCAAATAAGCCAAACAACATCTTGCGAAGCCAGATGGCCTCACAACTAGCTAGACTGGCTACCATATACTCTACTTTCGTTGAACTCAATGCTACTAACTGCTGCTTCTGGCTGAACCACGACACCACTGCCAAACCCAACCCAAAACAGCACCCTAAAGTGCTCTTCCTATCAGAAGCACAACTTGCCCAATCTGAATCAGTGTAACCTGCCAATCTCACTCCATCACCTTGCCTATAATCCAGACCATAATCCACTGTCCCCTGCAAGTACCGCAAAATGTGTTTTGCAGCAACCTAGTGCACCCTCCTAGGCTCACACATGAACTGACTCATCGTGTTAACTGCAAAAAAAATATCTGCTCTGGTGTTGACCAAATACATCACGGAACCAATCAGCTGTCTATACAATGTGGGATCCACCAACTCGGAATCCGAAGCATGAACCTTCTTCCAGTTGGTGATCATCGATGTTGACATGGGTCTACAATCCTCCATGTGGAATCTGCCAAGGATGTCCACAATATACTTCCCATGTCCCAGGAAGAAATGCCCCTCCTCCTGCCACAGCTCCAAACCCAAAAAGTAATGCATCAAGCCAATGTCCTTCATCTCAAACTCTGCCGCAAGATCTCTCTTGCAGTGCTCTATGAATCTCTTTGCACCCGTAATGACCAAGTCATCCACATACAACACCAGAATGAGAGGCTCCTCACCTATTACAATAAAGTAAAGGTTCGGATCTGCCTCACTCTTTGTGAAACCCATCTCCTGCAAGTATGTATCTATCCTGGAGTACCAAGCTCTAGGAGCTTGCTTCAGGCCATAAAGGGCCTTTTTCAGTCTGCACACATGGGACTCCTTCCCATGCACCTCAAAGCCTTGTGGCTGCTCAATGTACACCTCCTCTTGTATGAAGCCATTGAGAAATGTGGTCTTCACATCCATTTAGTGGATCTTCCAACCCATCTCTGCTACTATCGATATAATGGAGCAGATCGAAGTATATCGAGCCATGGGAGCGAAGGTCTCCTCATAATCAACTCCCTCTACCTGGGAGAACCATCTAGCCACAAACCTTGCTTTGAATTTCTCAATGCTGCCATCAGTAGCATGCTTTACCTTGTAAATCCATCTGGAAGTAACCACGGATTTGCCCTTAGGCCTCAGCACCACCTCCCAAACATCATTCTTCATGATAGAAGAATACTCCTCCTGCATGGCCTCTCTCCAGACCTGCTGGCTAGCTGCCTCCTCATAGCTAGAAGGCTCAGAGTCTAAGATGTTGGCAGCCATTTCCATGTAGCTACAAAAACTCTCAGGTGGTCTGCTCTCTCTGACCGGCTTCTTAGGCCCAGCAACAGATGTCGCCTCTCTCAAGGTATCCTGAAGCCACTTGGGCTTCCTCTTCCCTAAGCACACTTCTCCCACCGAAGAATGAAACTCCTCCTCATCATCATTAGGGGCCTGAACCCCTGACTGTTTGTCTTTTGTCCTCCTGCCTGCACCTGAACCTGTAGATGCTGAAGTACCGTGTGAACTGTCCATCAACGGACTCCCTAGCGAACTGCTCTACACGTTGCCCGAAGCACCACCCCTCTGACTCTGTGAGCCACTTCTCACCAACAAACCTAACACCGTAATCATTGTACCTCTGGATCCTCCTGATCCCTGCCCACTGGATCCTTGCGACTGACTCAGCTACTCCTAAGGGTCTCGCTGATCCAGATACTCTAACTCTCGTGACCTCCTGAAGGCCCTGTCCTCCTCGAACTTCACATCCCGCCTGATAACAACTCTCCTCTGTGCGAGAATATAAATCTGAAAGGCCTTCGATGTCTCACTGTAGCCCACAAAGATACCCTTCTCTGCGGTGGGCTCTAGCTTGGTCCTCTTCACCTTGGGTACGTAGGAGTATGCAATACACCCAAAGATACGAAGATGACCAACATCAGGCTTATTCCCAGAAAAAGTCTCCTCTGGAGTCACATGCCCCAAGGCACGATGCGGACTCCTGTTCTGCAAATACACAACAGTGTTGCAGGGCTCTGCCAACAAAAACAATGGTAACCCCTGATCATGTAGCATGGCTTTGGCAGCCCCTCCGATGGATCTGTTCTTCCTCTCCAGAACCCCATTCTACTGCGGGTTGTAAGGAACAGTGAACTCCCTCATAATGCCTGCCTTCGCACAATAATCAACAAACTCTCCAAGGGTGTACTCACCTCCATTGTTCGACCTCAGGGACTTGATCTTCCGACCTGTCTGGGTCTCCACAAGAGCTCTGAACTCCTGAAACCGCTTGAAGACCTCACTCTTGGTCTTCAAGAAATAAATCCAGGTCCTTCTGGAGTGATCATCAATGAATAATACATAATACTCATATCCACTCAAGGAAACATGAGACATCCGACCGCTCACATCAGAATGAATCAAATCAAGTATCCCAGTCGATCTGTTGTCACTGCTGGGAAAAGGGGATTTGGCAAACTTGCCCATCGCACATCCTCTGCATGTATCAAAGTGATCAGTACTGAAATCTGGCACACCTGTAGTGATCTCCCGCAATGTCCTCAAGGCTCCATGATACATGTGCCCCATCCTGCGGTGCCAAATCTCACACAGCTCTGAACTGCTAGCTCTGCTGCCGGTACTAATCCTCAATGCCAAAAGGGGCTAAAATGCAAACTTCTACACTTTTGCATGGCGTACACCTATCACGCTAGCTGAATCAGTTGGAGCGCCCCTGGCATATATCAGCGCTTGTCCTCTCCTGAACAATATCTCATATCCTCTGTCCTCCAAAGCAGACAAATATGAGGTTCTTCCTCATCCCTGGCACATATAGAACATCTGACACCTTCAAAGAAGGTTTGGGTTCCCTATCAAATGTCAGTGTCCCCACACCAACTGCTCTAACAACGTTGTCATCTCTGAGTACTACCTCTATATCAGTGCCACTCTCTGAAAGCTCTGAGAAGTACTCACGGACTCCTGTCATATGACGTGAAGCCCCACTGTCAACATACCAGACACCTGAAAATGCTCCGCTAGTGGAGGGAAATGCACACACCCTCTCAACCTCCATGGCAGGTGATCCTGCACTAGTGGACTCACAAGCAATGAACCCAAACTCCCGATCAAAGCGATCCGTGAAGTCCTCTACCTCTGCTAATGCTGCCATGTTCTAGTTCTTCCCCTTCTTCTTCTTCCCCGGACACACAACTGCATAGTATCCCATCTTCTCACAATTCCAACACTTCACCTTGGAATAGTTCTTCTACGTGTTCCCCTATTTACCTTTACCTTTGCCTTTGCCCCCACCACTGCTTGTGGAAGTTTGCTTCTTTCCCTTGCCTTTCTTGCCTCCTGCCAACAGTGCTACATCCTCATCCTGCTCAACTGGTTTGGCTGCCCCAAGCTGGTTCTTTCTGATTTCTATCTGTATGCAATCATCCCAAAACCTCTCCCAAGAGGGAAGGGTCTCACGTGCACAAACCCCATCAGCAAAGTTCAGCCATGAACTGAGGAGGCCATTCACTGCAATCCGCACCAGCTCAGTGGGTGGAATAAACTCTCCAACTACTGCCAACTCATCTCTCACATTAGTAATCTTTGTGAGATATCCAGCTGCACTATCAATCTTACCCATCCTAATGGTCTTCAGCTTCTCCCTTAAGACCATTTTTCTGTTCTTATTGGTACTCTGGTAGAGATTGGTCAATGCTCTCCACATCTCATGAGCATTTCTCTTTCCTCTCACATGAGGAATGCAATGGTCTTTGATTCTGTCTAGAATCAGTCTCTTACCCTTGTTATTCTTTTTATTATAAGCTGCCAACTGAACAGCATCAATAGGCACATTAACAGGGTGTTGTGCGGTATGCACCATGACACCCCAGACTTCTGCCTCCTCAAAGATGCTCTACATTCTCTCCTTCCAAACACTGTAGTTACTATGCCCATCCAACTTATCCTCCACCCTCAAGCCCAAGGACATGCTTGTTGTCCTAAATAAGTTGAAAATAACACTGCTGTAGTAAAGATAAAATTTTCTGTGTGAAAAATCAGCGTGCTGTAATTTCTGAGTGAAAAATCAGCTCGCTGTAATTTTTCCTTCTTTCTATCTGTAATATCCCCTTTCAGGGATATCTATCAAACACAATCAACTCTAAAGCAGAGATGAACTGGAGAGGCGTTTACCAAATATTTCACCTTTGAAAAGAGGATGAGATCTGGAGGCTACCTGGCCCTCACCAAACTCCGTCTATAGAGTATGGGCAAAACACCACAGATGGTATAACAACGGAATGTCTCAAAGCAGTGATGCAGATCATACAACAGTACACGAAATGCTAGAAACAATATATGCAACAGATACACATAAAATAGAGAGAATACTGAGCCATTTTATTATACTGAGAAATAACAATGAGTACAAGAGGTGATCAGAGTGATGGCACCTCAACTTGCACTAGGGAAGTGTAAGAATACACTCAGAATATCGATGGAATAGCTGCTCTCTGATCTGCATCCAAGCTGCTAGAAAACTGTCGTGTAGCTGCTACTGCTGGAACCAAATGAGTAGTTGGGGCTGCTCCCCTACTCGGAATGAGTTGAAACTCTGGAATCTGCCTCTACTCACAATACCCAGAAAGCCCAGAGAGCGTTTCTGGAATGGCCGACCCCGAAAATACCCCCCTTGGGGATCTACGCTATCCTCCAAGGCTCTGCGCTGAGACTGACTGGAATACTCCAAAATATGACCTCCCGCTCAACCAAAAGTCTCCAATAGGCAAGGGCTAGTCCCTTGCTCAATCTCCCGACCAAAATCCTCCGAAACAATGCCACTCTGGAGCTCCCTCAAAATGGACTGCGTCCTCCCTCTCAAGACTGCGCAGTCTATGGATGCACTGCTCCTCCACAAAAGCCAAACACCAATCCTCCTGCAAAATACTGATGGGACAACCTCACCCGAGCAAGCACGCGAAGTCTCACAAGGCTGAGGGTGAGATCTCCGAACAGAGACACTCGATGCACTAAACAGTGTTGCAGACAAGCTAAACATCCAGCGTGCTCAAAGTCGTAGTGACCAGCTCAATATGCATAAACTCGAATGAGGAAATGAGGAGGCTCTCCTCCTTTTTATAACAATGGGCCTCTCTCAACCCTAGGCCCCACCATCTCCAATGTAGCCTCCCTTTGGCCCACGTTGCCAACTAAACTGCGTTGTCATGGCCCACGTGGTCTCAGTGAGTCCCCCTCTACGTGGTCTCTTGGCCCCCCTTGGCCCACTTAAGTCACAACGTTGAGTCTACTAGGGAGTGCACTTTATTTTAGTGAGTTATGTCCCCCTATCACTCACTTTATTTATATTTCTAACTATAGCAGGCAAAATTGATCAAAATTAATATTTCCAATTAGCTATCGCTAATTGGAAATATTACACTATCTCAAACTGTCTTTTCAGCAAAATAGCTCTGATACCATGTAGAAATTTCTTTCTCTCCCCCCCCCCCCGGTTTTCATTTTCACCTTATTTCTCCATATAATTAAATGCCCATTCCCATAGCCTTACATTCAACAAGCTGAAAAAATAAATATTTTCTGAAAACAAAAATTTTGGAAATGCTGGAAATGCAGAAATAAAACTTAGCAAAATATTTCAGCCACACATAGATTTTGACACGCTGATTTTTGGTTAAGATGACCTTGGAAAAACCCCCTACAACTCTTGGGGAAAAACAGTTCGAAAGCTCCTCCTTATTTATGGAAAATTCTTTTACAGAGAGGTGAAATATACAGGAAAAAATTCAGCAAATTAATTATAGACTTATCTTGTTTTCGATGCTTGCCTCCGCCTTAGAAAACGTGCCAGAACAACAAAACCTCAAAACAAGAATTTATTACAGCAAATGATAGTTTAGGCAATTGTGCCCGAAACTTAGCTGTACGGCCATACGGACTGTACGGAATTTACAGTAGACTTCCTTTCTCGAAAACTGTGCTGGCTGCTTCGAAAAAGGTGCCCAACCACCTTGGAAATCGAGCCCTTTGTTGCTGTACTCTTCCTTGAAAAATGTGTTTCCTTTCTCCTCGAAAATCGTGCCTCAAAACCGCTGTACGGACTGCTGTACGAACTGTTGTCTCAGTTTCTATGCTGCTGTACGGCCTTGCTGCCTCGATATTCGTGCAACCTCTTGCTTTCTCAAAAACTGTGCCCTCCTTGCTGCTGTACGGATTTGTTGAGTGTGCCTCTCCTTCACCTTCTCAAGCTCTCTCCAGAAAATGTCTCCAACTCTCCTTCTCTTCCTCTCTCAATCTGCTCATGAGAAAAGTGAATGACCTTTTCTTCCTTTTCCTCCTTTAACCTAACCCTAAGTGACTCTTGGGGAATCTCTAAATCCAATGGCTAAAATAGCTTTAGATCTAGGGTTGAGATTAAATGCTCATTTAAATCTCACTTTCTATTTTTTAATTCACCCCACCTTAATAAAGACCCACTTAGTCATTTATTTCCAAAGTCACTTTTCACTTTCTAATTTCACATTGACTTTATTAAAGTCACTTTAAAAGTAGACTTTAGTAACTTTATCACTTAAAGTCACTTTTAAATTAGATTTGACTTTATAACTTTATAAAGTCACTTTAGGAGAAAAATTAAATTCTTTTGGACACTTTTCCCTAGGCCAAAGATCAAAGCCTTAGGGAACCACCTGTCCTCCGGTAACCAAATTTCAACATAGGATTCTTCCATGCCATGTGTTCATGGCATATTCCTTTATGACATATTCCTTACAAATAAAAATATAGAGAACCAAACTGACCAAGGAAGCTCTGGAGAGTCAAATGGCAAGGGGTGGAGTGATGGGAGGTGACTTTGAGAGCGGTTCTTCATCAGCATCAATTTCTACAGCCAACCCCACAGTTGCCTCATCAATTTTTTATCATAGAACCACACCTAATGCATAACCATCTAACAGGTCAGCGCTTAAAAAAAAGAATAAAAAGAATTTGACAAGTTTCTGGGAAGGTGTCTTCTTTGGAGTGATGTTCCCTTTAGCATTGCCGGTAACAATCCATTTTTCCAGCCCACGATTGATGTTATTTATATTGTTGGCCGGAGGTACAAAGCCCCTTCCTATGATGACTTTAGAGGGAGTATTCTTCATAATGAAAATGTTGAATGCACTACAAGATTGGAGGAGTTCAGGGCATCATGGGCACGGACCAGACGTATTGTCATGTCAGATGGTTGGACTGATCAAAAAGGTAGAACCTTAATTAACTTCTTCGTTAATTGTCCCAAGGGGACCATGTTTATGAAATTTGTTGATGCATCTGCACATCTCAAAGATACACGGTTATTATGTGATTTGTTGGACGTGTTCATTCAGGAGGTGGGTCCACAACATGTTGTCCAGGTCATAACGAACAATACTGCAAATAATGTTGCTACTGGCAGGATGCTTATGTAAAGGCATCCTAACTTATTTTGGACACCTTGTGCTACACACTGCATCGACTTGATGTTGGAGGACATAGGAAAAATTTCCTTTGTCAAGGACATTGTTGAATCATCAAAAAGAATTACAAAATTTATATATAATCATGCATTTGTGTTTTATTTTAGAGCATTCACCAAGAACAAGCAATTGGTGCGCCCTGCTATAACACGACTGCATTATCGTGGTTAGAAGTTGTCATGCTTGCCAGATATTTGATCGTAAAACCCGCTTGCTGCTAGCACCAATGCATCCTGTCATCGTTGTTGGACCATATGCAAAATGGGGCATTGACTTCATGACATGTAACCCCCGCTCAGCCGGGTATATTTGTCGTCATGGCGTATTTTACCAAGTGAGCCGAGGCGGTGCCTACATTCAACAACATGGGACAGGCAACTACATTGTTCTTTTTTAAACATGTGGTTAGCCGGTTTGGTGTACCACAAGCCATAGTCACAGATCATGGAAAACATTTTTGCAATCACATGATGGATGAGTTGAATGCCAAGTTAGGACTATCACATGATAGTTCTACCCCTTATTATTCGTAACCTAATGGACAAGTTGAAGCTATCAACAAGATTCTTAAGTGTATGCTTCAACGCATGATTGGGGTTCATAAACGAAACTGGCATTTGATCCTGTACTTGATTTTGTGGGCATATCGAACCTCGGCGAGAAACGCAACCGGATTTACCCCTTTTTAGCTGGTTTATGGTTTGGAATCTATCTTGCTGATATAATGTGAAATACCATCGTTGAAACTCGCGATTGACCTGCTACCTGAAACTTCTAAAGAAGAGGCACATCTTTTAGAATCCCGATCTCATCCATCTAGATGAAACGTGTCGTGAAGCCACGTTGGCTAACGAAGCGCATAAGAGACGAATTAAGGCACAATATGACCGCAATGTCAAGCCCTTCACCATCTTGGAAGGAGACCTGGTCTTGCTTTATGATCAAGAAGCTGATAAGATAGGAATAGGGAAATTTGAACAATTATGGCACGGCCCATACATTGTCAAGCGCATTCTGGCTAAGGGTGCCTACGAGTTGGTAGATTATGATGGGATTCCATTGTCGCAGCCTCGAAATTGGTTGTATCTTAAACGTTACCATGTCTGATCTGCGTAGTAAACACTATATTATATGCTTTCATTGTGTGTGTGTAGAACTGTGTCTTTTAGAGTTTTTCATGTAGTTAGTAATCCGCTTTGCATTTTTTGCAGAGGTCAGAATCTTCGGAACCATTTGTTGGATATGCCGATGGTGCTAGTCATAGCACTCAGAATCTATCCTATGCAGCATGGGCCATCTTTGCTGCAAGTGGCGAGTTAGTGAGTTTCCAAGGGATTTGTATTGGTTGATCGACCAACAATATCGCTGAGTATAGTGGGTTGATTGAACTAATCTCTATGCCATTTCAGTTGGCGTTCGTCGCATCATCATCAGGTTGGACTCACAACTTGTCGTACTACAGCTATCACTGAGTATAGCGGGTTGATTGAACTACTCTCTGATGCCATTTCACTTGGCATTTGCCGCATCATCATCAGGTTGGACTCGCAACTTGTCGTACTACAGCTTACTAGTGTCTATATTGTCTGAAACCCAGCGATTCATCGGATGTTCCTTAGAGTTCGTCTTTTGGAAAGACATTTTAATTACATTCAATATCAACATATTTCCAGGAACTTAAACACTCTGGTTGATTCATTGGCGAATTATGTGTTAAATAGACATTTGCAACATATGTAAAGATAGATTTTCAATTCACATCATACAATTGAATAGGATTGCACATAATCATAGGAAAACACTAAAAGTAAAATAGATTTATATCGAGTTTTTTACAAAAATTGTGTCGAACACACGTTGGTCATCTGACCTCAAAATGTATACAGGCATAGCATAATCTAAGTAAACCAAGTGATGCTCATGATAGCAGGTCACTGCTTGCGCTATCATGCACAATAGCCTCATCCAACGGCTAGGCACACCAATGGTATGACGCTGCAGCCTCATAGGTAACTCCTCGATCCGAGCATCCAGTATCCCAAGAGTCAATCCCTCCACATGTTGTTGCAACTCAGCAAGAGTCTCAGCTAAATCCAAATCCTGAAGGATTGCTCTCCCAACAGTCCTCTCTACTGGTTTTCCCGCCTGCTGTGCACGAACCACTAGTCGAACAGTGCCTACATCTGCATACATAAAACATCTTTAGTTTAGTCTTGGAAACATCCAAAAACACAAAAATATGTAAAAAACCCCAAAAAATCAAAAACATGGTCAACATTTTACATATAGCACCCCATTGAGCATTAGCTGGTAAAATCAAATCTGGATCTCCACGGAAATCCATCCCTGCATATGGATGCTCCTCTATGAAGATATTCTCTCTTCGGAGCCAACTAAAGAATGGAGTGGAAAACGAGATTGATGACTAACCAGCATGCTCGACCCATCGATGCATCCGTGGATCTCTAGGACCAGTTAATCCAAGTGTCACATGTTGTGGCTACATCAATGGAACGCGCTCCAAAACAAAAGTGATCAAGATCGACCCATAGCTAAAATTTTTGGTCTTTCCACTTTTTACCTTTATCAGTTGTTCTTTCATCTGAAGGAGTACTGCTTCAGCCCAGTTGAACACGGTTGGCTCGAGACACTCAAGCGCATACTGTGTGTATGATCTATTCGCGACATGTAGTGTCACGCTGCCAACTAGCTTTGCGATAGTGAATAGGAGCGTTCGCAAAGGCATATCACGTACATCTTTGATATTTATCTTTCCATCTTTTCTAGGCTCAATTCCTAGTCGACAAAACTGTCGAATGTAGTCCTTCACTGCTTCATATCTGCGGATGGAGCCTAGGGCACCACGTCTCAACAAACCTATCAAAAAGTAAATGTCATCAACTAATATTGGCAGCACTGTGTCCCCAATGTGAAATGCCTGTAGTGTCGGGTCCCATGAACGGATCAAGAACTGCAATAGTTCCATGTGTTGCCTCATCCCTGACAATCTGAAGTACTTGAGCAACCCACAGTCTCTGAGGGCTCCCATAGTGCCAGGATCATTTAGGGCAACCATATCCTGCTCTTCACGTTCTCTTTCTCGCCATGTAATCGACATTCTGATCTGATCAAAGTATGAAATCACACCATAGGCTTATAGTTAGAATCCATTCCATGCAAAAATTTGGAGAAATTTTGGGCAAAAAACAAGATGCCAGTTTCTGAAATGCGCCCAACGCACTCCTAAGTGGAAGATAGAGCATTGCAGAGGAACTGGCCTTCTTTCCAACCTCTCTGCAACGCACTTTCAACATCCAAGGGTGTGTTGGTCCTAGAGCGTTGTATATTTACCCTAGGAGCCCCAAAACCCTAAAAAATGTGCATAAAATTGAACAAGAATGCAACCAATAGAAAGAGGAAGGTAAGATCTTCTACCTGGTCCAGACGGCACGAGAAATGGTCCACAAAATCTGTCGCAATCAGCCGCTAAAGTTCAAGTGTAAAATAGGCTCAGAGCACTAAAATTCGAATGATAAATGTGAAATGGTAAAAATGATTTGGTAATTTCTTATTTTTATAGTCTTTTTATTAATTTATGCATATTTAATGAAATGAATATGGCTTTTACCCATTTTTACTATTTAAACAAGAATTGTTAATCCATTTGATGGTTCTTTGAGCAGGTTTATCGCTGATTTCAGTGAGTTCGTCGTGCATGATCGTGAAATGCAATTTTGACCACAAAGCACACTTTTATCTCTTTTTCGAGCTTTGTTAAACATGAAAAAGGAACACAAAGCACACGTTTATCTCTTTTTCAAGCTGTGTTAAAACATGAAAAAGGACCTCAAAGCACACTTTTATCTCTTTTTCGAGCTTTGTTAAACACCAAAAAGGAACCCCCCTGGAGTTCTCTTTCAGCGCTTTTTAGACTCTCAAAATTTGAAAAGATTGTTGAGGACTTGTCCTTTCGAGCTCGTAAAAGGAATTGAAACAACATCTACTCAATATAAGCTTAACCCTTTTCCAGACTGAGATAGATTATGTTTACGAAGAAGGAAAACACTAGTCGAACATGGCTACGAGGTTCTCTCAAGTATTATTTTACGCTTTTTCGGATCTTAGGGACTATTATATGAAAAAGAACTTGTGGTGTTTTCTTTTACTCCCTTTTTCAAACTCTCTAAACATGAAAAAGGACCGAGTTCTCATTGTCGTTAGACTCTTTAAATCATGAAATAGCGACGGACTTGTCCATCATGACAAGATCGAGTTTTACCTTCGCAAGACTCGTCAAAGAATCAAATAGCGATTGATTCACCCTAAGGGTGGAATTATACATCAAGCATATGTTATCCTCCTCATGCTTGTTAAAAAATAAAGAGGTACCAGTCAGCAATGACTGGGGAAAAATTGGAAAGGGATAAAACACTTTATGGTAGCAAGTCGCTCTTGAACATGACACTTATTAACTTCATCTCCGTGATTTTTGGGTTGGGTAATCTGCTTGACAGTCTATCACACCATCCATCACTTCGGTTTTGGGTCAAATGTTGCCAATTCATTCAGTATCACCGATATGTTCAAGAGAAGTCACTCAGTTATTCCTCATCCTTTGCAATACTCATAAACCTTCATTTCATGACTGCCATCCCTGACATTGCTTCATCAGTCACATTCTGTCTCCAAAATCATTACTCCTGTTTCGTGTCGTTGATGGGGGAAACATCAATGCGCTTCTGCGATGAGTCACTTCCTGTCGACATCAGCTCATTATCCGAGAAATTGACTTAGAAACAACCTTTCGGTACCTTGGTGCTTACTTACATCAACAGCAGGTTGACATCACAGGGCTTCGACCGAAAGACTTTGTATGGTGTCCGACATCAAATCATCTATTCACACCATGCAGAATGTACTGCAGTACCTTGAGAGCCAATATCATCAACGGTGGTTTCTCTCGCGTCTATTAACGACTCACATCATTGGCTAGTAATCAGACGGTGTCTTCCCATGTTCGACTTCATATCACATATTCGCATGGTTAGACTCGTACTTTAGGCGATCAAGTGAACGAGATAGAAGACCCCGGATCTAGTTTCATCCATCCGAGTTGCGATTTCAGGAGAAGTACCAAATCATCTGTACGATAGTCATTACTTAGATGGTCATCCTATCATGGGTCTATATCTGTAGACGACTTTCTGATGTTATGATAGTTTATGTGCTAAGTATGGGATATGCCTCCCTCAGCAATTCATGTCCAAGATGAACAGAGATCATGACGTAATGTATTGTAATTGATTCAGGCCGTCAGTCGCTTCAGATCCTCCTCTTCACATCGCAAAGAAAATCACTCAACATTATCATTTTTTACTTCATGCTTACAGGTCAATTTGGGCATCATCCCAAAACACAGATCAATATCCATTAGGGTCCATCATACTCTAAATTAGTTGCTACATGCCCTAAACAAGTCATCCCATTGGTGGTTTTCCTTCATGAAAGTTTCACTTCTTATATGCCAGTTGAAGTGCCCCATTGAGCCATCAACACACCCCTAGACAACAGAAACTGCTTTGCAGAGCATCTACTCCCATACACGGCTGTGTTGTAGAGGATCTAGGCCCAATTTAGAGTGTGTTGGTCGACTGGGAGCGAATTGTTCATTGGATTCCAGGAATCTTCCCAACCTCTAGTGGCTTCTAGAAGTTGTTCCAGCTTTCACCTCATCTAATAGCTTAGAATATGGACACCATGAAGCCATTAAACCTCTTATCCTCCTATTCCCGTGAACAAGAAAACCTCTTCATCCATTTTTAGGAAAGCCATTCAATGATTCATTAATATCAAACTACCTTCATATACTTCTAAATAGAGCACTGAACATAGTGCACAAGAGAGAAAGAATTTGTGTTAAAGTAGAGTTACGCTAGTGAGATCACAGCTCTTGAAGGTATTGTGCATGTATTGTGATGCTACTGGATTGTTGATGTTGGATGTGATGAGTACGGGACTAAAGTTGGATGAGTGACAACGAATTGATCAACCGGTTGTACTCTTCCTTCTACTTCATAATAAAGACATTTGTTCCTTTCCTAATGCATGTCAATGATGTTATATGTGTATTTATGAATTCAATCGATTCAATTTGTTTAACTTGAGTAGATCATATTGCCTTTATGTTGTTTTCTATCTTTTGTTTGCCATTGCAGGTATCAGTCAAGCGAGTTAAGTTGGACTGAGAGCGACCAAGTATGTTTTCCTCCCTTTATCTATTCATTTTAAGTAAACGGTCAGATATCTTTCTTTCTATTTTTCTAAGTGCACCACCACACTTAGGGAAAGCATACTTATCCATAGGTTTGATTTCCATAAAACAATTACCATTAGGGAGCATCTAGGAAGTGTCAGGGAGCATCAAGGTAGCACCTTGGGAGTGGACAATTTATACTTGTTATTCCTCTCACCAACAATGAGTCTTTTGTTTTAGAATTACAAAACCAGTGGATGATTATTCCAAGGTGGTTGGTTTTTTACAAACCAGCCGGTTTGGTACCTAATCGGGCTTAACAGCCTGAACCTGCCATGAACCGGGCTTATTGCTCTGGTTAGCAAGCTCTAGAAACATGATTATGTGTGGACATGATTATGCCCCTATTGCACTATAGCATTAGGTAGGAGAGACATGAGAAACCTTAACACACTATTTCATTAAAAGAATTCCCACACAAAAGGCATATGAACACACATATTTATTCAACCAGTGAGTTTCTCTTCAACAACTTGCTAGCTGTGGTGGGATTCCTCCATGCCATGTGTTTATGCCATATTCCTTTATGACATATTCCTTACATGTTTTAACTGTTCTGTCATGCCTCTCTTACACATTATGAAACCTCGCATTGTTGATTTTTCTACATAGCATGTAAAGTTTATGTAGAACCATCATATAAGACACATTAACTACGCAAAACACAAGCACATTGTTGTAGCTCCTAGAGACAGCCTTGAGTTGCAAAAGACCAGTGCCTAGGACATCTTAAAATCAGAGGTTGAATGTGGAAAATTGTATAAAAGGCCTCTGACAACATATAGAAAGAGAGAACAATGGTTTTGGTGGTTCATGGATGGAGAAGACCTTGGAGTCGATTCCTATGAATTCCCTATACTGTGAGAGGGCTCAAGAGGCTACGAGGCTTAGTGGCTTTTAAGTGGGCCAAGTATAAAACAATGAGCAGAAATCTTGAAAATATGCAAAGGCGATGGGAGAGAAGGGAGATGGAACCCACGAGAGACAGGCTTAGGAGATTTAAGAATCTGTCCCCTATGAACTCAGAGGAAAGGCATATAAATGAAATATGGACAATAACAGAGGCTCATGGAGCGCGAATTAAGGTAATACAGCAAGCTTAACTTCATCAGCGTTAACACCTAAGCGTTATACAGATACGAATTCATGAATAAAATTGCAGATCACTGGCAGCTACATTACACTAACCATCTAAGCAGAATTGCATGAAAGAGGATAACACATGAAGAGGAGATTACTGATAACAAAAGAAAACAAATACATACTGCTCATAACTCCATCCGGAATCCAAATATCAGCTCTATATTATATTGAGTTGAAACAGCGCTCCCAGATATGTATCTTAAAGCATAGGGAGCATAGTTGTACAAACTACAGCCAAATTCTTCCACCATTCCAGAACCTTTGTTTCATCTTAGAACTCACTACATATCGAGTTCTCCCCGAAGGTTTCTGACCGAATATTCTATCAGGATCGACCCACACAGGTGAAACCAAAATATCCTAACAAACTACCAGAGCATGCTTCAAGCAATCGCTCCTGCAACAGAAAAATCAAAACAGAATGAGTAAAATCGGGATTTTACCCAGCAAAACATCACTATCTAACAGTAACAAGGGACAAAACAGTTGGCCTGGGATGCCAAATCCCAGAATCTTCAACGGAGTGGCAAGAAGTGCCTGAAAACCGGTGAGTGGTATGATTTCTACTACTTGATTTCAGCTACTGACGAAAGGCCTTCACTCCAAGTTCTCATGATTCGCATTAACCGAAATGGAAAAGCCATTTGTACCGCACATGCTCCCCTCTTCAGCAGAGGTTAATAGACGAACTGAACAATCATAGCCGCATTGTTCCACCAAGAACTCATGCTGTGTTTTGACTAGTGAGAAGCAGAGACTGGGCTTTAGAAGGGAATGTGCGGCACATAACACACGGCAGAACGGTTTTAATCACTGCAAAGGGTGAAACAAAGGCTGTGGAGAAGGTTTTGATGACAAGGCGAGGAAGTGGGGCCCAAAGCACATCGCAAAATCACAATCGGAACAGGATATGTTTCGGGAATATGATTTAAACTTCAAGATTTGCGAGGCGCGGTGGAGCATAAAGTTATAATGTGTGTGATGTGATATTGCACATCGGCAATCACAAAAGATAGAGATTAGCGGAGATGAAAAAGTTATAATTGTTGATTTGCGATGTGTTGCGAAGTGTGCTGGCGATCGGGTCATGTCGCAAGCTAAAATATTTAACTTGCGGGCGTTGTAATAGGTAAGTTGTGAAATCTGCGAACTGCGACATGCGACGCGCTGAAAGCGGGTAAGTGCGAAAAGGCGGAAGGTAAGGAAAATGCAGAATATGAAGGTTTGCAAGCGAATGTGAATAGTGTATCATGGTTGGATGGGTCCCACTAAGTCGCATCGGCGGCAAGATAGGTTTCGGTGAGTCTTTTAAGATGTAAAGGTTAAAACTTGTGGGGGGCGGGGTTTCTAATGAAGGAATGCGATGCAGGGCTTTATAAAAGGGAAAGTGAAGGAGAAGAGAGGGCAAATGTAGGTAAAGGAGGGTGGATTAGATGAGGGATGGTGGAAATGAAGTTTGCTCACTATTTAAGCCTTATCAGCTACATTTTTCCCCCCTTTCTACTAAACTAAGATGCAAATTGATTCCTTTGAAGCTCTTTGATAGTCAAGACTGGCCTTCCTTTCTCCCTCTTCCCTTTGTGTGCGGTCACAGGCCAACATTGGCTCCATCTAGGTACAACGCGTTGTTCTGCAGTGCGTTGAGAACCTGCAAACCTGCATGCTTGTGCATTTATTGGGTACATGGAGTCGCAAATGCACACTGATTAGAAAAAGTTTTATACCAACGGTCAAGTGGACACAAAATGGAAAATGAAAAGGAGGATGATATGGAAGATGAAATGGAAAATGCAAACAATGGATGAAACAAAATGGAAACGGTCGAATATGATATGGAAGATGAAGTGGGAGGAATGTAAGCAAAAGGGAGTACAGTGGGATAACATATACAGTGAAAAAGATATATACAGTGAGCTAGATTAACCCTCATTAGTGATGAAAGTAAAACTTGAGGAATTGCCCATTTACGAGCACCTCAAGTATGTCTCCTTCTAGGTTCTCCAACGTGAAAGTATTGTTGCTCTTGTCCTTTGCCACCCTGAATGGACCGAACCAGGGGGGTCGAACTTCCCATGTTTCCCTTTGTCTGCTCGCCTGATATCCCATCGCAGCACCAAATCCCCGACTTGGATTTCTCTATCTTTAGCTCTCTAGTCAAACAAGCCTTTCATTTTTTCTTGATACTCTGCTAGTCTAAGGCTTACCTGTTCCCGGGTTCCATTCAGCTCCACCAACCGATTCATCCTTCGAACGAGGTCATTTGGCTCCTCCTTGCTTTCCTGTAAGAACCATGCCACAGGAAATGCAAGTTGAATGGGGAAGACTGCGGCCCTGCCATACACCAGCTCATAAGGAGATTTTCCCGTAGATCTCTTAGTTGTGATGCGGTTTGCCCAGAGTGCGAACTTGAGCTGAGAGTCCCAGTTCTTTTGATTTTCATTAATGGTTTTCTTCAAAATTCTCATCAGCGTCTTCTTAGATGATTCAGCCAGCCTGTTGCCCTGTGGGTAGTATGTAGTGGAGTGTCCTAGCAAGATATTGTAACGCTGACAAAAATTTACAAATTTAGCCGACTTGAATGCCTGGGCATTATCTATAATGATGTTAGCTAGGCATCCGAACTTGGCTATTACGTCTCTTCGAGGAACTTGATCACCACTGAATCTGTAGCATTTCTCATGGGCACGGCTTCTACCCACTTGGTGAAGTAATCTGTAGCAGTAAGGATCCATCGATGTTGATCGCTGGAAGTCGGGTGAATCTCTCCTATGAAATCAATTCCCCACTGCTTGGAAAGTTCTTGAACGTGTACTGGATCAACGGGAGAGGTGCATACCTTTGCTTTTCAGCGAACGTCTAACACTTCTCGCATGCCCGGACGCAATCATGTGCATCACCGAACAGTTTAGGCCAGAAGAAACCTGCCCTCAGGATCTTGTGTGCGGTGGATCGCCAGCTATAATGTCCGCCGCATATCCCTTCGTTGAATTCAGCCATACATGTTCCACCTCTGTCTCTGCTAAACACAATTGTAGGATCCCTGCCAGGTCTTTCCAGTAAAGTCGCCCATTCGCCACGATATACTTTTGAGATTTCAGCCTTAAGATGCGGTACTTGGCCTTATCATAGTTAGGAGGACATCTTAGCGATAAAATATATTCCACTATATCTTTATACCATGGGGAGAGAAGGTACTTCATGTGTGTTTTTTGGGTGGAGGATTCTATGCCCTAATATGCACTTGTGCCCTCCTGTGCCTCTCCTCTTGTCATAGAGAGATTTATACCCAGAGCTTGAAAGTTGGATTCAGACAAGATTTTGGCCAGCCCTTGGCCTTTAATGAGCTTGGTGGGCTTTATCTCTAGTTCATACTCCTAAATCTTAGCTATCCACTTGCCCCTTCTTCCCTCATTGTCGCCCTATACCAAAACATCCTTCACCGCTACTGCAGGAACATAGGCAGTTTTAGCAGATTGTAATACATATACCCAGAATGACTTTAGAGATTTGACAAGGGCATAAGCTTGTTTCTCCAGGATATCATACTTCAGCTTGGCATCTTGTAGGACTTGGCTGAAGAACGCAATGGGCTGCTCATATCCTTCGGCATTTTTCCATAAAAGTATTGTGGCCATTGTGTGAGGAGATGCGAAAGAGAAGATCATGAACGGTTTCCCATCATCTGGACTAGCCAGCACTAGAGCTTCTGCAAAGGCCTGTTTGATTCTATTAAAGGAGTCCCTGGATTCAGGGGTCCATCTAACTTCATTGTTCTTCTTCAGCATCCCAGTGATGTTTCAGACAATTTCAGCATAGTTGGGAATGAACCTTTTGAGGAAATTAATTCTTCCCAGGAACACCTGGATCTCCTTCTTGTTTCTTGGTAGGGGGATGCCATCTATCACCTCTACCCTCTTTGGATCGATCTTCACTCCCTCAGTTACTATGTGCCCCAATAACTTTCCTTCCTCTAGAGCAAACATGGATTTCTGAGAATTCAGGGACAAACCGTACCAGCGGCATTTTTCAAAGGTTCTGCAAAGGTGCTTGATGTGTTCAGCGTCACTCTTTGAAAAGACAATGATGTCATCCAGGTAAATCACCACAAATTTGTCTTGCTCTCCTATGAAAGCGATGTCCATTGCACGCTGGAATGTGCCGTCGGCATTTATCGGGCCAAAGGGCATTCGGGCGTACATTAAAGTACCCCAAGGCATGGTGAACGTCGTCTTCTTTTGGTCTTTCGAGAGCACTGCCACCTGATTACATCCTGAGAAGCCATCCATCATGGACATGCGGGAAGATCCCACCACTTTTTACAAGATGTGGTCCATCTTTGGGAGGGGATAATTATCCTTGAGTGAGGCTCTGTTCAAATTGTGAAAATCCACGCAGAGTCTGATTTCACCATTCTTCTTCCTTACCGACACCAAGTTCGCCACCCACTCGGAATATCTTAAAAGGGCAATGATCTTGGCTTGCAAAAGCTTCTTTATTTCCTTCTCCATAGCTGAGAGGAGAATGGGGTTGATCTGCCTCAGCTTCTACTTATGAGGCTTCACATCTTCTTTCAGAGGTATTTTATGTTGTATAATATCTATATTAAAAGTCTTCAGATCTTGGTATGACCAGGCGAAGACGTCTTTGTATGATTGGAACAGACTAAGATACTGACCTTGGTATTCTTCAAGAACCCCTTTCGATCACCTTCTTCTGTCCCAATATTCACATCCCTAACAGGCTCATCGAGGGTCATTTTGTTGGGATTTACTGGGATGTAATTCTTGTCAAACAACCTCTCCAATGGCACGAGCCCCCTGGGAATGACATTTCCCTTTAATTGCAGAACACGGTGTCCGACCAGTGTTTCTTCCCACCTGGTTTTTGGCTCTTTGCTGTCGTCCTCAGGGACTGAATCGATCACCATATTTGAAAATTTGCCTATCATTTCCATGAAATGTTGGACCTACTCTTCATCTTCGAAGACTTGCCAATGCTTTATGTTTTCCGGAATGAAGGGCGGTATCGCACTTCAACCTTGTATTTGAGCAAAGGATTCTGCGGGGAGCGGAAACTACTAGCAGCCACAGCCAGTGAGTCTGCCATTCTGTTCTTACCCCTTGGCATGAACTGAATATTAAATGTAGAAAAGAAGTTCTCAACTAAATCCCATACCTCGTTCCTGTAGGCTCTGAGCAGCGAGTGTTTGGTTTGGCATTGGTTCCTGACTTGTCTCACTACAAGCTCCGAATCTCCAAACACCTTGAGGTTTTGTATGTTCATATTCTGCGCTATCTGCAACCCCAGCAGCAATGCTTCATATTCAGCTACATTATTTGTGGCTTCGAAATCTAGCTTAAAGGAGAGGGGAACCAAGCATCCCTCTCGGGATATCAAGAGTTCCCCGGCCCCGTTGCCTTCTTGTGAATTAGCTCCATCAAACTACAATGTCCATATCTTGTTTTCCTCTCTGCTCATGGGATTCTTCTGTATTATAGGGCAAATATCTGTTTCTTGCATGAAATCTTTGTTCTACTCAAGCATGAGACAAGAGAACTCGCCCTCCTTACCATACATTGGAGAATTTGTGGAACCATTTGCTTTAGTTACCATCTTCACGAATCTGGATTCACAGTATAACCTTCTTTCCTCTCCACCAAATACTGGAATAGTGGCATAAGTGAGGTCCAGTTTTATGAACCCTCCAATCTTGGATCCACAGGATCTGAATAGCAACATTCCAAATCGAGCTGGGATATCAGCTACAACAATGTCCATGATCACACTTTTGGTCGAAATCTGGGCCAAGTTTACTACCTGAGCTTTGATCATGCCCAAGCACTTTACCCTCTTGGAATCAAAAGAATATAGATCTTTATAAGGTCTGGTCATCTGCAACCCCAACTGCTCCATGACAAACAATGGCAATAGATTATGTGAAGCCCCGAAATCTAGCATGCAATTGTGCAGCAACAGGTCATGAATAACTAGAGACACATAGAATGGGGGAGTGGCCGAGTCCAACTCTTCTACATGAGATCCAAAGACTACCATGGGCCTTTCCTCTTGGAGATTGAGGTTGTCAGGGAGAGGGCCTACACTATGGGGCAGCATGAATTGAGACACTTGGGTTTTGTATGAAGGTTGCTTTAGGAGTTCGATCAAGAGAACCGGGATCTTGACCTTCTCTAGTTCTTTCTGGACGTTAAAGGCCATGGAAGCATTTTCTACAATGACTTCTTTAGACTTCTCTTTATGGTGGTCAGGCAAGTTCGAGGCCACAGAAGAGGACTTCTGGTTTGCAGGAGGATCAGAACCTAGCTTTGTGGAGCTGGAAGTAGTGGCCTTATGATGTGCAGAGTCTTCTAAAGGCTTCTTCCCCTTACTGGCCTAACTAGAAGAGGTCTATCCTCTTAGTATTGATTCTTCGTTTTGTTCCTGCACTCAGGTTCTCTTTCTAGAGGACCTGAGGTCATACTTCTTATGGAGCTGAGCTTGCATGAAGTCCACAAACTGCCCGCAGTAATTATCAATATCTTGATCCTCTGGGGGAACTTCCTTTTCATCTAGTTCGTCTTGCAAGGTGAGTTCACCTTCTTCATCTTTTGAATAAGTGAGGAATTGATCTTCTTGGCCGTCAATTACTTCCTCGGCTTATCCCTCCATTTCCCCTTCTAAGTATAGAGGAGGTTGGATGTGATCTTGCTGCTCCTTCCTTTCCCGTTGTAACAACTGTAGAGGGGGCTTCCGGTATTGGGGATTAAACCCATGGTTTGGTATCATTTGGTTATGACGAGGAGAGGAATTCTTGGCCTCCAATTTGAGCTTCACCAGCTTATTCGAGAAGTTCTTGATCAGCTTATTCATCTCTTCAATTCTATACTCCGATGATTCCCTTCCTTTATTAGAGGTAGAAGCCTCCTCCCTACTCCTTCTCCTGTCATCATGCTATGTCCTCCATTAGAATTTACCTGTAGAAGCAAAGTTTACTTATACCTCCAGTGCATCTATCTGGATCTGGTCTGGGAATGTAGACTTTCTTTCTCTCATGGTGAACCCAAACTCGGGTTCGAAAGCTCCTACGAAAACCACCTTAGCAGCTGCTTGGGGGGCTTTATCTCGGCAGGGAGATTGTTGTAGAGCTTATTGAACCTCTTTATAAATTCCATTACATCCTCATTGTGTCTCTTTTTAAGAGCATTGAACTCTGTGAGGACATATCCATGGTCCTCTTCTCTCCCCATTTTAGTGTGAAGAAATTCTCCATTACTTCCCAAGTGGTGACTGCATTCTTGGCAAGAGATTTGAACCACTTTCGAGCCTCTCCATCCAAGGATTGGACGAAAAGCCTCAACACCACATCTAGGTGCTCCATGTTTACATTCTCAACGAAGGCGCAGAAGTCTTCAATACTGTGAGTCGATTCCTGTGAATTCCCTACACTGTGAGAGGGCTCAAGAGGCTACGAGGCTTAGTGGCTTTTAAGTGGGCCAAGTATAAAACAATGAGCAAAAATCTTGAAAATATGCAAAGGCATTGGGAGAGAACGGAGATGGAACCCACAAGAGATAGGCTTAAGAAATTTAAAAATTTGTCCCCTATGAACTTAGAGGAAATGCATATAAATGAAATATGGACAATAACAGAGGCTCGTGGAGCGCAAATTAAGGTAATACAGCAAGCTTAACTTCCTGAGCGTTAACACCTAAGCGTTATACAGATACGAATTCATAAATAAAATTGCAGATCACCGGCAGCTACATTACACAAACCATCTAAGCAGAATAGCATGAAAGATGATTACACATGAAGAGGAGATTGTTGATAACAAAAGAAAACAAATACATACTGCTCATAACTCCATCTAGAATCCAAATATCAACTCTATATTATATTGAGTTCAAATAGCTCTCCCAAATATTTATCTCAGAGCACAGGGAGCACAGTTGTACAAACTACAACAAAATTCTTCATCAATTCTAGAACCTTTGTTTCATCTTAGAACTCACTACATATAGAGTTCTCCCTGAGGGTTTCTGACCGAATATTCTTTCAGGATCGACCCACACAGGTGAAACCAAAATATCCTAACAAACTATCAGAGCGTGCTTCAAGCAATCACTCATGTTGACCACACTTTGTCAACGACCCCATAGCAGTACACCCCCATTTTTTCAAATAGGATTCATCATGTTTGACGTAGTCGCGCCAGTCAGATTCCATCATCAGTCGACATTTTGTTATAAATGATGTAAACCCATTCTGCATGTTATGATGTAAATAATCTAAGTAAGACCGTCAATGTATGTAACAACCTAGGTAAGCCTAGTATGTTGGTGACGATTTCTATACTAGGAGGTTTTTTGTCTCACTGATTTACTTGTGTTTTTTGACACAAGTTATCGGCAGAGTTTTCCCCTCCAGCCTCACCCCAAAGCTAGGGTAGATTTTGTCATCAAGGTGCTAAGTGAGTCCTAGTGTTTTCTATCAAGTCCTTGTATAAGTAGTTTGGGAATAATCCTAGCTATTTGGCTAGATTATTTTATTACAAGCTACTTGGTCTACTAGATCATGTTTTGAGTCGCATAATTGGGTATTCATTTGAGGGTCTATACGAATTGGTATTCCCCCTTCATGTGTCTAAATGTATTATCTTATGTAAAGAGGGTTGGAAATAATAATTAAAATCCCCTCTCAATCAATTAATTAAATTTTCTGGTCAAATTAATTAAAAATCCTCAGCCAGAAATTTAATTAATTTTAGGTCCTAGGTGAGGATAAAATTCTTCAAAGGCAAAATTCGTTGGTCCTTAAAAAATGAATTTTTAAAGACCCCAGGTCAAGGGAATATTGAGAATTTTAAGAAATTTTGGACCCTTGGGCCTAGGTGGACAAGTCAAAGTCAAAAATTTGAGGTAATTAACTCAAAAATAGTATTTTTGAGTTAATTAAAATGAATTTAAATGATAAATTCGTTTTTCCCCAAATTTATAATTTCGACAGTCCACATTAAAAGATGATCAAATCTTATCGACAGTCGAGATTATTTTAACGTGGATCAACCGAACTAGCCGTTGGAGATTTTGTCCTATAAATTAAAGGTCTTTGTCAGTCTTGAGTCATCCGAACTTAGAATCGTGCACTTGTCTTGGAAGCTCTTGTGAATTTTCTTTGATGAATAAAGCATAAAGACTTTGGGGTTACAAACTTTGGTGTTCCTTTTCCAGATCTATGTGGTGATATTGTCTCTAAACTCTGCTACTTTATTTGGCATTTTTATGGTTGATGGCCTTGATGGATTAATCTGCATACAGATATCTTGTGCAGTTTTTTGGGTTCATAAAATGACATTTTGATTTTTCTGAAGGATCTTGTGTTATTTTCTTAAATCTCTATCGATCTAAATTTCAGATCTAAGTGTGCAGGGAAAAAAAATTTAAGATTTGAGCGTCTAGGGAAGTCTTCAGTTGGACCAGCAGACTCTCAGATTCGTAAATCTGAAAAAGCCCATTGTTTCTAATTTCCTGAATCTATCTTACGAATGTGTGTTTTCTACAGGGTCTTTTAGGACTTGTGCCTCTCTTCAAAAATTCAAATTTCTAAAAATTGTGCTGAAATGGGTTCAAATCTGGCCATGAGGGCCTCAGATCTGTAAATTAGATTGTAAATTTGTATTTTTTTTAGGGCTGTAAGGGTTTAATAATTTTTTTGGTGTACATATTTTCAGGATTTGACTGGTTTTGCAAGTTGCAGGGTTTACCCAAAAAAAATTTAGATCTGAGCCAGATCTAACCCCCGAGGGCCAGATCTGGCCTCAAATCACTTCTGTGGGCAAATCTGGACATTATTTGATTTAAAGAGCATCTAAAAGCTGATTTTGACGAAAGAAATTTTAAGTTTTGCTGGACGTTTTGATTGTACTGGGTTTTTTTTTCACTGCATAAATGTTGCTTCTGTTCACTGCCCTTGACAACGCCTTCACTTCTGCTCTCGAGCCTTTTGTCTTCATCATCTCCTCATCCCTCCAGCTCCTAAACGCCGTCCAACCCTCTTGCCGTCCTGCATTTCCTAGCTACCTAACTCCTAACCCGTCCAGATCTTTTCCCTTAGCCGCTATATAGTCCTCATTTCCTCTATGCGTCCTTCCCTTCTCCGTTGTCCAAGCTTTTCCCTTGCCGTCGACCTTGCTTTCCCCGGCAATGGCGCCAAAAAAATGAAATCTAAAACTTAGAACTAAACAAATTAAAACTAACAAATTAAAAAAATATAAAATATAAAAATTCTCAAAAAAGCCTCATAGTCAAATGAATTTTTAAATTTTCATCCTAAGTTTGACTATATAAATATTTTAATTTCTGGATTGGGTTATAATTGAGACATCATAAATTCGGAAATATTTCAAGCATCTGGCATTTATATTTAATGGTCATCTCATGATTTAATGTTGTGGGCTTAAGTATCTTAATGAATGGTTGTGGTGCTTTATATTGAATATCATTGTGGTCATTTGTATTTTCATAGCAGCAGTTATACATCTATTACTTGGCTTTAATTGCATAACGGGATATTTTAACTCCATAAGGCATTGGTTTTAATATAATTGATCTGTGAAATCTCGTTAATCTCATCAAGTATTTGGTGTTTTAGCTGTGTCTCCTAGATTGGTTGATTTACAACCAATTCTTGTCCTTCATTTTTGTTAGGATTTACCTCCCTTAGCTTGCAAGGAGACAGCTTAGATAGAGAGATTGGAGATAAAAGTGACAGCCCCCGATCTGAGCCGTTGTCACGGTGCCTAGACAATCTGTGCGACAACAACTCCTACAACAGAAAAATCAAAACAGAATGGATAAAATCTTGATTTTACCCAGCAAAACATCACTATCTAATAGTAACAAGGAACAAAACAGTTGGCCTGGGAGGCCTAAACCCAAAATCTTCAACGGAGTGGTGAGAAGTGGTTGAAAACCAGTGAGCAGTATGATTTCTACTACTTGATTTCAGCTACTGACGAAAAGCCTTCACTCCATGTTCTCATGATTCGCATTAACCGAAATGGAAAAGCCATTTGTACCGCCGTGCTCCACTCTTCAGCAGAGGCTAATGGACGAACTGAACAATCATAGCCACGTTGTTCCACCAAGAACTCATGCTGTGTTTTGACTAGTGAGAAGTGGAGACCGGACTTTCGAAGGGAATGTGTGGCACATAACACACGATGGAATGGTTTTAATCACTGCAAAGGTTGAGACAAAGGCTGTGGGGAAGGCTTTGATGACGTGGCGAGGAAGTGGGGCCCAAAGCGCATCGCAAAATCGCAATCGGAACAGGAAATGTTTCGGGAATATGATTTAAACTTCAAGATTTGCGAGACGCGGTTGAGCATAAAGTTATAATGTGTGATGTGATATCACACATCGGCGATCGTAAAAGATAGAGGTTGGTGGAGATGAAAAAGTTATAATTGCCGATTTGTGATGTGTTGCGAAGTGCGCTGGTGATCGGGTCATGTCGCAAGCTAAAATATTTAACTTGCGACCGTTGTAATAGGTAAGTTGTGAAATCTGCGAACTGTGACATGCGACGCGCTGAAAGCGGGTAAGTGCGAAAAGGCGGAAGGTAAGGAAAATCCAGAATATGAAGGTTTGCATGTGGATGTGAGTAGTGTATCACAGCCGGATGGGTCCCACTAAGTCGCATCAGCGGCAAGATATGTTTCGGTGAGTTTTAAGATGTAAAGGTTAAAACTTGCGGGGGGCTGGGTTGCTAATGAAGAAATGCGACGTGGGGCTTTATAAAAGGGAAAGTGAAGGAAAAGAGAGGGAAAATGTAGGTAAAGCAGGGTAGATGAGATGAGGGATGACGGAAATGAAGTTTGCTCACTATTTAAGCCTTATCAGCTACATTTTTCCCCCCTTTCTACTGAACTGAGATGCAAATTGATTCCTTTGAAGCTCTTTGATAGTCAGGACTGGCCTTCCTTTCTCCCTCTTCCCTTTGTGTGCGGTCACAGGCCAACACACACCATGGTCACAAAAGTAAACTGCTAAGTGACACTTTACCCATGACAGTAATGGTCATTATTCCTAACACTATTACACTATGTATGTTCTTCATATATGAGCAGTGGGAGTAACTGAATAATGAATACAGTACCAATCCACTTTTAGTAGGATTACAGAATGTAATTTTTTGGAACAACTAAGATCAATATAATGGACACAATGCTCTGATCGAATTTCAATTTTGAATCATCAACCAACTCAAATTTAGAATAAAAATTGAACTAACTTCGACATGGAAATGAACGCAATACCATACATGAGTTCTTGTAAGAAACCTGGCTTTCCTTTATAAATTTTAAATATAAAAAACATTAGCTTTTCCATAAAAAAATCAGATTCTATCTATCTAAACATCTTGCTCCATTAGAAGACTTCAAATATTAAATAGATAAAGGCTAAAGCTTAAACCTTTCACCTTTACAACTAAATAAATTGTCCAAAAGAGGGTCAAAACTCAAGTCCACGAGCTAGCGAAAGAACCTTCATAGGCATTGTTACCCACCAACCAGCCAGTAGTCCTACACATTAGCTGGATGATGACGATAGGCCAGCTCTGTAATATTCCTAATGGAAATATTAAGCGAAATACCAAATACATGCACTAACTACAGCTTTAGAAACATAAAAAAATTTGGAAATCGTCACAACATGCACAAGTTAAAAACCCATATTGCAGCAATAGGAATTCAAAGTTGTTTTGTTAATAAAGAGCTGAAATCTTCTTACAATAGGTGGTGGAAATTGTGCACCTGGACTTGCTATAAAAACAAGAAAATACCTAGGTGGAGAAAGCTGGAAGATACCCACAAAATTGACTCCAATAGTCAATACATTGCACCTAGATATTTTTACACTGTTGTTGTATTAAACTAAAGTTTGAGGGCTCAGAACACCTCCAAAAATTCTACAAAATTAGGTGTGTGCTCTTGAAGTCCGGCTCAACAAAACCCAGAAAGGAATTAGGTTGATTCTGACCTACCGAAGTTACCCAATTTTTGTGTTATGCCCTCCTGGCCAGAAACTCCGTCCCCCAAATCTTAAGCTGCTGAAAATGGCCTTCTCTCTCTGCAATCTGTTGTAAAAGTGCTTTAGAAATTATGCCTGGAAGGAAGAGACTTTTCCACTCCAAATCCCACATAAGAATGTTGATCCCTAGTTGCACGAAATTCTGCCAATGACCCTCTGCGCAAGCCCAGAATGAATAATTTCGGCCTCCTTCAAAGCAGCAACCTCCAGCTCCAAAACTCCCCACAAATGCTAGTTCTCCTCAGGTGAAATTACTCCAAATTTCTCTGGCCAAAATACCCCTAGGAATTAGCTATGTTGAGTGGTACGATTGGGCTTCTGTGTCGCCTCTGGAGTTCCAACCGACTGAGGAAGAACACCTGAAATGCACTACGCTCTCCCCTTAATTCTTCTCCCTCAGATTGATGATACCTGTTGATTTTTTGGGTAGCATCGGATGTGCTCTAGCTCTGAAACTTGGTGGAGGGGCTAAGACACATGAGATCTCTAAGACCCAGAAATCGTTTGGAGAAATTCCACCTAGAACTTAAGTATTCCAATAATTAATTATTTTAATGGAAACCCTAAGTCTAACTTAGAGAAATTAAATAATTAAAGGGAATTAATTTAAACATGTGGGTGAAAATGTTCTAAGTGACGAGGACCAAGTCTTTTCTAATCTTAGCCATTGATTAGAGATTAGACCACAATCGTTGATTGCTTAACGAGAAAAGTATTAAAGGCTTGGAGTCAGTTGGAGGATACACACATAGTAGTAGCACTTGAACTAAGTTGAAATTCAGGGGCGCGGTTTGCTGAGAATTTTCAAGTGAGCTTGCAATGCAGGGAGGGGCAGACTGGCAGTGGGATTTCAGATCCGAGGTCGAGGATACATTGGCAGAGAGGCAGATTCGTACCAGAGTAGCGCAGAGACCCAGCGAGGGTGATGCAGGCCTAGCCAGAGCACCACAGAGACCCAGCAAGGGTGACGCAGGCCCAACCAGAACTATGCAGAGGCTCACGCAGGGCCATTGGGTTGACGCGGTGCTGGGAGAGGCAGCATTGGGGTTCCAGTGGGCCAGAAAGGGCTCGTTTTCAGCTGATCCAAAAGGTGTGAAGTAGCCACACTTAAGGGTGGCGTAGTGCCTACGTAGGCACCTGTGGGGTTCTTCATCATCAGCTGAATCAGCCATATTTCTATCTCCGAGAGATAGAGGTGCATCTGCCGTGATTTTCTCTGTTTGGGCAAACCATGTCTGGTGCCCTTGAATGTATTCAGAATTCTGCATAATAATAAAACCCTCTAAGAGTTGTTGCACCAGTTTTCCTGCATTGGGTTTTTCCGGGGACATTTGTCCGAAAAATTATTGTGTCCTTTGTCATGTAGGCTTTATTCTTCAGTGCTTGATCGATATGCATGTGTAGGCTGCAGTAGTGTTTACTTTGATGTTTTACTGAATATTTCAAAAAAAAATAACTTGTTAATTAAATCAAACAAGTAGAAGTAAATCAGAATACTGCAGTAGGGTTTCTGTAATTTGGATTCAAAAATTTTCACATGGTATCAAAGCTATTACAAATCAAAGGGAGCTAAAGCCATTAACGAAGTGACGAAAATTTTTGCTGCAGATAGAGGCAGCTGAGACAACACATCCAGAAAGAGGCAACGCAGCACCAAAGGGACAACGCAGGCCCAGAAGGGTGACGCGGAGCCTGTCTAGCTCACGCAAAGCTAACGCAGAAGTTGACGCAAGCCCAGAAGGGTGATGCATATCCTGTCTAGCTCACATAGAGCTGACGCAGGCCCAAGAAGGTGACGCAGTCCGAGAGAGGTTGACGTTGTGCCAGTTGTCGTGGCTGGATGTGCAAATTTGTTCTTCGAAGTAGCTAGTGGGGCATTGTTTCTGCCAGTGCAGAACAGTGTCTAGGAGGGTTGACAAAGTAAGTGGAAACAGTTCCTTAGCAGACTTTCTAGCCAAGAAGTCTAAGATCCGATCAGCGGAGTGATTGGAAGAGGGTTGATTCGACAAAATTGGTGGAGGATTTCCGGGAAGGAAATCACTTGTCAGAGGGGGTGTATTCTCTAGAGGGTTTCTAGCGCCAAGAAACCCAAATCTGAGTCTTTTGCTGACGGAAGCAGCTGAAGAAGGGAGAAGAGTATCTGTTTCGACATCATTTTTAGCAGAGATGGCCTCACATGGACTGAGGGATCAAGAAAGGTTGGATGGAGCATCCAACTTCGTCATTTGGATGGCCAGAATCCTGTCAGTTCTAGATGAATATCACATCAAAGATCATGCCGAGAAGGTCTGTTGCTTCAGATGTGGTGAATTGGAACATTTCACCACTACCTTTCCTCAGAAGAAGAAGGGAAAGGAAGATTCGAATTCTAAGGATGCAGCAACAAAGGGTGATGATGGAAGTGATGATGATGTGGCTATGAGTGCTCATGTGCCTCGAGAGAAGAGGTGGGGTGACATAGATCTGTAGATTGACCTACAAATGGTGAGGGGCAGGATCCTTGAAGTGCCCAAACTCTTGGATCATATACAAGCTATGGGAGCCCTTAATGACAATAGCAGGATGATTGGACTTAGTTGGTGCAGAGGATGATGGAGGCACTTTGGCAGTGCTAGGACGTTGAAGACTGGAGCAACGAAGAGGAGAGGCAACAGCAGCGTGGAAGCAGCAACGCAGAGGTTGATGGGATTTCAGCAATGCAGAGCAGCAGCAGCGCAAAGGCACCAGAGGGGCAGCGCAAATTAGCAGCAGAGGGTGGTGTTTTAGATCGAGATGCAGCCAGACTGACTTGTCTGTTAGGATTTTGGGTGATGTACCTTCAGCTGCTTAACTCTTAGCAACTGGGTTGCAATGCAGCAGTTAGCAGTGGCAATGCTATGGGCAGCATGATGCAGCATTTGAGAGGCAGCTGCAGTACATACGAGGCAATGACTTTGGCAATGTCATGGGCAGCAGTATAGAAGGCAGCAGTGCAATGGATGAGGTTCAGCAGTCGAGCATCAGCAGCGCAGGGGACCGATGTCGTGGATCAGACTAATGCTTTTGGATTGAAGTATCGCTAGAGCACATTCCTCGCTAAGAGGGAGTGTTGATTTTTTGGGTAGCATCGGATGTGCTCTAGCTCCAAAACTTGGTGGAGGGGATAAGACACATGAAATCTCCAAGACTCGGAAATAGTTTGGAGAAATTTTACCCGGAACTTAAGTTATCCCAATAATTAATTATTTTAATGGAGACCCTAAGTCTAACTTAGGGAAATTAAATAATTAAAGGGAATTCATTTAAACATGTGGGTGAGAATGTTCCAAGTGACGAGGATCAAGTCTTTTCTAATCTTAGTTGTTGATTAGAGATTAGATCACGACCGTTGATTGTTCAACGAGAAAAGTATTAAAGGAAGGCTTGGGGTCAGTTGGAGGATACACACATAGCGGTAGCACTTGAGCTAAGTCGAAATTCTGGGGCACAGTTTGCTGAGAATTTTCGGGTGAGCTTGCAGTGCAGGGAGGGGAAAATCAGCAGTGGGATTTCATATCTGAGGCTGAGGATACATTAGCAGAGAGGCAGATCCATACCATAGCAGTGCAAAGACCCAGCAAGGGTGACGCAGACCCAGCCAGAGCAACGCAAACACAACATAGGCTCAACCAGGGTGATGCAGGTCTAGCCAGAGCTACGCAGGGTCATAGGGCTGACGTAGTGCTAGGATAGGCAGCTTTGGGGTTCCAATGGGCCAAAAAGGGCTCGTTTTCAGGAGATCAAGAAGGTGTGAAGCCACCACACTGAAGGGTGATGCAGTGACTGCGTAGGCACCAGTGGGGTTCTTCATCCTCAGTTGAATCAACCATATTTTTTGTCTCTGAGAGATAGAGGTACATCTGTCGTGATTTTCTCTGTTTGGGCAAACCATGTCTGGTGCCCTTGAATGTATTCAAAATTTTGCATAATCATAAAACCCTCTAAGAGTTGTTGCGCCGATTTTCCCGCATTGGGTTTTTCCTAGTACATCTATCCAAAAAATATTGTGCTTTGTCATGTGGGCTTTATTCTTCAGTGCTTGATATGTATGTATGTGTAGGCTGCAATGGTGTTTACTTTGATGTTTTACTGAATATTTCAGAAAAATAACTTGTTAATTAAATCAAACAAGTAGGACAAGTAAATCAGAATACTACAGTAGGGTTCCTATAATTTGGATTCAGAAATTTTCACAATACCTCCCTAGGGTGGCACTCAAGGTCCACCTAGGAAAGGGTGAGTCTTCTCCCTTGAAAACTCTTGTGCTCAAAAACACTTGTGACTCAGTTGAACAACTTGAGCAATAAATGGTGAATATCAGTGTTAAAAGGTCCCAATAGTTGCTACCCTTCCCTTACTTATACTTGTTGCCCTCCTTCTCCATGTGGGTCCCCTCCTCCCAAATATTTCGACTTTCCCTTAGCCAATTCAATCTTTCTTCCAAGGGGGTGTGTATTTCATGTGGGGGTGGTCCCCAAATTCCACCAACTCAAATATTTCGACCCACTTCCTTGGAATACTCAACCAAGAGTTGAGCCTTCCAATCATGAATGACATCCATCAGCGATAATGTCGCGGGCCTCCGAGAAAGGCCATCTGCTACTACGTTCTGCTTACCCTTGATGTAGTCAATCTCAACGTCGTAAGCCTGGATTTTGCTCACCCATTTTTGTTGTCTCTCCTGCCATGTCTGCTACTCTAGGAAAAACCGAAGATTGTTATGGTTTGTCTTCACCTTGAACCGGTTGCCCACCAGATACTACCTGAACTTGGCCAGTGCATGCATCACGGCCAAATACATGCACTCGCTACAACTTTAGAAACATATACAAAATTCTAGAAATTGTCACAACATGCACAAGTTAGAAACCCATATTGCAGCAATAGGAATTCTGAGTCATTTTATTAATAAAGAGTTGAAATCTTATTACAATAGGTGGTGGAAAGTGTGCACCTGGGCTTGCTATAAAAGCAAGCAAGTACCAAGGTGGAGAAAGCTAGAAGATCCCCACGAAATTGGGTCCAATAGGTTGTACGTTGCACCCAGAAATTTATGAACTACTGTTGTAGGAAACTAAAGTTTCAGGGCTTAGAAGTTAGAACACCTCCAAAAATTCTACAAAATTAGGTGTGCTTTATTCTAAATTCTCCCGGATTTACCCAATTTTTGTGCTACGGCCTCCTGGCTAGAAACTATGTCCCCCAAATCTTAAGTTGTTGAATGTGGCCTTATCTCTCCGCAATCTGTTGTTAAAGTGCTTACGAAAAAAAGCCTGGAAGGAAGAAAGTATTTCCACTCCAAATCCCGCATAAGAAGGTTGATACCCAACTCCACAAAATTTTGTCAGTGACCCTCTACGCAAGCCCAAAACGAATAATTTTTTCCTCCTCCAAAGTAGCAACCTCCAACTCCAAAACTCCCCAAAAATGTTGGTCCTCCTCAGGTGAAATTACTCCAAATTTCTCTGGTCGAAATACCACTAGGAATTAGCTCAGCTGAGTGGTATGATTGGGCTTCTGCATCCCCTCTGGAGTCCAAATTGGCTAAAGAAGAACACCTGAAAGGCACTACACTCTCCACTAAATTATTCTTCCTAAGATTGGTGATACCTCCCTAGGGTGGCACTCAAGGTCCACCGAAAAAAGGGTGAGTCTTTTCCCTGGAAAAATCTTGTGCTCAACAGCACGTGTGACTCAGCTGAACAGCTTGAGAAATAATGGTGAATGTTAGTGTCAAAAGGTCCCAATAGTTGCTACCCTTCTCCTACTTATACATGTTGCCCTCCTTCTCCATGTGGGTCCCCACATCCCAAATATTTCGACTTCCCCCAATTCGATTTTCCTTCAAGGGGGAGTGTATTTCATGTGGGGGTGGTCACCACATTCCACCAACTCAAATATTTCGACCCACTTTTCCTAAGTTGGTGTCCAAAATTGTGTTATCTTCAAATTTGCAAAAATGGTAGTTTTTCCTTGGCAAAATTTATTGAGAAGGGGCAATACAATCTGCTTCACCATCTACACCAGTCACGTCACCTCTCACCATACGGCTTTCCTCTTGGATGAAGGTGGTGCACCACTCAACAAGTACTTTGATCATTTTACAATCGGATTTTTTTACTTAATGTTTTGGGCATTTAGTATGGAAAAAGGGGTGATCTGGATGATTGACCGATCTTGACTATAAATTTGTTCTCTCACCTTACCAGGGGGCAAATCTTTAACCCTAGTATAGTGGGACCTCCCCTAAGGCCTTAGGGTTATAGGAGAGGCACTACCTCGAAAACCCAAATTGAAATAGCTTATTCAATCTCCCTTACACCATACTTAACACTTTCCATGTCACACTATAATCCCTTGATACCATCTCCATTCCTCAAATCCAACTTGTCGTTTGTTCACTGGGATTTTGCACTCTCTTATACACATCCTTGAGTAGGGCCGGAAAACATTGTCATGGAGGTCAATGCACCTAAGAGAATGGAAAAGCATAATATGGCCCCAACAAAAAAATAAAAAATCAAAATGCAAAAGATGGTCGGGACATAAGTTAGCGTGTAGGAAAAATCCTAGCATGAGCTCTACCCTCCTCACTAGCCATCACCTAGTTCCTGAGCACTCGATGCTCCATCTCACAAAGGCAACCCTTGCATGTCCTATTATCCACAATTTTGTCATCAGTCCAAGGAAGCAGTGTACAAGGAAGTCGAGAAATTTTTTCAAAGATCAAATTCATTAGTTAGCATGAATATATCATTGTAAACCCAATTTTTGCAAGGTCTATTGTAGATGATGCTAGTATCACCATTTAATTATGTAACAACACCTAGTTAAGCCTTTGATTTTGGCAAAGGATTTCATCCTAGGAAGATTTATAACATCCCTGAATTATGTGTTTGTAAACACGCCTAATCAGTAGTATTTCTCTTCCAGCTATAACCCCAAAGCTAGGGTGGAATTCGTTGACAAGGTCTTAGGTGAGTCCTCGTGTTATATCAACTCTAATGTAAAAGTGTGTTTAGGAATAATTTTAGTGCATGGTCCCTCGCAATCAGAAACCATGGCTAAATTATTTGATTATAAACACACTTGGTTTCATACTAGATCATATTGTGTCGTGGAATTGTCTAAATTATTGAGGGTCTAGTCTAAATGTGTATTTCCCCTTCTAAGGGTTGAATTAATTTTAATATTTTGATGTAAAAATATTTTAGTGCAAGGTACCTCGTAGTCAGACACCATGGCTAAAATATTTGAGGGTGGACAATTATTAATCCCCTCTAGAATTGATTAATTAATTTTTCTGACTAAATTAAATAAAAATCCTAAGCCAGTCAAGTCCCACTAGCACAACCGGTTGAGGATGGGCCTCGTCAACAAGGCAACCTAGGATCAAACCTCACGGAGGGTTGTTGTTCCTTGTGCTAAGGGGAGGAGACATGCTAAAAAATTGGCTCAAGCAGGGTGGGATCCCCGGGTGACTTTGACGGCTTAGATGCCTTTAGGTTGCGACTCCTCAAGCCATAGGTCAAGCCTGGACGATCACAGACAATTTGACAAACAAAAAATAAAAAATAAAAATCCTAAGCCAGAAAATTAATTATTTTTGAGTCAAAAAATAATTATGGAGAAATTAATTTCTCTCCAAATGGAAAATAATAAAAAATTCGTGGGTCAAAAGGAAGTCAAATTTTGGAGGTCCTCCACCAGGGGAAAAATGAATATTTTAAGAAAAATTGAGCCCTTGGAACTTGGTGGTTAAGTCAAAGTCAATTTTTTAAGGAAATTAATCCAAAATATTCATTTTTGGATTAATAGAAAATGGTTTTTAAAAGATTCAAATTTTTCCTCAAAAATAAAAATTCGATGGTAGAGATTAAAAGATGATCAAGTTATTTTCGACGATCAAGATTATTTTGACGAGGATCAAGCCAACTAGTCGTTATTTTCCACTTGTAGGGGTTTTCTCTATGTAAGGAAGCCATTTAGCTTCTATTTCATATCTTTGGATGAGGTAATTTTGTAACGCTTGTAATGAGTTGTTGCTCTGCTGGGAACATTTTTTATCATAATAGAAAGACTTTAGAGTTCAGTTCATGGTGTTCTTCTATCTGTTGATCTGCGGTATGTGTTAGCTATGTGTTTATCCTATATTGTGTTGAATAATTTTTAATTGTTATTTCATTTGTCGGTTATAAGAACATTCTATTCATACAAGTTATCTTAGGTGATCTGACTCACTATATGAAATAACAGTTTATCTTGAGAATTCATAGAGATTTATAGGTATGCTAGCCCTTGGGCTTCCAACTTCACAGACTATGGGGAAGAATTGACCTTGTTTGGACTCTAAGCTTTCATTGTCGTGAATTATTTTGCAGAAGGGTTTTTTGGCTGGTCTATCTTTCAAAATTATTCATCCATGCAATTTATTAAAAAAACTCGAAAAAAATTATTTGATCTTGGGCTAAAAAGAATTAATTTGCTAATGAGAGCTTGTAATTTTAATTTGTAAATATTTGTAAATTATTTATAACCCTCATTTTATTTTTTAGCACTTGGGGTTTTTGGGGTTTTGAAATTTTTATATATATTTGAGGTTTTGGAACTCTTTCATTGATTTGTGCAGGTGTATCTTCAAATTCTCAAGGAAAATCGTTGGGGTTTTGAGGTAACTCTAGGCCTAGGAAGGCAAGATCTAGCCTCCAATCTTCAGCCAAACTCAACGTCCAGCCAGAAAAGGGTAGACGTTGGCCCTAAGGAAGTGACTTTTGGCATTTCTTTTGGAGAATTTTTGTGAATGCGGGGTTCTGAAAAAATTTTGAGGCATGTAAGGCCTAGTCGTCCCCTCCTCCAGCCCTGTCGTGGCCTTTTCTCCTCCTCTAGGTGATCCAATAGCATTTTTTTGGGTTGTCGTGAGCCTTAGAGGCTCTTCTCGTAGGCCATTAAGGGCTTTCCTTGCCCTTACTGCATGCCTTGAGGGGCTTTTCCTTGAGCGGCAGGCCATATTTGGCCTTGCCATGGCCTTAGAGGGTGCCTCAAACCCTCTCGTCCATCCTCCTTTGCCTTTGTTGTGGCCTTTAGAAGGCCATTAGCCCTCTTGGCCCCCTCCATTTGCCTATTTTCCCTTGGCCGCAGCCCTTCAAGGCCTTCCTGTCCCCATCGTTGCCCTTCCTTAGCCTCCTCTAGCCTTTTTAACCTCATCGTTCGCCTTCTTCCAGCCCTAACCTTTTCATCTTGCCCTCATTCAGCGATTATTTAGTCATCAAGTTAGTTTGTATTGGCATTTTGTCTCTAACATTTTGTTTTGCAACAATTTTGTGTTTAGATTTTGGGGTAGCATCAAGTGTGCTCTAGCCTTGAGATTTTGTGGAAGGGCTTAAGACACACAAGACCTCCAAAACCCAGAAAGCATTTGGAGAAATTTCATCTGGTGTGTGAGATATTAAAATAATTAACTTTTTTAATGAGGACCCTAAGTCTAAATTAGGGAATTAGAAAAATTAAAATGAATTAATTAAACACGTGATGAAATCTTCTAAGTGACGCGGATCAAGCAGTCTTTTAATCCGAGCCGTCGATAAGAGATTAGATCACGGTCATTGATGTTTCAACGAGAAAAGTATGAGAGAAAGGCTTGGGGTCAGTTGGAGACACACACACACATTGGCAGAGAACTTAAGCTAAGTCGAATTTCTAGGGCGGGGTTTTGCTGAGAAATTCGAAACAATTTGCAGTGCAATGAGGGGCAGAGATCGACAAGGGATAGGTAGATCCAAGGCCGAGAATACAACAAGACGAAGAGGCAACGAGTACGAGTCAGCACAGAGCCAGCCAAGAGGACGCAATTTAGTTAGCTCCACGCTGCGTAAGCCCAGCCAGGGTGACGCAGACCCAGCCAGCGTAGTGCAGGGGCAGCGCAGCATCAGCCAGGGTGACGCAGACCCAGTCGGGGCAACGCAGAGAGCGCGGCACTAGTCATGGTGACGCAGTGGGGACGCTCGCTAGTTAAGGGTTGACACAGAGGCTACAGAGGCAGCACTGAGGGTCCCAGTGGCCCAGAAGGGACTCATGATCTGTAAATCCCGTTTGAGGGTGTGATATAACCATATCTTCTGTCTCGGAGTGAAACGTACTTATTGCCGTGTAATTTCTCTATAGAGCCAACCATGTTTGGTGCCTAGATTTTTGTATTCAAATTCTGCATAATAATATAAACCATCTAGAGCTATTGCAACGGTTTTCCCACATTGGGTTTTTCCAGGGACATTTGTCTGACAAAATAGTGTGTAATCTTGTCACATGTCTGTACTATTCAGTAAATGATTTGTAGATGTGTAGGCTGCAGTTAGTGTCTGCTTTAGGGTTCTTCTGAATATTTCAGTTAAATTACTTGTTAAATGTTAATGAAACAAGTAGGTCAAGTAGATCTAGATATTGCAGTAGGGTTTCAGCTTTGAAACTTTCACATTTTGGAGCTAACTTGGTGGTTTCAGTTAGTCAAGTTCATTGGAAGCCTCTCTAGTTCTCTACAAGGCCATTAGGCCTCATGGTTTGCCCTCTAACCCTCTTTTCTCATCATTGTCTTCATTTGTTATTCTAAAGCATTATATGACAGCATTGTATTCTGGACTGTCCCTAGGAGGCTCTGTGTTGCCCCTGCGTGAGCCCTGCGTGGGTACGTGTCACCCTTTTTGAGTTCAGCGTCACCTCTCCTGGTGGTTGCTCTGCCTCCTCTACGTCTCTGTTTCCCTTGCTATGCAATGTACTCTTGGTCCTCCAACCAATTACAGCATCTGCCCCTCACTGCTTCTTTGAATCACTCAGATCTGATCTTCGTCTTAGCACTGCTTCATCAGAAGAATCTGATCTCTTAGACTCACTGTGTGTGTCCTCCAACTGACCCCAAGCCTTCCTTTAATACTTTTCCAGTTGACGAATCAACAGTCATGATCTAATCTCTAATCGACGGCTAAGATTAGAAAAGACTTGATCCTCGTCACTTAGAACATTCTCACCCACATATTTAAATTAATTCACTTGAATTTTTTAATTTTCCTAAGTTAGACTTAGGGTCCCCATTAAAATAATTAATTATTTGAATCTTAAGCTCCGGGTGGAATTTCTCCAGAAGAATTATGGGTCTTGGAGATCTCATGTGTTCTAGCCCCTCCACAAAGTTTCGAAGCTAGAGCACATCCGATGTTACCCAAAAATCAACACTTCTTGAATCCTCTTAGCCAGGAATGTGCTCTAGCAACACTTATCACCAGAAGCATTACTCTAATCCCTAGCATCGGTCCTCTGCACTGCTGATGCTCGACTGCTACCCTTCATCCACTGCACTGCTGCTATCTATGTTGATGCCCATGTCACTGCCACTGACAGTGCCTCATCTGTACTGCAGCTCCCTCTCAAAATGTTGCATCATGTTTCCCATAGCGCTGCCACTGCTAACAGCTGCACTGCAACTCAATTGCTAAGAAGTAAGCAACTGAAAACAGCACCCAAAAATCCTGACAAACAAGTCAGTCTGGATGCACATCGATACTGAAGCACCCTCTGCTGCTAATCTGCGTTGTCACTCTGGTGCCTCTGCGTTGTTGTTGCTTTGCACTGCGTAATCACTGCCTCTGCGTTGTTGAAGTCCATCAACCTCTGCACCGTTGTTGCTGCCTCTGCTTTGCGTTGCTCCAGTCTTCAGCGTTTTAGCTCTGCCAATGTCGCTCCATCATCCCTCACACCAACTGACTCCTTTCATTCCGCTACGGTCATGAAGGGCTCCCATAGCTCGTATGTGATCCAAGAGTTTGGGCACCTCAAGGATCCTACCCTTCCTTCACTGTTGTTCGAAAGAACTACAGATCAATGTCGCCCAACCTCTTCTCCCGAGGCACATGAGCACTCATGGCCACATCGTCATCATCTCCATCATCATCCTTAGTTGCGGCAGCCTTCAAATCAGACTCTTCTTTGCCCTTCTTTTTCATAGGGCATGTTGTGGCGAAATGTCCTAATTCACCACACTTGAAGCATCTGACCTTTGAAAGGTCTTTCTTCTTCTTCCTCCGCTGCACATGTTGTCCCTTAGATGCGAGAGTCGCATCTTCCTCCTCCTTCTTGATCTTGTTCCCTCCGTTGCTCATGCCCACCTTGGTCATCCTCCTGATCTCTTCTTGTCGAAGAGCTGCCCACATGTTTTCCCAACTTGGAAGCATTGTTCTACCCAAGATTCCCTGGACAAAGTTCTCCCACTCATCGAAAACTGCATTCAGAGCATTCCTTGCCATAAGAACTTCATCAGGTGTGGCCCCCACGACAAGCAGCTAATCATGGATCACCTTGAATCTAATGAGGAAGGGGTCGATCTCTTCTCCCTTCAGCGTCTGGAATAATCGGAGCTAATTCTCAAGAAGCATCCTCCTCTGAACAAAAGTCCCCTGATACAATGTGATCAAAGAAGTCCACATCTCATGTGTTGTGTCCTTCGCAACATTGTGTGGGACCACATGATCCTTGACTCCGTCCATGATCAAGCGCTTAGCCTTTGCTTGAGCTTCTTCATACTTCTTGAGCGGATCAACATCAATAGGAACAACAACTGCGCTCTCGGCGAGATGCTTGATATGATGCTCATCCAGTACTGACAGGATTTTGGCCTTCCAGATGACAAAGTTGGATGCTCCATCCAACCTGTTGGCTTGTGGTTTTTATGAACAGATAAGGCAACATCAGAGTTAAGCAAATGAAGAGCGAGAGCAGCTAAAGTGAAAGCCAAGCACTTCAAGCGCGGGTCAGGCGGACACCCCGCAGTCAAAAGAAGAAAGAGCTCTTACCCAATGTGGAAAAAGTCGAAGTCGGGATTAAATCGGCAAGGGTCCAAAAGTTGAAATACTCGATAAAGTTGGGAGTTTTTTGAAAAAGTCGGCAAAACTAAAAAAATACAAAAATATTCATTTTTGGAAAAAATCCTGATTTTTTCAAAAAAAATTAAAAAATTATTAAAGAAACTACCTCACTCAAGATTTTTTTGAAAAAGTCAGCAAAAAGTCGGGACTTCGAGGATAAAATCGCGACTTTTTCAGGGATGAAAAAGTCGGCAAAATGTCGGCCGATAAAGTCGGCTCCAGGAAAAATTCGGGATTTTTTCAAAAAGTCCGGACTTTTTGCCGACTTTTTCCACACTGCTCTTACCACTAACCTTTTCGCATCACCAAACTCTCCGCTCATCGCACTCCACACTTCACAGATCATAACATTTACCCTTCGCTGCTCATAACAAAAACTCCCGATTGCGATTTTGTGGGCGGCCCCACCTCCGTCCTGCCACGTCACCCTCCGCTCATCGTCCTTCGCACATCACACTTCGCAGCTTATAACACTTACCTCCTGTTTCTCATAACAAAACTCCCGATCTGCAATTTGCAAGCGCCCCCGCCTCTGTCATGCCACGTTGCCTTTCCGCCATCGCATATCGCACTTCGCAGCTTATAACATTTACCTCTACTTCTCATAACAAAACTCCCGATCTGCGATTTGCAGACGGTCCCACCTCCTTTCCACGTCACCTTCCACTCACCGCACTTCGCACATCGCAAGTTTTAACACTTACCTCCCATCTCTCAAAAAAAAAAGCTCCCGACTCCCGATTGCGATTTGTGATATAAGTTGTGCCCCACCTCCGTCATGCCACGTCGCCTTTCCGCCATCGCACATCGCACTTCGCAGCTTATAACATTTACCTCCGCTGCTCATGACAAAAACTCCCGACTACAATCTACGGGCGGGCCCACCTCCGCCATGTCATCAAAGCCCATCCACTGCCTTTGTCACACTCTTTTCAGTGTTAATCATCTTGCTAACTCCACCATCACTTCCGCCATCTTCCCTCGTCTCCGCTCTCCATCACGCATCCAACGGCTCATGATCTATTTCGGCCCTCCCTCACCTTCCGAAGGTTAGCGCCAGGGGGGGGAGTCCGAGATGGCCGATTTTGGAAGCCGCCTCCGGTGCTACGTGTCGGCCTGCAGTGATTTCGCACCCCCCCCCCCAATCCAATACCACAAACCGAACAGGCCCCCCTCCGAAATCCAGTCTATGATTTTGCAAGTTAAGCACAGCATGGGTTTTTGGCGAAACAAACACAGCTATGGTTTATTCAGTTTGTCCAGGAAATCTTTGCTAAAGGGCTAGGCACGCGCAGCACGACTGGTCGTTTCATAACGGTTAAGCAGAAATCATGAGAATAAGGAAGTGGAGGCTTTCTATGACAGGTGGAATCATGTGATGGAAGCCAGACTGCCCACTTGTTCACGGCTACTTCTCGCCGCCCCATTTTGAAGATTCTCGGATTCGGCCATCGTCGCCAACTATGTTGTTTCTTTTACTGTTTTATTATGATGTTTGCTGTTGAGATCTCGATTTCACCTGATTCTGTTTTTAGTTTCAAATTACGAGGTGATTGCCCGATGCACGCTCTGTGATTTGGTTATGATAGTGTTGATTTTCACATGTGTGGGTCGATCATAAAAGTTTACTCGATCGTAAACCCTCCAGGAGAACTCTATATGTAAAGAGTTTAGAGAGGAAAGAAGGGTTCAAAATTTTGGAGAATTTTTGCTGTAGTTCTATATGACTGTGCTCTTTGTGCTCTGAGATACATATTTGGGAGAGTTGTTTTGAACATAATATGATATACAGCATTATTTATTTGGATTCCAGATGGAGCAATGAGTAGTATGTATCTGTGTTTTCTTGTTTATTAGCAATCTCCTGTTTATGTATAATCATCTTTCCATGCTTTGCTGCTTTGATGATTCGTGTAATGTAGTTGTCGGTGGTATGCATTTTTATTCATGAATTCGTGTATGAATAATGCTCATGTGTTAAACTTGTTGTACCCCTTTAATTTGCGCTCCACGAACCTCTCTTGTTGGTCACATTCCACCTCCATCTGCTTCCTCTGAGTTCACGGGAGACATATTCTTAAGACTTTTAAGCCAGTCTCTCGCGCGTTCCTCCTCCGTTCCTTCTCAACACCTCTGCATATTTTGAAAGCCTCTGCTCATTGTTTCATACTTGGCCCATTTGAAAAGCCATCGAGCCATACAGCCTCTTGAGCCCTCTCGCATTATAGGGTAATTCACATGAATCAAACTCCAAAGTCTTCACCATTCCTGAACCACCACAATCATTATTCTCCTTATCAATATTCTATCAAAGGCACCCTTAAAATCGTGTACATCTAACCTCTGATTTCAAGATGTCATAGGCACTGGTCTTTTGCAACTCAAGGTTGTCTCTAGGAGCTACAACACAACATGTCCTGATCCCTTCGTCCATGTCTGGCCATCTCCGCTCGACAAAAGATGTTGAACTAGTTCTCTTCTCCCTCTTCTGTTGTTGCCCTAGCAAAACTCAGATTTGGGTTTCTTGGCACTAGAAACCCTCTAAGGAACCACGCTCCCTCTGAAAAAATGATTTCCCTCCCGAAAATCCTCTGCCAACTGATGTTGAATCAGCCCTCTCCGATCACTCTTTGTTGTTGATCAGCACTGGATCTAGACTTCTTGGCGAGAAGTCTTCTGAGGAACTGGCTCCCTCTACTTTGTCACTGCACCATTAGGCACTGTTCTGCACCGGCAGAAATAATGCCCCACCAGCAACTCCTGAAGAAAAAACGAACTACTCTTCTAGCAACGGCAATCAGAAAGACGGAGGCTCAAACCTCTGTGTTGGACCAGCAAACACTACGTTGCCTCTGTTGCAGCTACAGCGTCACCCTAGCTGGTTGACGCAGGCTCTGCGTGAGCCCCTTTTGTGACTGTGTCACCCTTCCTTGCCTCTTCCTAGATCTGTGTTGTCACTCCGAACAGTTGCCTTCCTGCAACAAAATTTTCTCTTCGTCTCTTCGCTGATGGCTTCAACTCTACCTGATCTGCAATAGCTCTGATACCATGTGAAAATTTCTGAATCTTAACCAGAAACCCTACTACAGTAAATCTGATTTACTTTTCCTACTTGTTTTCTTTAATTAACAAGTTATTTAATGTTGAGAGCTTTTGGAGAACTGTGTATATTGCTCGTTGAGCCCAACGTTTCGAGTGAACACTTTGCCCATCTGCAGGGGCAGGAAGCCAAAGCATAAGATGAGAAGAGTGTTGGACCACGATTTTATAGGGAGCGAGAAATTAGCCATTAGAATAAAGGGACTATGAGTATTAAATGAGTCAAAGTATTGAAACAAGTTTAGAAAAAGAAATTATAAATTTAAAATCAGATTATACTATTAAATGATAATCGACCGTGGGGGGGAAGGATTTTAGGATAGGTTAGAATGTTTAGAGGACAGAAATTGGAAGGTGAACGTCCATGATTGGTTTAAATGATACCCATCATCGCGATTAAAGTTATTGGGATGCTTCTCAATTTTGAGGGCTTCCCTAATGATCTGGCTGGAATGGAAAGGGGAGGGAGCAAGGATTTTAAATTTATAAAACCATATAAGATGGCTGGTGAAGTGAGAATGCTCAGCTATGGCCGATTTGGCGACACAGTTATGGTAGGTGTCCGCCATGTGCTCTTTCAAGCAGGAGCACATGGCGGATACCTACCATAACCATGTTGCCAAATCGGCCATAGCTGAGCATTCTCACTCCACTAGCCATCTTATATGCTTTGATAAATCCAAGATCCTTGCTCCCGCCCCCTTTCCATTCCAATCGGATCATTAGGGAAGCCCTCGAAATTGAGAAGCGTCCCAATAACTTTAATCGCGATGATGGGTATCATTTAAGCTAATCATGGAAGCCCACCATCCATTTTCTGTCCTCTAAACATTCTAACCTGTCCTAAAATCCTCCCCCCCCCCCCCTTTCCTGTGTGCCTTTTCCTCTCCTTTCATCCCCCTTAGTCCCCCTTTTGATATTTTCTTATTGGGCTTTTCTCCTACTTGGTTTGTAAGTTTTATATTTTAAATTTTAACTTCTATTAATCCTTAAATTTTATTAATCCCTAATTTTTAAAATTTTACTAATCCTTTTAATTTGACCTTTTGAATTAAAAATGTTTTCCCTTTAGTCTTTGGTCTATCCAATAAGGTAAGGCTTCATCATTAATCAAGCCATCCCATCTTCCGCCCTCATCTCTTTAATTAAATAAATTTTCATACACTCTTTCTCTAATTCAAAATGCCTCTTCCACTTGCCATAAATTTAATCCCCTATCCTCTTTCTATTTTAATTCATCATTTGATTGCCCTTCCCCTTATCCTTTATTCATCTATTACTTTTCATTTTAAATAATAATAATATATCATTGAAATAATTTAATTTTATTCTTAATTTTATTCAAATTTTAATTTTAATTAATATTAATTCTAAAAAAAAAATTCCAAAATATTTTAGATTCAATAATTGGTTTTCCAAACGGTCAATTTTCATTTGTTAGTTAAGAATTTTAGGATAGGCTAGAATGTTTAGAGGACAGAAAATGGATGGTAGGCTTCCATGATTGGCTTAAATGATACCCATCACCGCAATTAAAGTTATTGGGATGCTTCTGGAATTTGAGGGCTTCCCTAATGATCCGGCTGGAATGGAAAGGGACAGGTGCAAGGATTTTGGATTTATCAAAGCATATAAGATGGCTAGTGGAGTGAGAATGCTCAGCTATGGCCGATTTGGCGACACGGTTATGGTAGGTGTCTGCCATGTGCTCTTTTAAGCGGGTTTTGAAAGACCTGCCAGTTTGTCCTATATAGGACTTACCGCAAGAGCAGGGTATCTCATATACACCAGGACCTGACAAGGGGTCATTTTTGTCTCTTGCAGACCTGAAGAGCTGGTTAAGTGTACGATGGGGTTTAAAGAAGGCTTTGCTGTTCATTTTAGAGAGAATTCTAGAAAGATGATCAGTAACATCTTGAATATAAGGAAGGATTACCTTGGCTAAGGGAGGGGTACAGGTACGAGTTTTGGGGTGGGGATGGAGGCAAGAATGGAAGGCCTTATTGATCTGGGACGAAGTGTAACCATTAGCTTTAAGCGCTTTTGACAGATGAGTTTTTTCTTTGGGGAAGGATTCAACGAAGGAAATTCTAATAGCGCGAGAGACAAGGGTCTTGAGAACTGCAGAATTTTGAAGGTCTGCCAAAGACAAAAATGACCCCTTGTCAAGTCCTAGTATATATGAGATCCCTTTCTCTTGCGGTAAGTCCTACAGAGGACAAACTGGCAAGTCCTTCAAAACCCACTTGAAAGAGCACATGGCGGGCACCTACCATAACCGTGTCACCAAATCGGCCATAGTTGAACATTCTCACTCCACTAGCCATCTTATATGCTTTGATAAATCCAAAATCCTTGCTCCTGCCCCTTTCCATTCCAGCCAGATCATTAGGGAAGCCCTAGAAATTGAGAAGCATCCCCATAACTTTAATCGTGATGATGCGTATAATTTAAGCCAATCATGGAAGCCCACCATCCATTTTCTGTCCTCTAAACATTCTAACCTATCCTAAAATCCTTCCCCCCCCCCTCCTCCCCACCCCACCCCACCCACCTCTTCTTGTGTGCCTTTTCCTCTCCTTTCATCCCCCTTATCACGTCTCTTTATTGTTTTCACTCTTAGGCCTCCTTTTGATATTTTCTTATTGGGATTTTCTCCTACTCGGTTTTTAAGTTTTAAATTTTAAATTTTAAATTTTATTAATCCCTAATTTTTAAAATTTTACTAATCCTTTTAATTTTACCTTTTGAATTAAAAATGTTTTCCCTTTAATCTTTGGTCTATCCAATAAGGTAACGCTTGGTCATTAATCAGCCCATCCCATCTTCCGCCCTCATCTCTTTCATTAAAAAAAAATCGTACACTCTTTCTCTAATTCAAAATCCCTCTTCCACTTGACATTAATTTAACCCCCCACCCTCTTTTTATTTTAATTCATCATTTGAATTCCCTTCCCCTTATCCTGTATTCATCTATTGCTTTTCATTTTAAATAATAATAATATATCATCCAAATAATTTAATTTTATTCTAATTTAAATTTAAATTAATTTTTATTCCTAAAAAAAAAATTCCAAAATATTTTAAATTCAATAATTGATTTTCCTAACGGTCAATTATCATTTGTTAGTTAATTTAATTTTAATTTTAATTTAATTTAATTCCAAAAAATTTATATACAATAATTGATTTCCCTAACGGTCAATTATCATTTAATAGTATAATCTGATTTTAAATTTATAATTTCTTTTTCTAAATTTGTTTCAATACTTTGACTCATTTAATACTCAGTGTCCCATTATTCTAACGGCTCATTGCTCACTCCCTATAAAATCGTGGTCCAGCGCTCTTCTCATCTTATGCTTTGGCTTCCTACCCCTAAAGATGGGTGAAGTATTCACTCTAAACATTGGGCTCAACGAGCAATATACACAGTTCTCCAGAAGCTCTCAACATTATGTTTATGACTGTGGAAACATCCATTCTCTATAACAAGTTATTTTCAAAATAATTCAGGAAAACATCAAAGTAAATACACTGCAGCCTACACAATTATACAGATCAAGTGTTGAAAAATAAGTAAGGCACACAGACAAAGGACACACAATTTTTTTGGACAAATGTCCCCGAAAAAACACAATGCAGGAAAACCGGTGTAGCAGTTATGAGGGTTTATTATTATTAAGTAGCAATATTCTGAATAGAACTAGGGTGCCATAATCCGGCTCACCCAACAGAGAAAACCTTAGGAATCAGAGATAAATTATGAGTTTTACCTCACTTTGCAAGTCCAAGCTGATCCGGATCAGACACTGGTGAAACCCCAGCTGCCTCTGCGCAGTCTCTACGCTGCCACTACGTAAGCTTGCGTGGGTCTAGCTAAGGGACTGCGTCACCCTTCCTCTGCGTGATTTGCCTCTCCAGAAATCGAGTTTCACCCCTGCCAGCTTAGAAACCCCAATCTCTAGCTGATTCTGGACTATCCCTCCCTACGCTGCCCCTACGTGGGCCTGTGTCACCCTCTCTGGGGTCTGTGTCACCTCTCCTAGTGGCTGCGCTGCCTCCTCTGCGCCTCTGCTGCCCTTGCTCTGCAATGTACTCTTGGTCCTCCGACTAATTACTACATCTGCCCCTCACTATTCTCTGAATCACTCAAATCTGATCTTCATCCGAGAACTACTCTGTCAGAAGAATTTGATCTCTTAGACTCATTATGTGTGTCCTCCAACTGACCCCAAGCCTTCCTTTACTACTTTTCCAGTTGACGAATCAACAATCGTGATCTAATCTCTAATCGATGGCCAAGATTAGAAAATACTTGATCCTCGTCACTTAGAACATTCTCACCCACATGTTTAAATTAATTTACTTTAATATTTTAATCTTCCTAAGTTAGACTTAGGGTCCCCATTAAAATAATTAATTATTTGAATAACTTAAGCTCTGGGTGGAATTTCTCCAAACGATTTATGGGTCTTGGAGATCTCATGTGTTCTAGCCCCTCCACAAAGTTTCGGAGCTAGAGCACATATGATTCTACCCAAAAATCAGCATCTCCTCCATTGACTGCTACTCAAGGAAGAATCAAAGACTGTTGTGATCCGTCTTTACCTTGAACCAGTTACCCACTAGAAACCATCTGAATTTTTCCAATGCATGCATGACCACCAGCATCTCCTTATCATACACTGAATATAGTCTCTCATGACGCAGCAACTTCTTGATCTCAAACGCAATGGGGTGGCCTCCTTGTGTTAAAACAGCACCAACACCTTCACCGGAAGCATCACACTTCGACACAAAGGGCTGTGTGAAATCTGGCAAAGCCAAAACTGAGCAGTTGCTCATGACCCTCTTAAGCCTCTTGAATGCCTCCTCCGTTGTTTGTGTCCACTCAAAAATTACCCCTCTTTGTCAAATATGTAAGAGGTGTTGCAAGTTGTGAAAATCCCCTCACAAACCTCCTATAATAGGTGCAAATACCCAAGAATCCCCTCAACTCTGTCACATTCCTGGGTGTTGGCCAATCCAATATTGCTCGGACCTTCTCCTGATGTACCTTCACCCCATCTTCTCCTATCACATGCCCAATGTACAGCATCTCTGTCAGTCCAAACTCACATTTGGACATCTTCGCATACAACTGTTTCTCCTCTAGTATGGGTAGCACTTCCTCCAAGTGTTGGAGGTGCTCCTCCCATGTCCGACTATAAATGAGTATATCATCAAAGGAAATGAAGACAAAACATCTCAACTGTCCTCAGAACACATGGTTCATACAAGACAGGAAGGTAGCAGGAGCTTTGGTTAGCCCAAAGGGAATCACCAAAAACACAAAATGTCCATAGTGACAAATGTCCTGCTCCCTCGCGCATTTCTAGCAGTACCCTGAAAACAAATCCATCCTAGAGAAGTATTTAGCTCCTCTAAGCTCATCCATCAGCTCATCTATGCGGGGAATGGGATACATGTTCTTCAGAGTCTTCTTATTCAGTGCCTGATTGTCTATGCACATGCGCAGCGTCCCATCCTTCTTCACCAGCAATTCAGAAGAACCAAAAGGACTAGAGATAGGCTTGATATGACCCAATCTCAGTAACTCTTGTATAGCCTGCTCTATCTCGTCCTTATAGGCCTTGGGATGCCTATAAGGTGTGGTGATGACCGCATCCACACCCTCCTCTAACTCAATAGTGTGCTCAAATCCCCGGTCTAGTGGTCTCCCTGGCGGAACATCTCCAAAAACCTCTTGATGTCACTCCAACAAAGCTAATATGTTCGGGTGCATAGCCTTGGTCCATGACCCAGTCTCTGAAATGCGTAACTCAACTGCCCACTCCACATCTCCATGCCACAGATCGGCCTCCATCTTGTGAGCTGAAACTGTTTGAGGTTGATAAGAGTGTATCCCCCTCAACAATATTGGCCTCCCATTAGGCCCTTTGAACTCCATCTCTAGCTACTTCGAATCAGTGGTGACTTTCTCCAACATGTACAACCACTGTACTCCCAACACCACATTGGTATCCGGAATATCAACAACAAAGAAATGATCGATGTGAGAGTAGTTCCCCATCTGCAAAGTCAATCCAGGGACATATCTCGTACACTACATGGTCCGAGCTCCAGGTATCAAAACTGAGAATCCCTCAAATCTCGTTGTCTGGATGCCCCTACACTCCACCATCTGGGCATCAACAAAATTGTGGGTGGCCCTACTATCAACCAGAACTGACACACGCTGCCCCTAAATGGTCCCCCTAACTCGTATTGTCAGGTCCTTCAACACACCCCGAAGTGAAGCAAGAACTCCTCTTATTGGGGCAAATGGTCCCCCTCCATGTGGGGGTGGTAGTGGTCCTCCTACTCCCGATGGACCTCCCTCATCCCTCCACTCCTCCATTATCTCGGTCTCCTCCTCCTCTGGCTCACTATCCGAGAACACCTCAATGAAATGGGCCTTGCCCTTAGTACACTTGTGCCCCGGTACCCAAGGCCCCTGGCATGTGAAACACAATCTCCTCCTCGTGAGGTCACTTCGAGTCTCATCATCCAACTGACGACACCCTCCATCTCTTTATGGTGGCCTCGTATCTCTGTTACCCTGTGGCGTTGTGGGTCTCGTGGGAACAAAAGCCCTGTTCTTGGGCACTACGTCAATCATATCCCGAGCTTGAGAGATGGCATCTTGTAGTGAGGTGGGCTTATAGGCCCTCATCCATCCATGTAGTGGCTCAGCAAGCCCCTCCACAAACAGCATGATCAACTGGCTCTCGGAAATATCTGTCACCACCACGACCAACCTCTGAAACTCTATGATGAATGCCTCGACGCTGCCCGTCTGTCTCAAATGGGCTAGCTCCCTGAAGTGCAGCTCTAGATCCTTCCTCTCAAACCTCTCCAACAACCGTCGGGTGAACTCCTAGTATGATGTGATGTGGATATGTCCAAGTGTGATCAACCCATGGTACCACCATTCCTGGGCATCCCCCTCCAAGTGAAGGGTGTTAGATCGGATGGCATTTGCTTCCTTCACGGGATTCATGTGCAAATAGGTGTCCAACTTTTGTCTTCATGCTCCCACTGAACTCTTTGTTCCCCCATCAAAATTTGGAATGGTGACCTTCCCGGCCAATCTTTGCACCTCATGGTTGGATGATCCTCCTCTAAAATAATTTTCAGCCACTGTGGTACGCCTTTCCTTTAGGTGAATGAATTCACCAAAGGGCATCACCCACCTGATCCGAGGATCCAATCCCTCATACTCATAGATGCCTGATGCAACCAAGTGTAATATATCTGCAACTGGATTCGGCTCCCTCTCAAGCTCTGGTTCCTCTACGAAGTTGTGCATCAATGATCTGCCAGTCTGCCCACGCTGTGGAGTGTGTGGGAGCTGGAATGTACGGCTGCCTCCTGCTCTAGAACCTACATCACCCCGAGGCTCTGCTCCATTTGGCCTTCCACCCACATGCAATCCCATCATGATCTGCCCTTGCCTAATCATCTGCTCATTTTATCTCAGCAGCTCCTCCAAAATCTGATCCTGGCCCCTCGGCTTGGGTTGCTCCTTCTCATCGTGTTGGTCCATTCCTTCCCTCCTAGCTTCTACTTCTGTGTCTGAAAATGGATCTGGGTTACCTTCTCTACCACGGCCTCTACCTTTGCATCTGCCACGGCCTCTATGAAAAACCACTCCTTGGTATCTCGATGGCATCCGCTGGCCTTGTTCCACACCGTGGCCAAGAACATGCTCTAATACCACTATAATATTCCAAATAGAAAATTTACAGCGATAACATAAGGCATGCCATAAATTTTAACACATAATTTTATTCAGAAACACAAGTATAGAGAAATATGCCCAGAACACTAATTTTATTAATATGATCAGCTAAGTACAATATGAGATGGAAGGAGTGCACCCAGGCTTGCACAAGGCAAGCTACAAGCCTTAGGTGATCAACAACAAAATGTATAACTCCTATAATGAACTACTCTCTTGGAAACTGTGTTGTCCTTGACTCTGATGATATAGTGAATCTTGATGAAACATGAAGCCTTTGATACATCATCGAGCATGGAGTCTTCAAAAAAAAATTAGGTACACTTCAGGGGTCAACAAGCCCTCTTTGTTGAGATTTTGTGTATTTGGGGTAGCATCAGTTGTGCTCTAGCTCCCAAATTTGTGGAGGGACTAGAGTACACTTGATCTACAAGACCCAGAAATTGATTTGGGAAATTTCATCTGGTTTAGGAGATATTAAATTAATTAATTATTTTAATGTATTTTCTAAGTTAAAACTTAGGGAACTTGAATAATTAAAGTGAATTTAATTAAACATGTGATGAAATTGTCTTAAGTCACACGGATCAAGCTTTCTTTTAATCTTAGCCATTGATTCAAGCTCGATCATGGTCGTTGGTTTCCAAATCTATAGTGCGATAAAGGAAAAAAAAAAAAAGCGTTTGGGGTCATTTGTAAAGACACACAGAGGTAGACATCGGAGCCAAGCCGAGATTCCCAAGGCGGGCTCGCGAAGAATTCTCGAATTGTTTCAACCGGCAGAGGGGAATTTAGGCCAAGGATGTGATCTCGATCCCGTGTCCAGAATCCCCGGGTCTAGAATTGCAAGAAGAAGCAAGAGATCGCCGTAGAGGCAACATTGCATAAGAGAGTGAAGAAGAAGACATCATCCCATCAGCATTCCTCAAGGACAACAGACTGGTGATTTTCCGCAAGAAACCCTCAGAAACCCTCGTGGGTTACGCAGACCCTAAGGGGCAGCGTAGGGATTGCATCACCCAGTCTAGGGTAACGCAACCCTTTCCGGAGCAACACCGAGGATCATAGGGGCTTTAGGGGCAGCGCTGGGGTTTCTAGGCCCTAATTTTGGCTGAGTTTCGTAAATCCCATTTGAGGGTGTGAATCAGTCATTATTTTGGCCCTAGATCAGCTAGTGAGTTGTAGATCTATTATTTCTCTGTCGGGTTTTCCAGATCTGGAACCCAGGCTTGTATTATTCAGAAAAAATCTTAATAATAAAACCCTCCAGCAGCTAGAGGCTGGTTTTCTCGCATTGGGTTTTTCCGGGGACTTTTTGTCCAGAAATAACTGTGTCACTTTGTCTATGTGTGCATGTACTTATTCTATATCTGAATTGGTGGAGATTTGTCATGTGTTTTTCTTCTATTTTAACTTGAATTTATTCAGTTAATAACTTGTCTAAGTAGGAGGAACATAACCAGATTAACAGTAAATAATTTCTGCATAAAGTGTAAAGATTTAGAAATTTCCAGACTCTTCCTGTAGACATTAAAACCTTGCTTCCACCAGCAGATATTAAATTATTAATAATTGATTATCCTTGGCACCAGATGATCTTCCTTTCATAGCAGCTTCACATCTTCAACTTAGTTTAGACTTATTTCTGGAAATTCCCTTAACGGGTGCTCTATAACCCACGCTCTGATACCATGTTGATTTTTCATGAATCTTCTAAACTGATAATTACTTCTTATGATTTATTTAGATACTCTTCCTTTTTCATTCATATTCATCATAACGCAATTACATAGAAGATTTCAATAGAAGAAACTAAATGCCAGTAGGATCATAAAGAGACAGTTAGACAAGAACACAAGCATTTACCCTGGGAAAACCCATTTGGGATAAAAACCCAGAAACATTTTCCTTAGAGAAATCATTCAGTTCAACAGAGATACATCTAATTCTTCAAGTCAACTATCAATTCAAACTGACTAGAAACTTGGTCCTAGTCACACCTGGTCAAACTGCCTCCTAGTCAAGTAAAACAGCTGCCCAAGAAGTTTGATCTGAACTGATATGCTAGTCCCAAAATCTGGCCTGCTTCTGAACCCAAGAATTTTGGTCCTGCTTCCCTGATATGCTCACAAATTCGTCCTTTCTGTGCCCCCAAATTTTTCTCTCTTCATCAGAATAGTTCCTCAGATAATCCAAATTCTTCCTCGGAAGTGATTGGATTGGATTCCCAAAAGTGGAGCACTAATTGCCTTTATATATAAAAGTCTGGTTGGCCGAATGGGTGCCTCTTTGACTCAGGTAGATTTGACTAGGAGGGCCAACATGACTTGTTTGTAGCCAAAAACTCAAATTTCAAAGTTCAACATTTATCTTTTGAAAGAACATGAAAAGCATCCCTTGTAATTATCATTACATATATTTCGAGGGCTAGAATATTTGTTATGAAAACTGACAATAGCAACAAAATTCAACACCTTTTACCTAATGAAGGGGGCAAATCCCGATTGAAGAAAACTTTACCTAATGAAGGGACAAATCCTAATTGAAGAAAACAAAAGAACATGACAGTGTTGTGTCCAGCCGCAAATTTGAATAGAAAATTTTCATAGAACTCAGTCTAAAGTTGTAATCAAATTTTACAAGAGACCCGGGTCATAAATATTCAAAATTGGTAATTTGCTGTATGAAGAAAATTCCAAAGAAAAAGATACAGGACAAACTATTTACTTTAATTACAATGATATATCAACATGGATAACTTGGTATACCATCAAGAAGAGAGCAGCCCAGACTTTGCTGTTGTGATGCTTACTGAAAAGATAAATCTCTCCCAAAGCGGTTATAATGTTTGTGACATTCTTCAAAATCGTCACCATAGCCACGTTTATGTACTTCAAACTGCAAGGACAATTTTTTAATATAGAAGAATGTAAATAATTTAATTGTATAAATTCATAGAAACAGGAAAAAACTCCCCACATTCTGTAGCATACGTTAGAACTTTAAAAGTGATAAATGAAACATTTAAGTTTTGAAAACAACCAATGTATGCAACGTGAATCATTAGACATCTTGAAGATTTTCACTATTAGGGACTCATTAAAAGGGAATATTCTCGATATTGCATAATGTGCAGCTTCAGATAAACAGATTTAATGGCATCTCCTTCTGTTCCTTACAGCTAAAATGAGTCCAGAGTTGTGTATTCAAAGTCAAATTTCTTTTCCCTAACCACTAACTTTAACTAATTTCAATATTTTAGTTCATCCATAGCTTGAATTATTGCTGCAGAACTCGGCTCAAACGACTTCTTAGTGTTTTAAAAACCAGCTGAACAAGAACTGAAATTGACCAGTTTGACCAGTTCACCCATTAGAACTCTGAATTAGCTTGTGAACCAGTTCGACAGGTTCAAACAATCAATTTATAAATAAATAAATAAACACACACACACACATATATATATAGCTTTAATATTCTATGTATGTTTTAGTGAACTGGTTCATAAACTGAGCTGCCAATAGATTCCAATCTAGGTCCAGTCTGACACTCGGACGGTTCTGAGTCCAGTTCTGATTTTGAAAATGTTGCTTAACATCAGTAGCAATTGATAAAGATAATGTTTAAAAACATTCTGCCACAGTTGGTACCTTGGAAGAAAGCCTGAACAAGAGTGTAGCTACAATCCATGACTTAAAGGATTCATTAATGCAAGTGGAACGTAAGAACAGATAACTATCCTCAGCACCGAGCACACTACCAAGCACTACGTTTAATCTGAAAAGGGGAAAAAAGGCACAGATCTACCCAAAATACTTCCCGAAAGGATGAATGTAGAAAGACCTTGTTTGTTTGTTTCATGCCCTTCAATTATATAAATTGAGTAAGAAAATTGACCATTTGCAGGATGAAGTTCACAACCACAACAATCAGGTTTCCAAAGAGCATCTCAACAACCTTATTCTCAAATAGCAAGTCCTAGATGCCAAAACAAAAGATTCTCTTCAACCATTGAGCAATAACTTGCCAATAGAAATTCCAGATCTCATGAATAAACAAGAGGAAATTTAATCCCTACATGACACCTTCAAACAAGAATCTGGGACGCAAATGAAATTGAATCTTGGCACAGGTAGTTTGCAGGGGCAGGGGTGGCGACAAACATTCCCAATTTACCACTGTTGAGGACGTTATGCAAGCCAAACTTAATGAAGAGTGCACAAAGAGATCTAGAGTACTGAATTTAAAAGTTAGAGGCCTTCATCTTTAACACCACATGCAGACCAATACATCTTCCTTTGAGAGACACTAGACCTCCCTGATATCAGCCCAAAGAGAGCTTGGTTTGCGTGAGATTCTACCCTTTTCTCCAATTTAAATCATCAATGGCCCTCTGCATGCCTTCCACGCAAAGAAGAAACTTTTCCTTTTTCCTCATAAGATATTCTAGGATGAGGACCTCACGTGACCCTAGGTCATGAAGCTGAAGCAATCCAAGGAAAATGTGACAGCAGCACAGAAGGTATGTAAATGGGTGGTCATTTGTGATCTCAGGTCAGTCATCTAAGCTTTGCCTTCACTACGATGGTCCCACCCTAGCTTTTTGAAATGTCAGGCCAAGAGGGGTTTGCAAGGGGTGTTGGGGATAACGATTAGGTACTGAAATTGCAACAGAACTTTCAAGTTTTCCCCTAGCACAATTTATGATCCATTCAGACCTTTGGATATTCTCTTCTGAACCAAGACACATGTAAGCCCTGCTGCCTCAAAATCTAGCAGGCCTTGTGAGAGGCCTCACAAGGAAAAGCCCAGACCTTGTTGTGACAATGAGGGAGATTGCCAGTCACCTCAGCAATCTTCCTCCTGCTCTTTAGTGGAATTGCACCACAAGGGACACTTCCCAATGATCACCTAAAAGGCTATTCTAGATTATATGATTCAAGGTGATATAGATATAGGCTAGGTGGAGACACTCCTTAATGGACAAAGGCATAATTCTTCTTATAAAGGAGATGTGTATCACACACCAAGCCTAGAGATGACAAGTAGGACCTAGGGTTTCAAGATTTATAGCAACAACGTTATTTCTAGGCATACATGTATCAAAGAAAGGGTTTATAAAATATGTAATCAACAAAGGAGAAAGGAAAACCCACAAATTAATCCCTAAGTTGAAGCCCTAGCTAGGGTTAGGGTTTTCTATGGCACAAATTATGTAGAGAATAATGACATCAGCCCATCTAGGGTAAAATTAACCATGCAAAAGGATAAATTTTGAGTTCAATGGAACAATAACGTTAAAACCAAAGCTTATCACCTCCAACGTTCATCCACAATTTCCCTAACTGAATTCGGCAATATGAATTTGCCCTAAAGACTTGCCTTGAAAGGCTTAGAAAATAAAAGGGGAAAATACTTATAAATTCCAGATTTTTGACGAACACCAAGGATAGTAGTGCCTATTCCCACTTGAGTGATGGAGTCCTTAGGGCTAAATTTAAGAGATAATGGATAGATGCTTGGAGTAAGGGGGAAAACCTCTTCTTTTCACTTGTACAAACCCTAGCTATCTTTTTTGTGAGGGGAAAAATTAAATAGGGAAAGCTCTCTAGGGGTTCCCCTATGGATTTCAAAGAAAATCAAATTAACAAGCAATAATCAACCAAGATTTTCCATAAATAGTATGCATTTAGACATGGAACAAAGAAAAACACTAGCAACCATAATAGTTCATAGAAATCTGCAATAAAACTCATAGTTCATCCATGAAAGAGCCTCCTTCCAATACCAAAAAGACATCTACAAGAAAAAAACCAATCTTCAACAGCAATAGCACCGTAAAGATCACATTTGCACATGTAGCAAGTTTAAAAAAGGCTAAGTCAAGCTCTCTAAAGGAGCCCCAAAATCCAAGAGTGATGATGAAAGAATACAAATGAGTGATCCTTTATTTATATTAGGCTATTCACTCACAAAAATTAGCCTAAAAGCCCCATGACAAGTTAATTTTGGGTATACAGGAACTATTGGGTTATAAGCCAACCCAATACCTCAACATAACAAAATAAACCACAAAAATCCCATACATGTGGGTCGAAACTGTCCTTTAGCATGACAGCATGCCCTTTTTGGGAAATAAATGCTCTAAAAATACATGGAATGGCAAGATGTGTCAAGCCAAGGAGTGCCTCCCGAATTGGATACCATTGCACTAACGCAAACAAAATTATATATCAAAGAGCGCCTTTTGATATTCATCTTCCAAGGTCAGTTCCTATTGTAATTGTTCATATCTCGCTTTATTTACATATTTACAACTTATTCACCCAATCTTGAGAATTAGGTATCTAACATTCTCCCACCCCCACCCACACCCACACCCACACCCACCCTTAATCTGAAGGGGTGTTTGTGACTCCAAGCATCCTGCTGAATCTTTCAAATTTTTCTCTTCCAAGTACTTGCTTTGGTGAAGATATTTGTAGTTTGCTCATTTGTGGAACAATCCCATAGATGAATAGTCTTGGCCTCTACATGATATCGAATCAAATGATACTTTATGTTGATATGTTTGGTTCAATCATGGAATTTGGGTTTCTTGGCCAAATTTGTTCAAATTTGGTTACCGGAGAACAGCTGGCTCCCTAAGGCTTTGATCTTTGGCCTAGGGAAAAGTGTCCAAAAGAATTTAATTTTTCTCCTAAAGTGACTTTATAAAGTTATAAAGTCAAATCTAATTTAAAAGTGACTTTAAATGAAAAAGTTACCAATGTCTAATTTTAAAGTGACTTTAATAAAGTCAATGTGAAATTAGAAAGTGAAAAGTGACTTTGAAAATAAATGACTAAGTGGGTTTTTATTAAAGTGGGGTGAATTAAAAAATAGAAAGTGAGATTTAAATGAGCATTTAATCTCAGCCATATATCTAAAGCTATCTCAGCCATTAGATTTAGGAATTCCCCAAAAGTCACTTAGGGATAGGTTAAAGGAGGAAAAGGAGGGACAAGGTCATTCATTCTTTCATGAGCAAATTGAGAGAAGGAGAAGAAGAGAGCAAAGGAGTTTATTGAGCAGTGAGAAGAAGGAGAACAGAACCTTGGCACACATACCGAGGCAGCACTTCGGCAAATCCATACAGCATGGCTGGCACACAGTTCAAGGCAATTTTGGCACATTTTTCAAGGCAGATTTTGTAAAGAAGCTTTGTGTACGCATTCCTAAGCAGCCGTACGCATTCTAGCATAGATTTTGAGGAAAGTTGTTGTTTTTGTGGCACGCATTTTGAGGCAGGCCGTATAGCCTACTGCTGTTGCTGTGCATAGAAAGCGAGGCAGTTTCCCTACAGCGACATTTATTATTGTTTGCACGCTTTCCAAGGAAGTCGTACAATAGCATTTAATTATTGTTTTGCACGCAAAAAGAAGAGGCCGTACAATAGCATTTATTGTTGTATTTCTGGGCACGAAAAACGAGGGAGAAAGTATAGCATTTATTGTTGTTTCTGTTTTGCTATGTACACATTTTCAGAGGCGGTGGTTAAGCATGGAAAACGAGATTAGTTGTATTTATTACTTGCTGAAATTTTTCTGAGTATTTCTCTCTCACTGTAAAAGCATTTATCATAAATAAGAAGAAGCTTTCAAACTGGTTTTCCCCAAAAGTTGTAGGAGGTTTTTCTAGGGTCACATTGACCAAAAATCAGCGTGTCTATTTTCTGTGTGTGGCTGATTTATTTTTCTGAGTTTTTATTTCTGCATTTCAGCGTTGTGAAATTTCCAGAATTAGTGTTTTCAGAAAATATTTATTTTTACCAGCTTGTTGAATGTATGGCTATGGGAATGGGCATTTAACTTTATGGAAGAAATAAGAAGAAACTGAAAACCGGGGTTGGTTATCAAATTTCTACATGGTATCAGAGCTATTTTGCTGAAAAGTGCAGTTTGGGACAGCAAAAAAAAAAATTACAGCAAGTTGATTTTTCACACAGAAATCATTACCTTTACTACAGCAGTGTTATTTTCAGTTTATTAGGACAGCAAGCATGTTTTTGGGCTTGAGGGTAGAGGATAGGTTGGATGGGCATAGTAACTACAGTGTATGAAAGGAAAGAATGCAGAGCATCTTTGAGGAGGCAGAAGTCTGGGATATCATGGTGCATACCACACAGAACCTTGTTAATGTGCCTACTGATGCTGTTCAGTTGGTAGCCTTTAATAAAAATAATAACAAGCGTAAGAGACTGATTCTAGATGGAATCAAAGACCATTGCATTCCTCATGTGAGAGGAAAGAGATATGCTCATGAGATGTGGACAGCATTGACCAATCTCTACCAGATTACCAATGAGAACAGGAAAATGGTCCTAAGGGAGACGCTAAAGACCATTAAGATGGGTAAGACTCATAGTGCAGTTGGATATCTCACAAAGATTACTAATGTGAGAGATGCATTTGCAGCAGTTGGAGAGGTCATTCCACCCACTGAGTTGGTGTGGATTGCAGTGAATGGCCTTCCTAGTTCATGGCTGAACTTTGCTGATCGGATTTGTGCACGAGACCCTTCCCTCTTGGCAAAGCTTCTGCGATGATTGCATTCAGACAGAAATCAAAAAGAGCCAGCTTGGGGCAGCCAAACCAGTTGAGCAGGATGAAGATGTAGCACTGTTGGCAGGACGCAAGAAAGGCAAGGGAAAGAAGCAAGCTTCCACAAGTATTGGTGGGGTCAAAAGCAAAGGTAAAGGTAAACAGGGGAACACGCAGAAGGACTATTCCAAGGTGAAGTGTTGGAATTGTCAGAAGATGGGACAATATGCATTGTGTATCTGGAGAAGAAGAAGAAGGGGAAGAACCAGAGCATGGCAGCATCAGCAGAGATAGAGGACTTTACGGATAGCTTTGACCGGGAGTTTGGGTTCATTGGTTGTGAGTCCACTAGTGCAGGATCACCTGCCACGGAGGTTGAGAGGGAGTGTGCATTTCCCTCCATTAATGGAGCATCTTCAGGTATCTAGTATGTTGACAGTGGGGCTTCACGTCATATGACAGGAGTCCGTGAGTACTTCTGAGAGCCTTCAGAGAGTGGCACTGATATAGAGGTAGTACTCGGAGATGACAGAGTTGTTAGAGCAGTCGGTGTAGGGACATTGACATTTGATAGGGAACCCAAACCCCCCTTGAACGTCTCAGATGTCCTATATGTGCCAGGGATTAGGAAGAACCTCATATCTGTCTCAGCATTGGAGGATAGAGGATATGAGATATTGATCAGGAGAGGACAGGTGCTGATATATCCCAGGGGCGCTCCAGCTGATTTAGCTAGAGTGATTGGTGTACGCCATGCAAAGGTGTACAAGTTTTCATTTCAGCCCCTTTTGGCATTGAGCAGTAGTACCGGCAGTAGAGCTAGCAGTTCAGAGCTGTGCAACATTTGGCATCGCAGGATGGGGCACATGTATCATGGAGCCTTGAGGACATTGCGGGAGATCACTACAGGTGTGCTAGATTTCAGTACTAATCACTTTGATACATGCAGAGGATGTGCTATGGGCAAGTTTGCCAAATCCCCTTTTCCCAGTAGTGACAACAGATCAACTGGGATACTTGATTTGATTCATTCCGATGTGAGCGGTCGGATGTCTCATGTTTCCTTGAGTGGATACGAGTATTATGTATTATTCATTGATGATCACTCCAGGAGGACCTAGATTTATTTCTTGAAGACCAAGAGTGAGGTCTTCAAGCAGTTTCAGGAGTTCAGAGCTCTTGTGGAGACTCAGACAAGTCGAAAGATCAAGTCCCTGAGGTCGGACAATGGAGGAGAGTACACCCTTGGTGAGTTTGTTGATTATTGTGTGGAGGCAAGCATTAGGAGGGAGTTCACTGTTCCTTACAACCCCCAGCAGAACGGGTTTGCGGAGAGGAAGAACAGATCCATTAGAGGGGCTGTCAAAGCCATGCTACATGATCAGGGGTTACCATTGTTTTTGTGGGCATCGTCCTGCAATACTGTTGTATATTTGCAGAACAGGAGTCCACATCGTGCTTTGGGGCATGTGACTCCGGAGGAGGCTTTTCTGGGAAGAAGCCTGATATTAGTCATCTTCGTATCTTTGGGTGTATTGCATACACCTACATACCCAAGGAGAAGAGGACCAAGCTAGAGCCCACTGCAGAGAAGGGTGTCTTTGTGGGCTACAGTGAGACCTCGAAGGCCTTTCGGATTTATATTCCCGCATAGAGGAGAGTTATTGTCAGGCGGGATGTGAGGTTCGATGAGGACAGGGCCTTCAGGAGGTCGCGGGAGATAGAGTATCTGGATCGACCAGACCCTCAAGAGCAGCCGAGTCAGGCACAGGGATCCAGTGGGCAGGGATCAGGAGGATCCAGAGGCACATCGACTACGGTGTCAGGCAGTCAATGAGCAGTGGCTCACAGAGTCAGAGGGGTGGTGCTTCGGGCAGCGTGCAGAGTAGTTCGCAGAGAAGTTCACTAGGGAGTCCACTGATGGGCAGTTCACACAGTACTTCAGCGTCTACAGGTTCGGGATCAGGCAGGAGGACAGCAGACAGACAGGCAGGAGTTCAGGCTCATGATGATGAGGAGGAGGAGTTTCATTCTCTAGTGGGAGAAGTGTGCTCAGGGAAAAGGAAGCCCAAGTGGCTTCAAGACACCTTGAGAGAGGCCACATCTGTTGTTGGGCCTAAGAGGCCGGTCAGAGAGAGCAGACCACTTGATAGGTTCTGTAGCTATATGGCAATGGTTGCCAACATCGTTGACTCCGAGCCTTCTAGCTATGAGGAGGCAGCTAGCCAGCAAGTCTAGAGAGAGGCCATGCAGGAGGAGTATTCTTCTATCATGAAGAATGATGTTTGGGAGGTGGTGTCGAGGTCTGAGGGCAAAAAATCCGTGGTTACTTCTAGATGGCATTACAAGGTAAAGCATGTTGCAGATGGCAGCATTGAGAAATTCAAAGCAAGGTTTGTGGCTAGAGGGTTCTCCTAGGTAGAGGGAGTTGATTATGAGGAGACCTTCGCGCCCGTGGCTCGATATACTTCGATTCGCTCCATCATATCGATAGCAGCAGAGATGGGTTGGAAGATCCACCAGATGGATGTGAAGACTGCATTTCTCAATGGCTTCATACAAGAGGAGGTGTACATTGAGCAGCCATAGGACTTTGAGGTGCATGGGAAGGAGTCCCATGTGTGCAGACTGAAGAAGGCCCTTTATGGCCTGAAGCAAGCTCCTAGAGCTTGGTACTCCAGGATAGATACATACTTGCAGGAGATGGGTTTCACAAAGAGGATGCAGAGAGATCCCTAATAACCTTACTTTTATTGTGACAAGTGAGGAGCCTCATTCTCAGGCCGTATGTGGGGATGACTTGGTCATTACTAGTGCAGAGAAGAAGACTCAGAGCACTGCTACAGGATGCACCTAAGTTTGAGATGAAGGACATTGGCTTGATGCTACTTCTTTGGGTTTGGGGGTGTGGGTGGGAGGAGGGGCATTTCTTCCGGGTAGGAAGTATATTGGGGACATCCTTTTCAACATTCCACATGCAGGATTGTAGACCCATGTTGACACCTATGATCACCAACTGGAAGAAGCTTCATGCTTTAGATTCCGAGTTGGTGGATCCCACATTGTGTAGACAACTGATTGGTTCCTTGATGTATTTGGTCAACACTAGACCAAATATATGTTTTGTAGTCAACACGATGAGCCAGTTCATGTGTGAGTCTAGGAGGGTGCACTGGGTTGCTGCAAAACACATTTTACGGTACTTGCAGGGGACAGTGGATTATGGTATGGATTATAGGTAGGGAGATGGAGTGAGATTGGTAGGTTACACTGATTCCGATTGGGCAGGTTTTGCTTCTGATAGGAAGAGCACTTTAGGGTGTTGTTTTGGGTTGGGTTTGGCAGTGGTGTCGTGTTTCAGCCGAAAGCAACAGTCAGTAGCCTTGAGTTCGGCAGAAGTAGAGTATACGGCAGCCAGTCTAGCTATTTGTGAGGCCATATGGCTTCGCAAGATGTTGTTTGGCTTATTTGTTCAGTCGTTGAGACCTTCAGTGATTTACTCGTTAATAATCGAGGTTGCATTAAACTCTCTGATGAACCATAGATTTCATGACAAAAAGTCATCGCACAACCAAGACTGGACATCATTTATCAAAGACCATGTCTTGTATGGAGCCGTGGAAGCTTGAGTATATTCTCACTGATGAGCAGGTTGCAGATATTCTTACCAAAGCCTTACCACAGGGCAAGCATGTCTACTTCAGAGACAAGATGGGTGTGGTGAGGAACACCTTCCTCGATAAGAGGGAGTGTTGAAATTTGGTTACCGGAAGAAAGGTTGTTCCCTAAGGCTTTGATTTTTGGCCTAGGGAAAAGTGTCCAAAAGAATTTAATTTTTCTCCTAAAGTGACTTTATAAAGTTATAAAGTCAATGTGAAATTAGAAAGTGAAAAGCGACTTTGGAAATAAATGACTAAGTGGGGTGAATTAAAAAATAGAAAGTGAGATTTAAATGAGCATTTAATCTCAGCCCTAGATCTAAAGCTATCTCAGCCATTAGATTTAGAGATTCCCCAAAAGTCACTTAGGGTTAGGTTAAAGGAGGAAAAGGAGGGAAAAGGTCATTCATTCTTTCATGAGCAGATTGAGAGAAGGAGAAGAAGAGAGCAAAGGAGTTTTCTGAGCAGTGACAAGAAGGAGAACAGAACCTTGGCACGCATATCGAGACAACACTTCAGCAAATCCGTACAGTAGAGTTGGCACACAGTTCAAGGCAGTTTTGGCACGTTTTTCAAGGCAAATTCCGTATAACAGCTTTGGGTATGCATTCCTAGGCAGCCATACACATTTTGGCACAGATTTCGAGGGAGGAAAGTTGATGTTTTTGTGGCACGGATTTCGAGGCAGATTGTATAGCCTGCTGCTGTTGCTGTGCATAGAAATTGAGGCAGTTTCCGTATAGCAGCATTTATTACAGTCTACACCCTTTCCAAGGAGGCTGTACAGCAGCATTTATTGTTGTATTTCTGGGCACGAAAAACGAGAGAAAGTACATCATTTATTGTTATTTCTGTTTTGCTGTGTACACATTTTCCGAGGCAGTGGTTAAACACGGAAAACGAGATAAGTAGTATTTATTACTTGCTGAAATTTTTCTGAGTATTTCTCTCTCACTGTAAAAGCATTTATCAGAAATAAGAAGAAGCTTTCAAACTGGTTTTCCCCAAGAGTTGTAGGGGGTTTTTCCAGGGTCACATTGACCAAAAATCAGCGTGTCTATTTTCTGTGTGTGGCTGATTTATTTTTCTGAGTTTTTATTTCTGCATTTCAGCGTTGTGAAATTTCTAGAATTAATATTTTCGTAAAATTTTATAGTTTCGTAAAATATCCACACATGCTCAAATGAGGTGTAAATGAGGTGGAAATTCATCTAAAGGTCAAAGGTGAGTTACCAAGTGATGTGGACTCTACATAAACCATAAATCATGCAAATTGAAATTTTTGTGGTGAAGACAACGAGTTCCAATGACAAGATCCTCGATTTGAGGAAGTAACTTGAGCTCCAAGGAGATATCATGAGTTGACTTGAGATTGGATTAGAATTGCTTGAGTGAGGTGGAGAGTGGTCTCCTACCTTCCATCACTCTCCCCATATGTCTTCTCATCTAATTTGAACTCCTCATCAAGGATTGTGTGGGCCTCTTAAGGAAGAAACTGGTTGCCCCCCTGGGAAATTCGAATTTGCATGAAGGAGCATTGGGATTGTCTCGTATATGTCTTGTGATTGTCACCATTTGCCTTGGGATTGGCTCCCAAACTTCTATATAATAGAGCCATGGGCTCTCACTATCATCAATTGTTTACTAGTTATTGTGTTTGCGGAAGCATTGCTATTTTGTATATTTTTCAAGAATTGCAATAAAAAGACTTTGGGGGTCTATTCATGGGTGTTCTTCCTTTGTAGCATGGTGCATTGTGAGTTATTGGTATGATCTCTTCTATTTATGCTTTGATTTATTTCATTTTCCATATACTCTTGTGGACTTGCTAGTGCAAAGTTATCTTGCATTAACATTTGATTTTGGAAATAGGCTCTACATGTTTGAAGTTCTAGTTTATTTTCAAATAAATTTCTAGAAGTTTCAATTCATTGTTTGTTTCTCTAAATCTATATGGACTAATGTGTGATTGGAGTATTGTAGAAGAAATATTTTCTTTGGATCAAGCATGAGGAGAAGTCTTTGGGAGACCAACCCACTCTTGAAGCATCTTCAAAGGAACTCTCATTTTTTATTTGGATCTTCATAGTTCATCTTACGAAGAAGTGTTCTTGCAGGGATTCGTTTGGCAAACATTTCATATTTAAAATCTTTTATCTCAAATTATTGTGCTATTATTGATTTTATTTTCTATTAGAGAGCATGTTGAACATTAGGCAAGGAAAGGAACCTTGCTCCAATTCCTTGGACTAATTTTTTGTAGAATATTTGTAGATTACATTTGCTAACGTTTCTCTCTCCTTTACACTAAGTTTGAGTGTTGGTTTTGCAGAAAATTCAGATTTGTTTATGGACTATGCTCACCCTTTGTGTTGACGGGATTGAGGAAGCTAATGTTTGAGACTCTAACTATTTGTTGTAGGACCCAAGAATATTTGAGCTACTGACTTCAAAGGAAGCCATGGACATTTTGGGACAGCATCAAACTAGCTTGGTCATGGGCCTTTTTTGTCCTTGGCAATTTTCAGATTTCAAGTGCTGTCCATTGGTCATTATGGTTGCCATTTCTTGAAGGAGACACTCAATCCTAAGGATTGTTGTAGAATGTAACTAGGTTCAGTCTTCATAATGACATGTAATGTTGAAAATAATGTAAAGGAAATATGTTATTATTGACTTGCTTCATGGGTTTCATGAGCAAGGGTTTTTTGTGTTAAAGTCAATGTCATGTATGACCTTTCTTGGGCATATAAAAATTGTACCTAAGTCTACAAGTTGTCTAGAAGCCCTCCAAAAGATAAGCACACTCATCTTCTTGTCGGCCTCAATATATATATATATATATATATATATATATATATATATATATAACACATCGACACATTTATGGAGACACATCCATTCGGATAGTCATGTCGGCTCAAATGTAGGATCAAACTACTATATGAAGGAGCCTATACCCAGGAGCCTATACCCTCGTAGTTTACACAAAACAGTTAGTTTACACAGAACAGTTGGGTGAAATCTCTGAGTTTCAGATGTGTTCAACAAGAGATAAAGGTGGAATCAACCATAGTTACAGTTCGGATGCATATCTGAGATTTTCAGATGGGTATTTACAGTGGCACAGTTCAAATAGGAACCACAGAACCTCCTCGGCATATATTCTTTGTGATGCGGATGGATTACTACAGTTTGATGGCATACCACAGAACCTCCTCGGCATATATATATTCTATGTAATGCGGATATATCACAGTGACATAAGTGATACTCGGTGCTGTGACAATAAGTGATACTAGGTGGTGTACACAGTAATACAGTGATGTTCCATAAACTGAATGCTCAAAAGGTATGATGCATCTCGGTGCAGTAGTAATAGTATGATGACATGATGCACAGTGATACAAAATAACTACAATTCGGGAAGGCCACAATTCAGTGACGTGTCTCTATGTTTGGATGATGCTTCAGTGGTCGTGTCTCGATGCCATGAAGAGAAGATCTCAGAATAAGGAAGATCGAAGAATCAAGGAAGAAGGATGACTGTGTCTTGGTCTGAGAGCGGTATCATAAGTCAAGGGTCATGGTCTTGGTATTCGTCAATTGGAATCTCTATAAGAAGAATTTGGTGCGGGTTTTCCTCTCAAAGTGTGATAGGTTTTGGCCCTGGTTCATATCCTACATGCTGTGTCTCTTGTCTATTTTATGGTCATGCATTGGTTACTGCTTTGATGAAGAACACTAATAATCAAGAAGAACATCCTAATCTAAAGAAGTAAAATCACTCACAAACAGTGACTAATAAAAGAGAAATCTCCTAATGCTAATGCCCTGGATTTCTCAACATGGTATCAGAGCTATGGTGCTAAAATCAAAGGAAGGGCATCTAAGAGACACTCAAGGATTATATCACATTCAATAGTTCGAAAGGAGCTTGGTGGAATCTCAGAGATCACAATGCAGCACAGAACTTGGGCAAAGAATTCGGTGGCACCACAATGATATCTTCTCACTGTCTCGGTACTTATCAACAAATCTCAGTGCTAAAATAAATCACAGTTCAGACAAGGGCGCATTCAATGCTACAGTCACATGTTTTGTTTCGGTTCTATCCCTTATCTAATTTGGTGCCTCCTTCAAATCTTAGTAAAGACACTAACAGAACCATATCACAAAATTTTGGTTCCTTGCCACGTTTGGAAAGAAGGTCTGATAATATCAACAACAAAGATGATCTCGGTGTCTTGGAAATATGACAATAAGGAGATCTAACTCGGCTAGAAGGATAAAAGACATTATTATCTCCCTATTATTGTAGCAAGGATCCCCTCCTTAGCCCCGGAAGAAGATCATTCGAAGAAGCATCAATCAACATCAACAAAAGAAGCCATATCTAAAGATGTTGTCATCATAAAAGGGAACAATCTCCTTTATTGAAGGAAAACCTTTTCATTTGGAAGAAGATCATCCAAAGAGAGAGCACTAATACATCTTTTCTCAACCACGATCGAAGCGATCAAGCTGAAGACTTTATCTTCATTTGTCAAGTAAATATCTTTCATTCTATAATCAAAGTTGGTAAAATGACTTGTTATTTGCAGGGAGATCTATAAGCTGGTTGGGTTACCAAGATTCCTTGCATGAGGAGGATAGTCACAGTCGTCGAAGAAAGTAAAGTCATGAAAAGTCTCCGAAGGTCAAGATTTATCTGAATACATGGAAAGGGATAGAAGGGCTCAAAGAATTCTTATGAAATCAGTCAAAGTCTTTACATCCCTATATAACAGGATTGGAGACATCAGGAGAATATATGATACGCTGAAAGAACTATTCTATGCAATAAAGAAGGTCATGTCACTTGGACCCGAGTTACACAAAATTGAAGGTATCAAAGAATGAAGGGATATCTTCATAAGATCTCAACTGTGAGATCTGAAAGAGATGATAAGATGGACAAGGTAACAAATGTCCATGAAACAAGAAAGTTACCTCATTCAACTCGTGGTTTCTATGCTAGATAGAAAAAGACAAATTAAGGGCAAAAGTGTTGAAGGATAAAAGACTCAAACATTTGCAGAAGGAAAAGGGAAGTTTAGGAAATTTGGAAGAATTATGGACATTACAGGAAAGATGGTCCTAAAGGGACAATATCAAAGAAGAAAGAAAGGAAGCTCATATCACCAGAATGGATGGAGGAAGCTGATGAAAATAAGTTCAAGGGAAGATGGAGTAAGAGATCTTTACTATGGTTAAGATAGTCTCCCTCACAAAAGGCCTTTTCATGGCTCCTAAATCTTGTATAGGATATGACTACAATAAATAATAAGATGCGGCGTGACATCATGGAAGCATTAGAAACAAGAGCTCGTGACATCATCATGGGGATCATGAAGGTTAGAAAAAGCAATCCATGACAATCAAATATGAAGGATATAGCTCTTGGGAACCTCAGTGGAAACTGAAGGAAAGGAAGAAGTCATCCAGGACAAGGCTCATCATACAAAAAGGAAACATCTGCTGGATAGGGATATGCAAGATCCTCAAGATTCTTTGATGGAATCCTCATCAGAGGGTTCACTAATCTAGAGAGAAAGCAAGTGTTTCATCAGGAACTCCATCTTGTGGAATTCATGGGTGACGATATGATGACATAACACAGATCAAGGGATTGAAGATCTTCTCAATCAAGGAAGCTATTGAAAGAAGCCTAGATGACCTGAAGGTAAATAAGGTATGTATACTCGTATTTAATATTATAATGGCATGTCGTATGGTTGTAGGTAACATTGATCACTACTTACATCCTGAGAAGTATGTTCAAAGGAAAATGTTCTCCTCCTTTGAAAGGATGCAAGAAGGCATAGGTCACACTAGACGAAATCAACATAATACGTCCTCATATGTAGTATGAGGTGGTTGACTACAATTAAGGAACTCTGATTGGAAGCTCCTGGGAAAGGAATGTGTGAAGAAAGGAAGGAAGAGATCATGAAATATGCAACCATGATAAAGGCAATCAACATCCAAGAAGACGAAGGAGATTTGACTAGGAAGTCTCCCAGAAAGATATGAAGGCTCTGATGAAAGTCTGAAAAATATAGAGATCCTTGACTATCTTTGGGAGATGTGTCAACATATATGTAGGATGTTGATACCTAAAGGAAGGTGTCATGATGAAAGACCATCACAAAGGTAATTTTGATTTAAGTGTTCATTTCTTATTTTAAACAATATTTGGTTTGGCTTATGCAGGGCTTGCTAAAGGGAAGATGTCTTCCACCGTTGATAACCATGTGGCAGGATGAAAGATCCTTGAAGGAATATAGTATGAAGATAGCAGCATGACATGAAGCAAGGCCATGTGAAAACACCGATGGATCATCTGGGACAAAAAGGAATGATGACATGACTCGGTGATAGTGATGGGATGGTTTGTGCCCTCATAAAGAGGTCCTGTAAAGGATGAAAATCGCATAACGAAGAAGAAATTCATGACATTGAAGGAAGGAGTTTCTCGGAATAATTGGGTGTCCTATTATTTGCACTGACGAGTTGCCGCAAGTCCCTAATTAAAGAGGGAGCCTGGAAACAAGTTTATTATTTGGTAGAAACTTCTCAAATTCCTAAGCCAAGAGGGAGCTTTGGTACATTGCTTAAAGAAATGAGCATTCCTTTATGAAAATGGATTGGTCATCCCCGGTTAAGAGGGAGTGACAACGGTGGTTCACTATCTCATGTGTCATGCACTAGACCAAAGACTAATAGTCATAAGTCCTAGTGAAGGCCATGAGGAGAGATAGACACACTCCGGGCCTCACCCTCGGGAAGTGTAATATTCCTTTTTGGTGTTCCTTATGACAGGGTTAGGATGGACTTCTAGAGTTGGGAGCAGACAGGTCACAAGTACAAGTTGGGGTCATCAGCGTGCCCAAGGGCTTTTTGGAGGAGTTTTGAGGAGTTTTTATGAGGTTCGGTGGCATTCACTTGATATATTCCATCAACCGCACAGTTTACCTTTCGTTCCGGTGGATTCCGACAACTTTCGGAAAACTGAGTTATTTTTGCGCTTAACTCCATTAATTACGCTCAAGGTGGCATTTCGGGAGGAATATGTAATAGAACACCTTAGTGTAATAGCTCATTGGAACCGGAACGAGAATACCTACATGATGGGATGGTTGCACACAAGTTTCCGTGACCTGAGGAGACATGGTAGCCAATTTACTCTTTCCTGCATTAAAAAAGAATATTTTAATTGGAAAATAAGAGGGAAAAGTGCTCCATGATTAAAATAATAATAAAATAGAAGGCTCTAGAGGGGTCCATGAGATCTATAAAACAAGAGGAGGAGGCCATTGATGAATATCTTGGATTTGATATCTTTCCTTGTAAATGAGGTTGAGAACTCGATTCTCTTCTCCATTGGTAGCCCTAGGACGGAAACCCTCGGGTGCGTTGTCAAGTGTTGCACGAAAACCCAACTCTCTTTGAGGAGACTTAATTCAAGAGTTTCACAGAGCTTCAAGGATATTGGCGTGAGGATCATTCAGATCTTCAATTGGTGTTTCATTGTCTTTCAGTGGATTTAGTGGCAGCTGTTGTCGGAGGGAGAGTGCATTTGTTCAGTTTTGGACGTCGGTGCAGTACAACAGATCATATTGGAGGACAGCGCTCCATCTCAGCTCTTTTGGGTCAGATATACATGTAACTCCAGTTTGTCATTTATAATAAAAAGTTGAGATTCTTCCTGTTTAATGTGTAATGGATTGTAGTACTCTATTTGCTTTTATTTTACATGGCAATCTTCTGTTAATTAATTCAGTAATTTTATGGTAAAATGTTGGGTTAGTAAAATTTCCACAAAATTGGTAAAATATCCCATTTGGGGATATTACAGTGGTATCAAAGCTGGTTTTCCTGCCAGCTTGAGGGTTTATTGCAGAACGAAGATTTTGGGTTGTTTTCATAAGTACCAAAGAGAAACATGTTTGTCCTGAGACATTTTTTTTTTGCAGGGATCCCAAATTATTGTAAGAAGTCGAGTATTATTTCAGGGAGGCCGAATTGATAACTGGTGGATTGCAATTTGTTGGAGTTTGCGTGACATTGAATATATGATTTGTTGTGTACCATCAAGAGACGAAAGAAATAGCGTGAGTTGACATACAATTTGGGGTTGTGCGAGTGGGTAAATCAAAAGTGTGACCAGCCCGCTTGTGAATGTAGTGTTGATCGATCTCTATGCCGAGAGCATGTGATTCCCTATTAAGCGCATGAATCAAGATCAAGTGTGAGACAAATGCTCTACATACATATCATCATAATTCGTGGGTTGACGATAACTCTGTGTGGTTATCACTGTAACGACCATCGAGTTGGTTCATAGAGAGTCAGATTGTTGCGAGTGCAATTAACTCACATGAAGCAGAGTTCAAATTCTTGAGCGTTGACAAGTTAAAATGGGGTTTCCGAACCTATTAAAAAAAATGACGGTTGTGTTATTGTTGGGGCCCAATTGATTGTTAGGGAAGATCAGCAAGGAGCCGAATGTGCATTTTTATGTAAAGTCGAATCTCAAATTTCATGTGGGGCTGAGCTGCTGACTGCCAAGGTAATTTTAATTCTCCGAAGGTCATAAGGAGCCAACTTTTATTATGGAAGCAACATTGTTCATTGGGGCCATGCCAAATTTCAAAAGCCATCTATCAAATTATGTGGGTCGTATCATTTTTTTTGGGTCAATGTTTACTAAAAGGGCCATGCCGTCAAAATCCTTTTGAAATTAAAGTGGGGATCAAAGTTGGTTAAGAAAGGTCGTTCATTAATCTGCAAGGTGGAACGAAGGTTATCTTCGGACAACATTTGTGGTTCAAAGCGAGCACCAAGACGTATGAATATGGTGACATTGGTTGCGTGATGTTTGCAAATCAACGCATAGTCAACGTGCTTCCACTCAGCGGAGACAAAAACTCTATCTTTGTGAACGAGTTCTTATGGAGCCGCATTTTCTTATTCTGAGGGCAAATTACAAAGTTTAAGCTACAAAGTGTGTTCTTTGCGCCAGTGCATGTTGTTGAAGCAATGGAATCCTAGCATAATACTCTAAAGGGACGCATTCAATTTGTCACTACAGTTTGGATTTACGTTTTCAGGAAACGCCTAGAACGTATATCTTCTGAGCGTGATTTTGATTATACACAAGGCGAAGAGACTTATATTCCTCGCCAGGCTGAGGACAGAACTTCCTTGACCGAGCATGATTTCAGCTCGAAAGATGGGATCATGAGATTGGTTTCAACAATTTATCAACCACGATTCGAGCTTCATTATGCGATAACCATGAGTTAAAGACAAGCTCTCATGTGGTGATTCGGCAGCGCTGGATATTATGACAAGTAAAGTGTGTTGAAATTTGGTTACCGGAGGACAGGTGGTTCCTTAAGGCTTTGATCTTTGGCCTAGGGAAAAGTGTCCAAAAGAATTTAATTTTTCTCCTAAAGTGACTTTATAAAGTTATAAAGTCAAATCTAATTTAAAAGTGACTTTAAGTGATAAAGTTACTAAAGTCTAATTTTAAAGTGATTTTAATAAAGTCAATGTGAAATTAGAAAGGAAAAGTGACTTTGGAAATAAATGACTAAGTGTGTCTTTATTAAAGTGGGGTGAATTAAAAAATAGAAAGTGAGATTTAAATGAGCATTTAATCTCAGCCCTAGATCTAAGGCTGTCTCAGCCATTGGATTTAGGGATTCCCCAAAAGTCACTTAGGGTTAGGTTAAAGGAGGGAAAAGGTCATTCATTATTTCATGAGCAGATTGAGAGAGGAGGAGAGAAAGCAAAGGATATTTCTGAGCAGTGAGAGGAAGAGGGCAGTAGCAAGCAGATTCAGCAAATCCATATAGCCAACACAGAGCACGGTTTTCAAGGCAAGAGGGCACGAAAATCGAGGAGTGAAGAACAGCATTTATTGCTTTTTTATTGGCACGATTCCCAAGGAGATCGTACAGTAGTACTGAGGGACTGTTTTTCTGATTTCTGTACAGCAGAAAATCAACACAGAAATCGAGGCCATACAGCAATTTCAAGATAGTCGTACAGCACGATTTTCGAGGCAATCGTACAACACGGATTTCGAGAACGACGTATAATCGTACAACATTTAATGCTGCACAATTTTCTGTAATTTCTGTTTTGTGTGGGCACGAAAATCGAGGTGGAGTTTTGCACGGTTTTCGAGATAAGTACTTTTGAGAAGTTGCTGTAACTTTTTGCTGTGTATTTCTGTCTCACTGTAAAAGCTATTTATCAGAAATAAGAAAAGCTTTCGAACTGGTTTTCCCCAAGAGTTGTAGGGGGGTTTTTCCAAGGTCACATTGACCAAAAATCAGCGTGTCTATTTTTTGTGTGTGGCTGATTTATTTTGCTGAGTTTTATTTCTGCAATTTCCATCATTTGAAAATTTTCCAGAATTTGTGTTTTCAGAAAAAATATTTATTTTTTCAGCTTGTTGAATGTATGGCTATGGGAATGGGCATTTAACTATATGGAGAAATAAGAAGAAACTGAAAACCGGGGTGGGGCACAGAAATTTCTACATGGTATCAGAGCTATTTTGCTGAAAAGGCAGTTTGGGACAGCAAGAAGGAAAAATTACAGCAAGCTGATTTTTCACTCAGAAATTACAGCAAGCTCATTTTTCACACAGAAAATTTTACCTTTACTACAGCAGTGTTATTTTCAATTTATTTAGGACAGCAAGCATGTCTTTGTGCTTGAGGGTGAAGGATAGGTTGGATGGGCATAGTAACTATAGTGTATGGAAAGAGAGAATGCAAAGTATCTTTGAGGAGGCAGAAGTCTGGGATATCATGGTGCATACCGCACAGAAACATGTTAATGTGTCTACTGATGCTGTTCAGTTGGCAGCCTTTAATAAAAAGAATAACAAGGGTAAGAGACTGATTCTAGATGGAATCAAAGACCATTGCATTCCTCATGTGAGAGGAAAGCGATATGCTCACGAGATGTGGACTGCATTGACCAATCTCTACTAGAGTACCAATGAGAATAGGAAAATGGTCCTAAGGAAGAAGCTGAAGACCATTAAGATGGGTAAGACTGATAGTGCAGCTGGATATCTCACAAAGATTACTAATGTGAGAGATGCATTGGCAGCAGTTGGAGAGGTCATTCCACCCACTAAGTTGGTGCGGATTGCAGTGAATGGCCTTCCCAGTTCATGGCTGAACTTTGCTGATGGGGTTTGTGCACGTGAGACCATTCCCACTTGGGAGAGGTTCTGGGATGATTGCATACAGAGAGGATGTAGCACTGTTGGCAGGAGGCAAGAAAGGCAAGGGAAAGAAGCAAGCTTCTACAAGTAGTGGTGGGTACAAAGATAAAGGTAAACAGGGGAACACGCATAAGGACTATTCCAAGGTGAGGTGTTGGAATTGTCAGAAGATGGGACACTATGCAGTTGTGTGTCCGGAGAAGAAGAAGGGGAAGAACCAGAGCATGGTAGCATCAGTAGAGATAGAGGACTTTACGGATAGCTTTGACCGGGAGTTTGGGTTCATTGCTTGTGAGTCCACTAGTGCAAGATCACCTGCCACGGAGGTTGAGAGGGAGTGTGCATTTCCCTCCACTAGCGGAGCATCTTCAGGTATCTAGTATGTTGACAGTGGGGCTTCACGTCATATGATAGGAGTTCGTGAGTACTTATCAGAGCTTTCAAAGAGTGGCATTGATATAGAGGTAGTACTCGGAGATGACAGCGTTGTTAGAGCAGTCGGTGTAGGGACTTTGACATTTAACAGGGAAACCAAACCTCCCTTGAAGGTGTCAAATGCTCTATATGTGCAAGGGATGAGGAAGAACCTTGTATCCGTCTCAGCATTGGAGGACAGAGGATATGAGATATTGTTCAAGAGAGGACAGGTGCTGATATATCCCAGGGGCGCTCCAGCTGATTCAGCTAGAGTGATTGGTGTACGCCATGCAAAGGTGTACAAGTTTGCATTTCATCCCCTTTTGGCATTGAGTAGTAGTACCGGCAACAAAGCTAGCAGTTCAGAGCTGTGTGAGATTTGGCACCGCACGATGGGGTACATGTATCATGGAGCCTTGAGGACATTGCGAGAGATCATTACAGGTGTGCCAGATTTCATTACTGATCACTTTGATACATGCAGAGGATGTGCGATGGGCAATTTTGCCAAATCCCATTTTCCCAACAATGACAGCAGATCGACTCGAATACTTGATTTGATTCATTTTGATGTGAGCGGTCGGATGTCTCATGTTTCCTTGAGTGGATATGAGTATTATGTTTTATTCATTAATGATCACTCCAGGAGGACCTGGATTTATTTCTTGAAGACCAAGAGTGAGGTCTTCAAGCGGTTTCAGGAGTTCAGAGCTCTTGTGGAGACTCAGACAGGTCGGAAGATCAATTACTGAGGTCGGACAATGGAGGTGAGTACACCCTTGGAGATTTTGTTGATTATTGTGCGGAGGCAAGCATTAGGAGGGATTTCACAGTTCCTTACAACCCCCAGTAGAATGGGGTTGCGGAAAGGAAAAACAAATCCATCGGAGGGGCTGCCAAAGCCATGTTACATGATCAGGGGTTGCCATTATTTTTTTGGGAAGATGCCTGCAACACTATTGTATATTTGTAGAACAGGAGTCCGCATCGTGCCTTGGGGCATGTGACTCTAGAGGAGGCTTTTTCTGGGAAGAAGCCTGATGTTGGTCATCTTCGTATCTTTGGGTGTATTGCATACTCCTACGTACCCAAGGAGAAGAGGACCAAGCTAGAGCCCACCGCAGAGAAGGGTATCTTTGTGGGCTACAGTGAGACCTCAAAAGCCTTTCGGATTTATATTCCTGCACAGAGGAGAGTTGTTGTCAGGCGGGATGTGAAGTTCGAGGAGTATTTTCGGGGAGGTCACGCGAGAGTTAGAGTATCTTGATCGAGTCGAGACCCTCGGGGCTTGGTAGGTGATCGCAAGGATCTGATCGACGAGGATCGGGAGAGGATCCAGTACATCATTACGGTGTCGAAGATCAAGTCGATGGCTTGATGGCTCCCACGAGTCCCGAGGTGGTGCTTCGGGTAGCATACAAAGCGATCCATAAAGCGATTCCGCGAGGAGTCTGCGATGGACAATTGCACGTACTTCGGCGTCTACAAGTTCGAGTTCGAGGGCGGGAGGACGACGGTGAGAAAGTCGGAGTTCGGGCTCCCGATGAGGAGGAGGAGTTTCATTCTCGGGTGGGAGAAGTGTGCTCGGGGAAGAGGAAGCCCAAGTTGCTTCAGGATACCTTTAGAGAGGCCACATCTGTTGCTGGGCCTAAGAGGTTGGTCAAAGAGAGCAGACCACCTATTAGTTTCTGTAGCTATATGGCAATGGTTGCCAACATCATTGACTCTAAGCGTTCCAGCTTTGAGGAGGAAACTAGCCAGCAGGTCTGGAGAGAGGCCATGCAGGAGGAGTATTCTTCTATCATGAAGAATGATGTTTGGGAGGTGGTGCCGAGGCCTGAGGGAAAATCCGTGGTTACTTCCAGATGGCTTTACAAGGTAAAGCATGCTGCAGATGGCAACATTGAGAAATTCAAAGCGAGGTTTGTGGCTAGAGGGTTCTCCCAGGTAGAGGGAGTTGATTATGAGGAGACCTTCGCTCCTGTGGCTCGATATACTTCGATCCGCTCCATTATATCGATAGCAGCATAGATGGGTTGGAAGATCCACCAGATGGATGTGAAGACCGCATTTCTCAATGGCTTCATACAGGAGGAGGTGTACATTGAGCAGCCACAGGGCTTTGAGGTGCATGGGAAGGAGTCCCATGTGTGCAAACTGAAGAAGGCCCTTTATGGCCTGAAGCAAGCTCCTAGAGCTTGGTACTCCAGGATAGATACATACTTGCAGGAGATGGGTTTCACAAAGAGTGATGCAGATCCGAACCTTTACTTTATTGTGATAAGTGAGGAGCCTCTCATTCTGGTGCTGTATGTGGATGACTTGGTCATTACGGGTGCAGAAAGACTCATAGAGCACTGCAAGAGAAATCTTGCATCGAAGTTTGAGATGAAGGACATTGGCCATTCCACATGCGTAATCTCCCGGCGCCGTCCATTTGGCGCAGTCTCCCATTGCCATTTCCCGCATCCCTCACCTTGATCTCCTTTTGAATTCCGCGACCCTCACCCGCAGTCTCCTGCAGCGCCATTCCCCGCTCTCCCACAATCCTCCTCCTGGAACCTCCTGTTGTCATTCCCATAACCCTCACCCACATTGTCATTCAGCTACCCCCAACCTCCCTCTCACTTCTCTCCCCTACTCTCTCCTCCCTGTGACCTCCCGGTGCCATTCATGACCCTCACCCATTTGCTCCATTCACAACCTTCACCCATAATTGCTCTCCCTCACCACCATCCCGCAGCCATCCCACGGCTCACTGTCTCCCGCAGCTGCTACCTCCCTCTTCGCTCCCTCAACTGCACCCCAACGTTTCAACTTCCACGGGCAAGGATGGCGAAGAGGAAGGAAAATAAGGAAAACAAGGACCAAGGGGGGGGCGAATTTCCTCCTTCCCCGAATTTCAATGACAGAGGGCCACTTAAGTATCTCAAGCAATGCCACAACGAGCCCGGAATTGTGTATAGCCCCACCGACATTGCGCTGGAAACCGACTTCAAATTCTGGACTTCCCAAATCAAGCAATTACTGAGGAAAATGGAACTCCTTGAAGCGGAAAACTACAAGCTCTGCTCTGATATTGGCACTTTGTCCAAAAGGGTCGACGTGGTCGAGGAAGATAACTCGTCCCTAATGAATAAGCTGCAGGAGTGCAGAGAACTCATCACGGTACGCCCACCGGATGAGGTCTTACAGGCGGAAATTCAAGTTCTCAAGGACAAAAAAGAAGAAATCCGATCACAACAAGTATCTTTTAAACAAGAAACAGAATCACATATAAGTTCATGGGCACAGGTGGTCAGAGGAAAAGAAAAGGCCCCACCCCTTACAGCGGTGGAAGAGGTTGTACAGACCAAACTTGTTGAGGAAAGGACCCGGCGAGCAAGAGAACTAAACCTCAAGGTGAGGGGACTTCCCCCTCCCACCCCTTCATCGGACACACTAGAGCTAGGCCACAGGTTCCTGCGTGACACGCTTGACATACCCGACATAACACTGGATAGGGCACGGCTGGGACAGGATTCTACTCTTTTCCTCAAATTCCGCAACTCCACGGATAGGCTTTGAGCGCTTTGGGCAAAGCGGAAATTGTTCTCCCTTCCAGAGAAGGTGTTCCTGGATGAGGATCTCACAAGAACACAGGTAGCTGAACTTAAACAGGCCAGAAAACAGGTTGCGGCAGCAAGACAGGCAGGAAAGTGGGCAGTCATAAGAAATCTTCGAGCGGTTATTCGAGATTCCTTCCCCTCGGGGTGGGTACCTTGAACCGAGAGCTCTAAATGACGGGCCCGAGCAGAGAGGCGACAGGTTATGAGCATTTTGGTCCACTGCTGGAATGGAAATGGTTCTTTTTGGTCATCACTTGGCCTACTTCACGACGCCCTCACTTCAGCAAACATCCTACTTGTTACCGAAACACACACGAGCCCAGTACGCCCTCTCCTTGACACCACAGGATACTAGTGGACCTCAGCTGGTAGACAGGAGACATGGAGTTCAAGAGGGGTCAGAGGCTCTGGAGGAGTAGCATGCCTCACCAGAGATGATCTCAGAAACAGAATCTCGGTGGTAGCGATCGATACTCACGCCAGATTCATGTGGATCCAGATCAGAGCCAGCGTCTCCCCTCTGAGAGACATCTACATTGCAGTGTGTTACTTTCCCCCCGTCTCGTCTTCTTTTGCTATCCATAGCAGCGACGGAGATCCCTTCACAGACATGTACTCTGACATTACCAAATACTCAGCAGTGGGAGATATCATTCTCATGAGGGACTTTAATGCCCGGTCTAGAGACCTCCAGATACCCATCCATGATAGTACAGAAGACATGTTCTGCACTCAAGGGATCGATCCGACCTCGATGAGCATGCACCAGACATCAGATGATAGCTTGGGCCCCACCACAGCCTATGGGAAACACCTTCTGCAGCTGGGAGAGTCTCACGAGTTGATAATCCTGAACGGCCTTCCTTGCTTTCCATCCTCCCACTTCTTTACTTGCCGACCCCATGGGGGGGAGCGAGTGTGGTAGACTACGCTCTTGCCAGCCCGAATCTCCTCCCACACATCAAAAACTTTTCCATCACACCCATCACCCTGGCTGACCATGCACTTCTCTCACTTTTACTTCAGTTTGGCATCCCTCGCACATCCCCTCTTATTCTGCACAATCCATCCCGTACCCTCTTCCGATTCGAGGAAGGCGACCCTGACGTCTTTTCTTCTACCCTCAAGCACGCACTTCCACCGAAAGTCCAGTTCGCCTCTCTTGAATCCGTCAATGACAAATACCAATGCCTCCCATCTGCACTCTGGGAGGCTGCGCTCCAATCCATCCCCTCCACCCGTTCCACCGTCGTCCCCTTGCAAACTAGGAGGTTGTCCTATGAATAAGTGGTATGACCACGAGTGCAAATCCCTGCACCAGGATCTCCGGCACGCCTTCAGGCTTTCCCTGCCGTCGTACCCCAGCATCTGTTCTGTCTACCACCTCCTCCTTCTCGCCGCAAGAAGCATCATTTCATTTCCTACCAAAGACAGGCTCTTTCTTCTCTCCTTCTCCACTCCCCTAAAGAATTTTGGGGCACCATTCTTTCCAGGTGATCTCCCACCCCTACCGACCTTGACCCCACCTCCATGTTCTCCCACACTTCCAAGTTGTATGACATCCCAGGCAACCCCCCATTCAGGTCGTTTCCCCTCCAGCCACTAGTCACTTCTTCTCCGACAAAGATATCAGAGAGGCAATCTGGGCGATGAACAGCAGCAAAGCCGCAAACGAAGAAGGCTTCCAGGAAGAATTCTTCAAGCTTGGGCTTCGCCCTCTAGTGGGTTACCTTGTGGATCTCTTCAACCATGTCATTCGAGATGGCTTCCCTGATGGATGGTCCCACCACATTATCTACCCCATTCATAAGGCAGGATCTACCTTTGATCCAAATAATTACAGAACGATCATGGTCGGACACACATTCTCCAAGCTGTATGCTACTGCCCTCCACAGGGGGCTCTCCATCTTTCTAGAGCAAAGACATCTGAGGGCCAGGGGCCAAGCTGGTTTCAGACCGGATCATCAGAACACTGACCATATCTTCACTCTTCGAGCGACCATCGAGGAGGCTCGGCATCGGTCCTCCAAGGTATATTGTTGTTTTGTGGATATCTGGAAAGCCTTCGATTCGGTCTGGAGGGAAGACCTTTTTCAGAGACTGAGGGAGATTGGCATCTCTTCGACTCTTCTGACTGCTATTATGTGCCTCTACGAGTCTGTCCTTGGTCGTCTCCGCACGGTTGGAGGGATGTCGGAGTTCATCAGGAGCACTATTGGGGTCAAGCAAGGGTGCCCACTTTCCCCCACTCTTTTCGGGATCTACATTGATGAGCTGGAATCTTTCCTCCGAGAGCATATCCAGGAATCTGATGGGTGCCTTCTCCACCATGTCTTGATCTCCATCCTACTCTTTGCCGATGACATTGCCCTCCTAGCCTCCTCCTCGGAAGGCTTACAGAGACAGTTGGATGCCCTTGCAGCATTTTGTGATCTTCGCCATCTGACGGTGAACCTGAGCAAAACCAAAGTAATAATTTTCAATGGGGTGAAGAAGACCTCAAACCGCTTCCTATTCAAGGGAAAAGAAATCGAAGTCGTCAGCAGTTACATGTACTTGGGAGTGCAGTTTACAGGTCCCCGTTTCAGCCTTCGGCCGGCTCTTCAACCCAGGATAAACAAAGGCTATGGTTCCCTGGCCCTTCTTGAGAGACAGTGCTTCTGTCACCACTTCCAGGACATTTCATCCAAGATGAACATCATGGATACCTTGATCCGCCCCACCATTCTTTATGGATGAGATTTGGGGGCCCTCATTACTTGAGTTGGATTGGGCCTCATCAGAGAGAGTCCAGACCCTTCTCTTGCACCGCTTCATTCGGTGCAAGCAGACAGTTCCTCAGAACATCATTCTAGCAGAGTTCAGGGCTAAGCCCTTCCGCCTGGAGGCAATCTTCAGGATAGTCTCATTTCTTCATCGAATCCGTGGACTGGTAGACACGAGAGAGGGTAGAGACAGGAAACCATACTTGGCCTATTGCTCCTCGGAGAGCATCGCTCATACGCAGACAGGCCGAACCAAATGTTGGTTCACTCGGGTGACAAAACTCCTAGGTCTTATAGGTATCCAGATGGACCATCTCCCCCCGTTCCAGTATTCACTGAACGCCCCGGGGCACCTTCTTCCAAACCAGTAGGAACTCAACAAAATCATCAAGAAGGACATCTATAGGCAGTACATTCAGACTACATGGATCAACCCTCCGGGGCGAACTGCACCCAAACATGGCCTTCTACGCTGAGCACTGTCTGGAGAAAAAAGATGGACTCGTTGTTCGACCCCAGTACACCCTCCAGCATTGGATGCATGCTATTAGGATCCCTCTCGGGCAACTCAGGGTTGGATCGCACAGGCTTCGAGTGGAGACAGACCATTACATTGACAAGGCGGAGAGGATCTGTCAGCTTTGTCACTTACAGGAGGTGGAGACTGAGTCACATTTCATCTTCAGATGCCCAGTCTACTATGAGATCCGAGGGCGTTTTCATTGTTTATTCAGGGGCCCCCAGAACCTGGCCAACTTCCTTAGATACACTAACCATAGATGCTTGGCACTTTACTTTCAGGAGACCTTCAGGCATCGTTCGCTTCTACTCCAGCCTCCTACTGTTTCGGACACCACACGGAGGATCACAAATTTCTTCAGAGTGCTCCCGGCTTCGCAAGGCACCAAGAGAACCACCGACCGATCCATAGACTATGATTCCAGATCAGTGCGGATCTGGGAGTCTCGTCCCACTAGACCCCATCAACGCTCCAGGACCAGACCCCCCCCCCCCCCTTCCAGGAGACGCCCCAAATCCTCCAGACGGCAACAGCAGCAGTCCAGTTCCTCCTCAAGGCAGCAGACATTGACAAGTTTCCTTCAGCCCCCTTCTATCGGCCTCGAATGCTAGGAGTAGGAGACCTCCCCTCTCCTTCAGGAGGCTCCTCTTTCTCCTCCAGGACTTCTTCATCACAGCTCATTGTCATGATGCTCTAGTCATCTAGCTTTCACTTTACACTCGCACCCTTTGTAGTTTGTATTTCCTGCTTTTATAAAGGAAGGGGACCGTTTGGTCCACCAGCTAGGCGTGTTGTAATCATTGTAACCCGCAGTCCCATTGACCTTTTGTGGTCATTCGTTGGACATTAATAAAGTTATCTTATCTTATCTTAACTAGTCTCGGGCAGTAGTCAGCACAAAGGCAACTACAACAAGCAGCAGCCGCAGTGACAGCGTAAGGGACGCAGTCACGCATAGAAATCACGCAGAGCAGCTCAGTGTGGGTGCAGGTCAGTGCCGAAACTTCGTGGTGATGTGAGATTTGTCTCACTAGGCATGCTGTCATCAGATTTCTTCAGGTGATTGACTGACATTTACAATCACACATTTGTACTCAGAATTTCTGCATAATAAAGAAACCCTCAAATCTGCTGCACCGTTTTTCCGGCATTGGGTTTTTCTGGGGACAATTGTCCAAAAATAACGGTGTTTATGTGTGATTACTTGTGCCATTTCTTTTATGTTGTTTATTGATCGTGAAGTCTGCAGCATATTTTATTTCGGTATTTAACACAACTAAATGTTCAATAATTGTGATTGAGAATACAATAGAAGAAATATAATAAGTAGCTGCAGTAGAATTCTACATTATAGAATTTTCACAGCCCTTCCTACTCTTTTTATAGATCTCATGGACTCCTCTAGAATTTCTTATTTTATCATTATTTCAATCATTGAGCACATTTCCCTTAATTGAAATATTCTTTTTAGTGTGGAAAAATGGTCAATGTGCCACTATGCATCCTCGGGTCACTGAAAATCACTTCCAGCCATCCCATCATGTAGATCTTCTCGTTCCGGTTCCAACGAGCTATTACACTAAGGTGTTCTGCCAAGAATTCCTCCCGAAATGCCACCTTAGGCGTAATTAATTGAGTCAGGCCCATTAATAACTTAGTTTTTCGAAAGTTGTCGGAATGTAATGGAACGAAAGGCAAACTATTCAGATGATGGAATATATCAAGCGAATGCCATCAGATCCTATAAAAACTCCTCAAAACCCCCAGAGCCCACTAATGACACCCTTTGTACACCAGTTTGGCAGGCAGGCGGAGAAGCGCCATTCAACTCGTCCTTGAAGATTTCGGGAAAGCGTTTTTTTTAATATATATATATATATTTTTATATTTTGATGCATATATGTCAAAAAAAGCATGTAGAATGATCAATTAGACATAAAAAACATAAAAACATAGATTGAATCATATAACATCAATCATCTAGAAGTTATAATCTTCATCAAACACGCCCACAAGTTGGAAACATACAACATATTGACTCTTGAATCTCGTGAATCATCAATCTGAGGGTTTCAAGCTTTCAAAATTCAATATATAACATTTATCATCATTGATATATAACCTTTATCATCATTGATTTCAAATTTCAATATATAACATTTATCATCATTGATATATATCATAATTCATTTATCATCATTGAGTCATTGATTTCAAAATTCAATATATAACATTTATCATCATTGATATATATCATTATCATCATTGATTCATTGATTTCAAAATTCAATATATAACATTTATCATCATTGATTCATTGATCACCATATAACTTTCATGGGCTTATCATATTCATAATTCATAATGAGTTATAAAATTATAAATGCAAACTTCAAAGTTTCACCTTTCAAATTCAAACTTCAAACTTAAATTGTCATTAAATATGAAAGAGTCAAGTTTCAATTGTTCAATAGTTATAAAATTTAAAAGCTATTAGAAAATAGAAAATACTAGTAAACAACAAATCTATTTTATCTATTGGTTGGCCCCTTGCCACACCCACAAGAAATGTCTAATTTGTGAGAACCACAAGGCAATGGTGGTCTTCTAGTACTCTTATGAGTACCATGACCATGACTATAAGGTGGAGGGAAACATGAGGATGTAGGTGGAGGCTGAATCTGAAATGGAACAATAGTTGGATATCGAGCACTAGTATTGGCACTCGCACTACTACTGGATGGTGGGACTGGCCCTATGTGTGGCAGTGGCATGGCTGCTGATGCTTCATCATCATCCCTCAAAATTTCTACTTCCAATTCTTCCATATGTACATTTCCGTCCTCCAAATTATCATCCTTTGGGTTGTTGTCCCAATCTTTATATGATTGATCCCCATATGCCCGATCACAGTAATGGCTCAACAACCTCAAGTTGTAATGCATATAAACCGAGCTTTCAACTCGGTTTTCATTCAACCTATTTCTTCTCACATTATGTATGAAGCTGTATGTGCTCCAGCACCTCTTTGGAGAAGAAGTATTCACAACTTGTGAGAGAAATTTTTTTGCCAACTTTGGAAAAAGTCTCATGCCACCATATGCTTCCCACCATGTGAGAGCATCAAATATGCCTATGTCTTCCATTGCATGGAAAGAACCAAATTTATTAGTGCAACTAAAGTATCTTCCTAATTCAAGGTGCATTCTAGCACACTCCTCCTTGTTGGTGACCAACTTGTCTAATGCCTTCATGTACCCCTCTTGTACCTCTGTATCTGTGTGAGGTTTGATCCTAACCCCACCTCTAGGTGTAGGTTGGCCCAACCAAGATGGAGAGTAGTATTTTGGCATAAGGATATATGCCAAGGCATGTAGTGGAAAATTGAGTTTATTCCACCGTGCACACACACAGTTGTGAATCATTGCATACAAGTTGGGATCATTATCCTTAACAACATCTTTTATTTGGCCCAACATGTTATCCATCTGCTCATAAACCCCCCCAATCACTGGTTTATCTGTATCTGAAAAACGAATCATGTGATAAATGGGCTTGGTGAAATTCAAAATTTCCTTCACACGTGCCCAAAACAAAGGGTCAAGGGTAGTGTCATCCACATGTTCAAAACCTTGCCTGTCAACTATTGTCGCTGCCCTGTCCTTTAATACCTGCCAATGTGGGCTTGATACCATTGCAGCGAATGACTCTCTTACCTTCAAAAGGCACCTGAAAGTGAGGTAATAGCTAGCAAATCTAGTCTTTGCTATCTTCAAAAACTCCAATTTGGAGTGAGTACAGAAAAGCCCACGAGTATTGCTATCATTTGTAATAAATCTTATCATTTTTTTACCGCTCTTGTACAAATCACCAAACCATTTGAATTGAGGTTGTTTGTTTTTAATGATATCATGCATCAAAAAGTTCATTGTGTGAACCAAACACCCAGACCAAAATATGTTGGGGTATTTATCCTCAATAATTGCTCCTGCTACCTTATAGTTAGCACCATTATCAGTGATGACTTGGATGACATTGTATGGCCCAATATTTTCAATTATTTCAAGTAATGGTTCTACAATGTTAATGTCGGTCTTGAATTTGTCTGAATAATCATATGTTGAAAGGAATATTGCACCACTAACCGACACAACCAGAACACTTATCAATGGCTTTCCTTTTACATTGGTCCATCCATCAGATACAATGGACACCCCATGCTCATTCCAAGAATTTGTCATCCTAGCCAAAGAATTGTTTATTTTAGCTCTTTCATGATCAAGTCCCACGAATCTGGCCTTGTCATACCCAGGGCTCCTGTATCCTTTGGGGGCATCATTAATGGCAGAAACCATTTCATGCCAATAAGGTGAGCGAAGAACATTGAATGGCACCCCAAATGCATATAGAAACCGGAAAATTTTTGAATCCACATCATTCCTACACCCTTCATCAAGGAAATCGGATATGGTTCTACGCCTTATGGAGATGTTTGGTCCAGGTGTGCCTCCATATCCACTGCCATGGGTGGAAGTTGATGGACTTCTTTGTCCATGATGTGATGGACCAAATGGTGTATAAGAATCAATGAAACCCATAGATCTTTTAGATCTCTGTAGGGCAGCCTCCTCTTCCTTTCTATATTTCTCTCTTTGTGTTGCTGGCACACTTACACAAATTTTGATTCCTAGATTTTTGTCTCCATCCCCTGGCATTTTCCCACAAAGGTGCCTTCTGGCACTGGTGTATGAACCTGGCGCGTTTTGGGATCGAGATCGAGGGGGGAGAAGCTTCCCCGCAACCTTGCCTGTGACCTATCTGCCCCAAACTTTGAAAGTCCATCCTAACCATATCATAAGGAATACCAGAAAAAAGGAACATTATAGAAACGCACCCCCTGTTGAGATTTTGGGGTAGCATCGGATGTGATCTAGCTCCGAAATTTTGTGGAGGAGCTGGATTACATGAGATCTCAAAGACCCAGAAAGTGTTTGGGGAAATTCCATCGTGTTTAAGAGTTATTCAAATAATTAATCTTTTTAATTAAGGATCCTAAGTTTAACTTAAGAAAATTAAAAGACTAAAGTGAATTAAATTAAACATGTGATGAGAATGACTTAAGCAAGGTTGCGACGAAGCTTCCCCCCTCCCCCCCATTCCCGCTCCCGAAACGCACTCCGTTCGGGAGCGTTTTGGGAGCGCTCGGAAATGTGCTTTCTGAGCCTGTAAAAACGCTCCCTGCCTTTTCGGGAGCATTTCCGGGAGCAAACGCTCCCTGAGCGCTTCCGGTGTTTAAAAAACGCTTCGGGAACATTTTTTAAACGCCGGAAGCGATCGGGGAGCATTCGCTCCCGAACGCTCCCCAACAAAATAAATGTCTCCCGCCGACGTGAAAAAAATTGGTTGAAAAAAATCGAATTTTTTTTGGAGAGGGAGGGAGGAGGGTTGGGTTTATAAAAACCCACCCTCCCCTCATTTTGTTTATTGTTTTTAGTTGAGTGAGTGAGAGAGCAAGAGGAGCAAGAGGAGCAAGAAGGAGAGCTTGAGACTTTGGAGAGCGGAGCTGCGAAAGTGCCAAGGAGAGAGCAAGGAGCAAGCTGCAAGAGAGCAACAGGAGGATAGCAAGAAAGAGGTAGGTCTTCTAATCTACTTTTGTATTTTCTAGGATGAATTTTTAAGTGGTTCAAAAATGAAAACTTGATTTTTTTCCTGAATGTTGCATTTTATTGTGTTGAAAACTTAAAAATTGAATTGTTTTTTTCCTATGTTGCATTTCCTATTCCCATTTGGCATTTCTCCATTTGTTTTGCAGGCTAGAACTTGAAACTTGAAACTTGAAACATCATGGCTATATGGCTAGGGATTTTCCTCATGTTGGTTCCTTTCTTTGTAATAATGGTGTTGGAGAGTAGAAGAAAGAGACACATTAGAGAAGAGGAGGAGGATGAAGAAGTGGGTTATGGTGAATTTGATGAAAATCCTGAAAAGGAGGAAGGGGGGAGTGGAGAACATGAGGCCACAGATACCCCAACTAGACAAGACCAAACTCAGACACCTTTGTGGAAATATGTTCAGAAGCAGGAAGGAGGGAAAGGTGGTGGAACCACTAAATTTCTTTGCCCCCATTGCAATAAAGAATACCATGGTTCATACACCCGTGCGAGAAGGCACCTTTGTGGGAAAATGCCAGGGGATGGAGACAAAATCTAGGAATCAAAATTTGTGTTAGTGTGCCAACAACACAGAGAGAGAAATATAGAAAGGAAGAGGAGATTGCCCTACAGAGATCTAAAAGATCTAGGGGTTTCGTTGATTCTTATACACCATCAGGTGCATCACATCATGGACAAAGAAGTCCATCAACTTCCACCTATGGCAGTGGTTATGGAGGCAGTGGCACACCTGGATTAAGGCGTAGAACCATATCTGATTTCCTTGACGAAGGGTGTAGGAATGATGTGGATTCAAAAATTTTCCGATTTCTATATGCATGTGGGGTGCCATTCAATATTCTTCGCTCACCTTATTGGCATGAAATGGTTTCTGCCATTAATGATGCCCCCTTAGGATACAGGAGCCCTAGGTACGACAAGGCCAGAACTGTGGGTCTTGATCATGAAAAAGCTAAAATAAACCATTCTTTGGCTAGAATGACAAATTCGTGGAATGAGCATGGGGTGTCCATTGTCTCTGATGGATGGACCAATGTAAAAGGAAAGCCATTGATAAGTGTTTTGGCTATGTCGGTTAGTGGTGCAATCTTCCTGTCAGCATATGATTATTTAGACAAATTCAAGACCGGCATTAACATTGCAGAACCATTACTTGCAATAATTGAAAAGACTAGGCCATACAATGTCATACAAGTCATCACTGATAATGCTGCTAACTGTAAGGCAGCAGGAACAATTATTGAGGATAAATACCCCAACATATTTTGGTCTGGGTGTTTGGTTCACACAATGAACCTTTGATGCATGATATCATTAAAAACAAACAACCTCAATTCAAATGGCTTGGTGATTTGTACAAGAGAGGTAAAAAAATGATAAAATTTATTACAACTCATAGCAATACCCATGGGCTTTTCCATACTCACTCCAAATTGGAGTTGTTGAAGATAGCAAAGACTAGATTTGCTAGCTATTACCTCACCTTCAGGCGCCTTTTGAAGGTAAGAGAGTCATTGGCCGCAATGGTATCAAGCCCACACTGGCAGGTATTAAAGGACAGGGCAGCGACAATAGTTGACAGGCAAGGTTTTGAACATGTGGAGGAGACCGCCCTTGACCCTTTGTTTTGGGCACGTGTGAGGGAAATTTTGAACTTCACCAAGCCCATTTATCACATGATTCTTTTTTGAGATACAGATAAACCAGTGATTGGGGAGGTTTATGAGCAGATGGATAGCATGTTGGGCGAAATAAAAGATGTTGTTAAGGATAATGATCCCAACTTGTATGCAATGATTCACGACTGTGTGTGTGCACGGTGGAATAAACTCAATGTTGCACTACATGCCTTGGCATATATCCTTATGCCAAAATACTACTCTCCATCTTGGTTGGGCCAACCTGCACCCGGAGGTGGGGTTAGGATCAAACCTCACACAGATCCAGAGGTACAATAGGGATACATGAAGGCATTAGACAAGTTGGTACCTGACAGGGAGGAGTGTGCTAGATTGCGCCTTGAATTAGGCAAATACTTCAGTTGCACTGCTAACTTTGGTTCTTTCCATGCAATGGAAGACAGAGACAGATTTGAAACTCTCACATGGTGGGAAGCATATGGCGGCATGGGACTTTTGCCAAAGTTGGCAAAAAAAGTTCTCTCACAGGTTGTGAATACTTCATCTGCAGAGAGGTGTTGGAGCACCTACAATTTCATACATAATGTGAGAAGAAATAGGTTGAATGAAAACCAAGCTGAAAGCTTGGTTTATGTGCATTACAACTTGAGCTTTGTTGAACCATTACTGTGATCGGGCATATGAGGATCAATCATACAAAGTCTACGACAACAACCCAAAGGATGATAATTTGGAGGACAGCACGGTACATATGGAAGAATTGGACGCAGAACTTTTTAGGGATGATGATGAAGCATCAACAGCACCGCCACACACAGGGCCAGTCCCACCATCCAGTAGCAGTGCGGGTGCCAGTGCCAGTGCCACTCCTCGATATCAAACTATTGTTCCTTTGCAGATTCAGCCTCCACCTTCTAGTCATGGTCGTGGACGTGGTACTCCTGAGAGTACTAGAAGACCATCATTTCCTCGTGGCTCGCACAAATTAGACATTTCTCGTGGGCATGGCAAGGGGCCAGCCAATAGATAAAACAGATTTGTTGTTTACTAGTCTTTTCTATTTTCTAGTAGTTTTTATCTTTTATAACTGTTGACAGTTGAACAGTTGAAACTTGACTCTTTCATATATTTAATGACAATTTAAGTTTGAAGTTTGAATTTGAAAGCTGAAACTTTGAAGTTGGCATTTATAAGTTTACTAGTCATTATGAATTATGAATATGATGCTTCATGAAAGTTATATGGTGATCAATGAATCAATGAATCAATGATGATAAATGTTATATATCAATGATGATAAATTGTATATATTGAATTTTGAAATCAATGAATCAATGATGATAAATGATATATATCAATGATGATAAATGCTATATATTGAAATTTGAAATCAATGAATCAATGATGATAAATGTTATATATTGAATTTTGAAATCAATGAATCAATGATGATAAATGTATATTGAATTTTGAAATCAATGAATCAATGATGATAAATGATATATATCAATGATGATAAATGTTATATATCAATGATGATAAATGTTATATATTGAAATTTGAAATCAATGAATCAATGATGATAAATGTTATATATTGAATTTTGAAATCAATGAATCAATGATGATAAATGATATATATCAATGATGATAAATGTTATATATTGAATTTTGAAAGCTTGAAACCTTCAGATTGATGATTCGCAAGACTCAAGAGTCAATGTGTTGTATGCTTCCAACTTGTGGTTGTGGTTGATGAAGATTATAACTTCTAGATGATTGATGTTATATGATTCAATCTATGTTTTTATGTTTTTTATGTCTAATTCATCATTCTACATGCTTTTGTTGACATATATGCATCAAAATATAAAAAATATAAATATATATATATAAAACACTCCCCGAAACACTCCGGACTAGGAGCTTTTGAAAATGACGCTCCCGCTCCCCGCTCCCAAGTAACCTTGGACTTAAGTGATGCAGATCAAGCAGCTTCTAATCTTAGCCATTGATTAGAGATTAGATCACGGTCATTGATTTTCTAACGAGAAAAGTATAAGATAAGGGCTTGGGGTCAGTTGGAGAACACACATATTGGCAGAGCATTGAAGCTACGCTGAAATTCTAGAGCGCGGTTTGCTAAGAATTTCAGGAAGAGTTTGCAGTGCAGCGAGGGACAGTATTGGCGAGGGATTTCAGATCCAAGGCCAAGAATACAACGGCAACAGAGAGGCAGCATATCCAACAGCGTAGAGGGCAGCCAAAGGCTACGCAAGGTGCACCAAAGCCCGCCTGTGTGCGCCGCGCAGGTGAGGAGCCACGCAGGCCGACGCAGCGCCCAGCCGTGGGGGGCCGCGCGGCGCTCGTGCTCAAAGAGGGTGATGTGCCCTTCCAAAGCAATGCGCAGGTCGACAGGAAGCCAACAAGGCCGACGCAGGCCCAAGGAGCGTTGGCCGGGGTTTCTGGTGGGCCAAAAAGGGCTCGAGTTTTGTAAATCCCGTTTGAGGGTGTGAATAAGCCATATTTTTTGTCTCTGAGTGAAAGAGGTATTGTTGCCGTGATTTTCTCTATAGGGCCAACCATGTTTGGTGCCTAGAAATTGTTGTATTCAGAATCTGCTTAATAATAAAACCCTCCAGAGCTAGCTGCACTGGCTTTTCCACATTGTGTTTTTCCAGGGACATTTGTCCGAAAATTATGTGTCACTTTGTCATATGAGCGTTCTATTCAGTAAATGATCTATATGTGTAGGTTGCTATTTGTGTTTACTTCGTTGTTTTTCTGAATTTTCATATTAATAACTTGTGTAAATAATCAAGTAGGAGAAGTAAATCAATGGTTAGCAGTAGGGTTTCTTAGATTAAGAAATTTTCACACCCCCTGCATCTCCCCAAGACTCCCCAAAAAGGGTTCATGGGGAAACGCACCCCCAGAAGTCCCCCTGTCTCGGGTGCGTGGGTGTGATGGGTGTGGGCACCCAACCCTGGGGGACGCATCCCCGTGGAACATTGTTTTATTGTCAAAATATGTTGGGATAAAGGGTATGGTGCTAGTGTTATTTATTATGTATCGAACTGTTGAGAATTTGAAAAGTTGTAGGTTAATACAAATTCTCTTCTATATAATTACTTGTGAACGTACTTGAGGTACTTATGTCTTCTCTTCTTTTAGTTAAGTCAATCTTTCATCAAGCCAATTATCAAAACACAAAAAACACAAAGATTAGGCTCACAGTCCTTAACTATGTATATCAACCACTTGCTATTACAAATTGTTATTGACCATCCGCAGACTGTCTTCTTCCTTCAATTCCGCATTCATAGATTAGCCTTTATCTGCATTTATTTGTTGCCCTAATTCTCTGTCTTATCCGCACTTAGTTACAGTGGTGCATCTGCAGATTTTTGTTGTGGTTTATCTGTCCAGATGTCTGCACTATAATATTAGTGTCTAACAAAATTCTCCTCACATCCTTCTGTCATCCGCAATGTAGCTTTAATGTTTATCGAATATTCTTCTCCAAAACAGTCTGCAATACTAACCATGCTTGTCCGCAACTTCTCTAGAATCCGCATTCTATTTTGTCCTTTGTCCGCATGATATGTTATCACTTATCCGCACTGTCTTTTAGGAAAATGTCTGAATTGCTTGCTTGTAATATATATCCGCAAACTCTTCCTATAGTTATGGTTTAGATATATTCGCAATTATCAGAGTAATCCGTATTGAATGAATGTCTATTATCCGCATGCACATAGGAATATATATATGTGGTGACTCAGCTTTTTTTTTTTTTTTTTTGGTCCGATCTATATGTAGTCTTGTAAGCCGACTACAACAGCTTCTTCCATCATTTGAGAGAGGTCGGTTTGAGGACATTTTCTCCCATAAACTTCTTGGATGTAATACAAGGCTTTTACAAGATCTGGAGCATATACTGAAGACAGATTCCTTCATATATATACATGACACATAATTATATTCTATGCCTAAAAGACTTGAACCTAGTAGACATCAAGAAGAAGTCTATCTACATAAAAAAATTGCTCATGAAACCCATGAAGCAAGTATACCAAATATATTTTATTATCTTTGACTTCTTCTTTACATATATACATAATTACATAGTCAACATGAAGACCGACCTAGTTACACTTTTCAACACTCCCTCTTAACTAGGGAGGTATTCATACAGGTACATTCTTACTTTCAAACTGAAGAATCTCATAAGAAGAATCGAAATGGTAATCACATCTATATAGCATCATATCAACCAGCATTGTCATAGTGCAAGGCATTGACTAACAGTCCCATCTCTCAATGAGACAATGTGCTATAATGTTGGCGAGACACATGACTTATAGACACCTTCATCGTTGTCTCTCCAAGGTACATACTCCACCTGGGTCTTCCCAAAGTATGACCTTCTTGGACTATTCTTCTCTTGGGTAGCTAGCCCTCAAAGAATATCGGTCCCCGACTACTCTTATCTTGAATGCCCTAACACATTCTCAAAGAGTATCGAATGCCAGATGATTACCCAATCCTCCATTCTGTCTTTCCAAGACCGGAATGATGTGTCTATCTCTCCCTCTCAACCAGGGAGGACCTATTCCACTTGGGAATGTACTCATTCCTATACAAGGAATGTACCTAAGCTCATTCTTAGGAATTACCAAGTTTCTTCCAAGTAAGAAACTTATCATCAGGCTCCCTCTTAACCAGGGACCTCCAGCAGCAATGGTGAGACACCCAGCTGCTCATGAAGAATTCCTGTCCTCGATGCCATGGATTTCGATATTGAGGAATCTCCAACTTTAGCTTCATAGGGCACAGATCATCCATCACTTTCATCCTAAGTCATGTCAACTATCAGAAAGTGATTCATCAAATTTCCTTATCTGGTCCACTGTTATGCCATGCTGCTTTCCTTCGAATCATTTCCAAGGATCATACATCCTTTCTCATGATTAGCAGCCCTGCACAAATTCTTCTAGATAAACATATTCATATGAACTTTTAGAACAAAAATTACCTTAGTGACGACCTTTCACCATGACATCTTCTTGTAGGCATCGGCATCCTTAATACAGATTGACACATCTCCTAATAATATGCTTTTTGCCAAAGGTCTTCTTCTTTACCAGACTTCCGTCAGAGTCTACATATCTTTCCAGGAGATATCTTAGTCACATCTTTTTGGCTTCCGGATGGTAACTGCCTCTTGACATGGTTGCATTTCATGATCTCTTCCTCTCTGCACATTCTTTATTCCCGGGAACTTATAACCTTTCTAATTTCTTGTTCATATACAACCACCTCATATTCCATGAGGACATATTATGTTGATTTCATCTGTCCGTGCACTCAGAGACACTCCTCCATAGATCATACTTCTAAATACAAAAGTTCATTACCTGCAACCATATGACATGACTTCATAGCATCCAATGTTTAAGCATATAAATATATACATACCTCATACCCTTTTTCCCTTGAGTCATCCTGTAGCAATGAAGAGCTTCATTCTCTTGGTATGCTCCATCAATATCCCAGAAAATCTATTTCCATGATGACCCTTGCTCTTGATGACTGCTTTCCATTAGTAATTTTATCAGAGAGGTTTTCCTGGAGCTGATTCACCAAGAGCTCCTTCCATGCTTTCACGAGGGTGCTACACTGCTTCCTATCATATAACCAACATAAATCACTTAAAGAAGATGATCTCAATCATAGTGTAGATCCACTGCTTCTTCTTTCTTTAGATTTGCTTTGAATCAGGTTCTTCCTTTTTCTTCAAATGATTGAGTTCTGCAAAACTATTGCCTTCAACTTGTCTTCTTCCATAGAAACCCTAGATTGATGAGTGAGGTAACTTACTTATCCCATGGTTTTGTTACCCTCATGATCATATGAGTTCTTGTTTCTTATACTTCCATGATGTCACTTTGCATCACATCTTAAGTAGGATCTAGGAGCCATAAAGAGACTTATTATGACCTCTTACTCCCTCTTTCCATCCACTCCTTCCATCCTTTCCGGTGACATGAACTTTCTTGTACTGTTCATAATTCTTCTTTCAGCTTCTTTTGTGTCTCCAATATTGTTCATGTGAGAGAACCTTGAGAGTTCCTTTCCATGAATTCAAAGGAGACCTTTATCTATGACTTCAGTTATCTATGAGGACCATGACTATCCTCCTTGTTTTATGCAAGGATCTTCAGTAATACAACCACTTGCAAATCGAAGTCATTTAACCAAAATTTAAATGAAAATGAAAGATACTTACTTGGCAAGTGAAGAGGATACCTACACCTTGTTCTTCTTTGAATGATCTTCTTCTTAGGCTGTTCCAGACTTGAGATCACATGTCATCCATTTGTGTAGCTGATCTTTCAGACTGTATTCTTCGAAGGCGAATTATGATAGTTTCATAGCTCTATTACTATGGTAGCACTAATGACCGGAGTCTTTATCCCTTCCCATCTATATTACGCACTGTGTAACTCACACTATATCATTCGCACTATGAAACTTCAGATTTCAACGCATTCCATCAGGTGATATGTCTATGTCCCTTCTACGCATCAATCATAGACTTGATCTTGCTTTTATTGCAGGTGTATATCATCGAGTTTATCTCAGAATTGTTCCTATTCTCTTCTTAGTATATAACCTTGTTCCTTGTTCTGCAATCCATTGTCTTTTATCACATAAACCTCATCAAAAAACTCAGAGAAGGTCGAGGTTCTGTCCACCTTTTTCTGCGCAGTATATGGGGAATATATAGTTGACCCTGACTGCTATTTGTTGAGAATTTCACTTGTAATCACTTGTAATTTGCTCACTAATATCTTTATATACCTGAAACTGTGTTATCCGAGTTCTGCTTCCTTTTTCAAACTTATATACCATCGAGAATCTCAGATTGAGTCTGAACTGTGGGGATGTATGTATGCCGAGACTGTGTTTAGGATGACTGTGTAATATTTGTGCTATAAGCGTTGCAATGTAACCAAGCGGAGATTGTAACCTCCAAACTGAAGTGGATTTGCATCACTGATAGCCCTTTCTTGTAACCAAAAGCTTTGAAACCATGTTGAGAATTTGAAAGGTTGTAGGTTAATACAAATTCTCTTCTAGATAATTACTTGTGAACGTACTTGAGGTACTTGTGTCTTCTCTTCTTTTAGTTAAGTCAATCTTTCATCAAGTCAATTATCAAAACACAAAAACACAAAGATTAGGCTCATAGTCCTTAACTATGTATATCAACCACTTGCTATTACAAACTGTTATTGACCATCCACAGACTGTCTTCTTCCTTCAATTCCGCATTCACAGATTAGCCTTTATCTGCATTTATTTGTTGCCCTAATTCTCTGTCTTGTCCGCACTTAGTTACTATGGTGCATCTGCAAATTTTTGCTGTGGTTTATCTGTCCAGATGTCCGCACTATAATATTAATGTCTAACAAAATTCTCCTCACATCCTTCTGTCATCCGCAATGTAGCTTTAATGTTTATCGAATATTCTTCTCCAAAACAGTCTGCAATACTAACCATGCTTGTCTGCAACTTCTGTAGAATCTGCATTATATTTTGTCCTTTGTCTGCATGATATGTTATCACTTATCCGCACTGTCTTTTAGGAAAATGTTTGAATTGCTTGCTTGTAATATATATCCGCAGACTCTTCCTATAATTCTGGTTCAGATATATCCGCAATTATCAGAGTAATCCGTATTGAATGAATGTCTATTATCCGCATGCACATAGGAATATATATATGTGGTGACTCAGCGTTTTTTTTTTTTTTTGGGCCAACCTATATGTAGTTTTGTAGGCCGACTACAACAGCTTCTTCTTCCATCATTTGAGAGAGGTCGGTTTGAGGACATTTTCTCCCATAAACTTCTTGGATGTAATACAAGGCTTTTACAAGATCTGGAGCATATACTGAAGACAGATTCCTTCATATATATACATGACACAATTATATTCTATGCCTAAAAGACCTAAACCTAGTAGACATCAAGAAGAAGTCTATCTACATAAAAAATTTGCTCATGAAACCCATGAAGCAAGTATACCTAATATATTTTATTATCTTTTGACTTCTTCTTTACATATATACATAATTACATAGTCAACATGAAGACCAACCTAGTTACACTTTTCAACATGAACATCATTGTAACGTGGATCATTGTCACTGGTACAGGAGTCCACACCTTTTTCAATTGTCTCTATAGGGTGTTAGGGTGGTGCTATGCAGGTGAATGAAGTCACCTACAAGTTGGGGCCTCTAAACACTTCAGAGCGATAGGGTGGTGCTAGGGCGAGTTGTGGCTCGCTAGGGTGTCAGGGCATCCTGTCAGTCGATTGTTGATACAACCAGGGCGTTTGGGCGTCCTTTCAATGGGAGCTGTTGAAGAATGATTTTCTAGAGTTCTAGGAAGTTGTAGCTTTCTTTTCAGTTGGGACTGAAGATTAAAGAACTTATTAAAAAAGTGTACCATGGTTTTGGACCCGGAGGGGGTTTTCCACCTAAAAATATTGTGCCTACTGTATCTATCTTTTGCAATGTTGTTTACTCCTTTTACTGAATAATAATAATAACTGAATATTAACTAATGGTCTAAAAATAATTAATAAAGTGCTAATTGCTAAGAAACATTGATTCACCCCCCCCCCCCCAGTATTTCCAACGGGATCGATCCATTGAGGGGCTACTTAGTCACGTGGAGGAAGAAAGCTAGGCCACTACGCCTCACCTCATCCTTATTGAGGTTAGGGTTTCCAAAGTATCATTGTTGGAGCAACACTCATAGGGGGTTTCTCCTTCAAGGACAAGAGCTCTCTTAATCTCATAAAGAAATCACTCCTAGTTGGATTTGGGCACTAGTGAAACTGTTAGATAAGAGTGGGGGAAAATAGTCCAAGTCTCCAAACTCACTTGTGTCAAAAACATAAGGCCAACTAGAGCTGACTTTGATCACAATCCAGCACCAGAGGAGGAAATTAGAAAGGCACAAGGCAAGCCTTACTTCACTTCCATTTATTTCCCAAATTCAAAATCTTTTCTCCAAAATTTGGTTTATTAATATTCAAAAAAACATAAAATTTTTCATTAGCTTGAACCTAAATTCATATTTTTCATGTAGTTTTCTCAACAGGGTTTGCTCTTAACATTTATCCAATTGGCCAAAGGAGGTTATAGCTGCATGTGTTATGCAGCAAAAGGTTGATTATAAAAAATTCTAGTGGTTGTACAAGGGTTTTGCAAGTCTGTAATTTCAATTTACAGCAGCAAATTCATATGGTAAGTAAGGCCCTTTCATAGGGGTTTTGAGCTTAAAGTAGTATTTCATCAACTCCTTTCATTTTCTTCACTTGTAGGTTTTATTTGAACATTTTTAGAAGTGAGAAATCAAGTTTTAGCTTGCTGGAAATTATAAAATGCAATAAGAAAAATCTTTGTTTTGACCTGTTATCGATCCAATAAGAAGGTTGCTAAGGTCCTAGCAACCTTGGTGAATGGGTAAACACAGGGCAGGGACCCACTATCACCCAGCCCAAGCACCTACTCTTTAAACCTAAATACCTCCTAAATGGTCAACGGAGGATTCCCAAAGATAACGCAAACCAACTCTAAGCAAGATGAGTGCCTTAAATGGGGTCGAGAAGGAGTGGAGGAGTTGTTATATGAGGTTATCCCATTGTTCCTACGTATGATTTCACAACAGAAAACTAAATAGCAATTAAAGTAACATCAAATGAAAAACTTGGAGTGTAACTAACCAAAATTGATGTACAAAAACTAATTTAACCATTTGGTGTCCTACTTTTCAGTTTGGACTGTTGGTTAGACACTTAATGTTGAAGAAGAATGTAACTAGTGTTGGTCTTAATAATTATACTTGAGTCATAATATAATGAATTTGTGAAAAGAAAGAAAAAGAAATTTTATTGTAAAAGAAATTGACTTGTTAAAGCATGGGTTTCATGCTTGGATCAATGATTAATAGGTCAAAGCATGCATTGTACGCTTTTAGGGTTTATGTCAACAATCCTTGTCCATGTCATCATGTAATAGACCCTTCTTGGGATTCTTTAGTCAAGACAGAAATATATATATTTTTGTGTCAAATATGTCATATAGGCCTCCTCCACCAAGTCAGCCTCAAAGAAGAACAAGTTGGCCTCATCAAGGGAACTTGACCTTGTTGCACACATTTTTTCAAAGTTCCAAGGAAGCAGATATGCCAAATTTTTTCAAAGGATCGAAGTCATCCACCTTCAGTTTTTGAGTCATTGTAAAACTGTTCTACAAAATTTGTAATGTAAATGATGCTAGTAAGACTATATATGTATGTAACAACCTAGGTAAGACTATTATTTTGGCGAGAATTTTATCATAGGACGTTTTTCGTCTCATTGATTCATTTGTGTTTCTAAACACGGATGGTCGGTAGAGTTTTTCTCTTCAACCTCAACCCAAAGCTAGGGTGGAATTTTTCGTCGAAGTCTTAGGTAAATCCTAGTGTTTAGTCGAGTCTTTTATAAAAGTGATTAGGGAATAGTTTAAGCTCATTGGCTAAATTATTTTATTACAAGCCACTTTGTCTACTAGATCATATTGTGTCGCATAATTGGATATTTATTTGAGAGTCTATAATGAACGGGTGTTCCCCCTTTGAGGGTTGAAATGTATTTATCTTATGCAAAAAATATTTTAGTGCATGATCCCTCATACTTAGACACCATGGCTAAAAATATTAGAGGGTGGAAAAATATTTAATCTCCGTCAATTAATTAATTTTTCTAGAAAAAATCAAATTAATCCTAAGCCAGAAAAATAATTAATTCGAGTCAAAATTAAATGTCCTAGAGAAATTAAATTCTCCAAGTGGAAAAATTCGTGGGTCTTAAAGAAATTAATTTTTGGAGGTCCCCCACCAAGGGAATATTGGAAATTTCAAGAAAAATTGGACCCTTGGGCCTTGGTGGTTAAGTCAAAGTCAATTTTTTGAGGAAATTAGCTCAAAATAATTTTTTTTGAGCTAATAAAAAATGGGTTGAATGAGATATTCGAAAATTCCTCAAAAATAAACATTTTCAACGGTGAAGATTAAAAGATGACCAAATATTTATCAAGGGTCGAGATTATTTTAACGGGGATCACTTGAACTAGCCGTTATTTTTCCACTTTGAGGATTTATCTATAAATTGAGAGTCATTTGTATCTGAAGCCATCTGGTTTTTGTTGATGTAACTCTGAAAAGTTGATGTAAATTATTGTCCCGCTGGGAACGTTGGAATAATCATAATAGATACTTTGCAGTGCAGTTCATGGTGTCTTTGATCTAATGATTTTTGTTATGTGTTGGGTACGGGCATTCCTATATTGTGCTTTATAATTGTTTTTAATCGTTAGTTATTTGTAGGTGATAAGAACATTCTATAGGTATGTTGTGGGCTTATCTTAGGTGATCTGATTCACTATGTGTTCTAGCGATTTATTTTTTTAGAAAATATATGGTGTTTGCAGGTTCCCCAACCCTTGCAATCCAAGTTCACAAACTTTGGACAGAGGCTAATTGTGTTTGGACTCTAATTATTTTTTAAGGTGTTCTAACTTCGCTAAGGTTGTGGTTTCTACATTTATCTTTCGAAATACATTTAGCCATTATCAAAGATTTATAAAATTTCAATTTCTCAAGCATTTTCACTTATATATTTTGTAAATATAATTTGTAGCTGGGGTTTTCTAATCTTGGTTTTGCAGCTGGGGTTTTTGGGGTTTTGAATTACTTTTGAATTTTTTGTCTATATTGGGGTTTTGGGCTATTTTGAAATCATTTGTGCAGGTGAGATCAAGGATTAATAGTTGGATTAGAGTTAAATCTAGGCCCTTAAGGGTAAGATGTAGCCTCTAAAACATTTTGCAGGGCCAACTACTAAAGAACTTTCAGGAAATTTAAGAGTTCAAGCAAAAATATTTTTCTAGAGCAAGGGTTTCAAGTTTTTAGTGCTCCTAGGCCTAGTTTTCTCCTCCAAACCTTCAGCGTCACTGTTTGATGCCTATGTGTCATCTTTTTCGGCCTACTTAGGCCTAGGGTCTTTGTCCTCCCTTCTTTCCCCTCCTTTCCTTAGGTCGCAGCCTTTAAGGGCTTGCTGCAGCCCCTTGGAGGATCCCTTTAGGGTGCCGCGGGCTATGTCACAGGGTTCGGCGAACCTGAAGCTTGAAATTCGAAATTCGGCGAAACTAATGCCGAACCTGAAGCCGAACCTTAGGCCGAACCTGAAGACGAACATTATGCCGAACCTGATCGAACCTGAAGGCAAATTTTATGATTTTTCCCATAAAGTTCGATTTTAATAAATTTTATGATTTTTTTTTGCTTGAGCGGTTTTTGTGAGCATTTTTTGCTAGCAGTTTTTGTAAATAATGGGCTATTCCTGCCAATTATTTTCCCGGTTTCCATTATTTAGAAGACTGGTCGTTAATTCCACCTTTGCTAAGACAATGTGTAAACATGGTTTATGACTTGTTTTCCTGTAAAATATCAGTTTTGTCATGGTTGGAACTTGCTGTAATAAAAATTTACTGTTGATTTTCATGAAGCATTGTAAGATGCTGCAATGGATGTTTATCTCTCTCTTGCTAGGCCATTAAAATTGTGCTTATTCAAATTTTCTATCATTCTTTTCATCAACTGTTGTTCTCCTATTTGTAGACTGTATTATTTAGGCTAGGAACTATTGAAACCATATTCTTAATACATCAAAGCTAGTCTTGAAAGCTCAACATGTCAGTAGAAATGGGGTTTGGGAATAGATAAGAAATCTGCCTTTTTCCTCTGGTCCTCAAGGCAAGAGAGTTGGTTCTAGGCTTGAAGCCATTAAAGCTGAAGCTTATGATGCATTAAAGCTAAAGCGGGTCTCAAAGCTTAAGACATTAGTTTGGGGATTTGAGCTTGTCTTGGGGATTTGACATGTGTTTTACTAATCAAAATTCCTACTCATAGTTTTATAATTTATTAATTGATTTTGATTTTTTTTATGCCATTTATATATTTATTGAAAAATATGTGTAGTCGAACCTAATGTCGAACCTCATTACGAACCTCATCGGAAAATTCGAACCCGAATCGAACTTAATCGTTGCTGAACTCGAATTCGAACCCGAACCGTGTGACATAGGCCGCAGGCCTTAAAGGCCTAAATCCCCTAGGCCATGTTAAAGAATAAAACTAGGTTTAGTCTTCATAATTGTACTTGAGTCATAATGAAATATATTTATCAAAAGAAAGAAAAAGAAATTTTATTATTAAATAAATTGACGTATTAAAGCATGGGTTTCATGCTTGGGTCAATTGTTTTTAGGTCAAGGTCTTTATTGATGACATCTAGGGTTTATGTCAAGTTTCCTTGTCCACGTCATATTGTAAAAAACCCTTCTTGGGAATTATTTGTAAAGAAAGAAAATTATTTTAATGTAAATTAGCTCAATTAGGCCTCCTCCACCAAGTCTGCCTCAAACAGGGTAATTCAACCTCACAAGAGTGGAGCAACTCAACCTGATTTGTCACACACTCTAAACAAGTTTGATTTGCAATAAATTGTAGTAGATGGATGCAGTAAAGGGTACGAATTCCAAGGAAGAAAAAGGAAAGGGCTAGCGAAGGAGAAGAGGGTCATTATCTTGTTAAGGAAGACGATTTCTCTCTCTATTATCTCACACATGCGAAGTTCTGGAGTTTTTCTAGAAGGCCGATATTCTACAGTTGTTGGGGTCCGGGGAGGCCAAGATTCTGGAGTAGCTGGGCAGAAAATTCTGTTGCTAGATCGAAGTTTTGGATTGTAGCTGAATTTTGAAGGACTGCCATTTACAAGGAGGAAGGGTTGACTTGGTGGAGGAGGAAGGTTTGTTGGTCTAAGGTCTTGGCTGTCTCAATGTCATATGAATCTACTGAAGGAAGAGTTATTGACTGGGTTTTCTTCTATCTGGGGGTTTTTCCCTAGCTGTGCACCTTCTTCTAGTGTCTTTGATCTTTGTGTTGTGGTTTTGGTAATTGCTTGATGAACTAAGATAAAAGAAAAACATGAGAAAAATAATAATAACTCAAGGAAATCACAAGTAATTATCAATAAGAGAAAATATTTTTGCCTTTCTGATTTTACAACACAGTATCAGAGCTAAGGTGAAGGAGGAAAAACGCAACCTGAAGATCTATTGAAAGGAGAAAAAGGAGAATAAGGAGTCTTAAGGAGTTGAAGAAGGGTCATCAAGAAAAGGGATCATATAAGGGGATACACCCACTATCTACAAGAACCATGTCTAACTCATTGAAGGGAGAAAACAAACTAGAAGGAGCCTCCAACTACAGGACATGGAAAAAGAGGATAGATCTCATCCTCGAGAAGAATGAAGTTTTGGATCTAGTTCGAGGAAATGTCAAGAAGCCTACAGATGAATCAAGTGAAGCAGAAAAAGAAAAGTTCAAAGAAACTAAAATATTGGCCATGAACCTAATAGTGGATGGAATAAAGGACAACCTCACTCCATATATATCCAACATAGATTCCGCTCAAGAAATGTATGAGGCTCTATCCAAATTATTCACAATTAAGAACATTGGTCAAATTGCAAGCCTCAAAAATGAATTAAGAACTATGAAGATGACAAAAGACAATATTGTGGCATCCTTCTTTATAAGGATATCTAGAATCAGAGATGAACTTCAAGCAATAGATGAAATGGTACTAGAAAAAGAGCCTATGATTACTGCTCTTTTAGGATTACCAACATCATGGAGTGCCTTTGCATCAAGAATCAACAGTTGGAAGGATACTCCAACATTCGAACAAATATGGAATGCATGTAGTCAAGAAGCAGCCAGAATATCGTTAGTAAGCGACAAGGAGAATGAAGAGAAGAACATCTCAAATGCCTATTCCACTCATCACAAGAATAAGGGAACCTTCAAGAAGTTCAAAGGACCAAGGAAGAAAACGGACCTATCCAAGATCAAATGTTATAATTGCCATAAGATGGGTCATTATAAAAGCCATTGTCCTAAAAACCCAAGGAACAAGAAGAGAGAAAGAGATACAGCAAATATTTCCGATGAAGAATCACCTAAGAAGAACAATACTGAAGAATCGGAAATCAAGGACTTACACTACTAAGTCATTTTTCTCTTATCTCTCTTAATCTTCTATTCTAAGTTTTGAATTGTTTTCCTTTATGTTTTGATTTCTAGTACTTATAGATCTAACATGCTTTGGTAGAACATTTTTTAATTGTTTTGATAAAGTTATAGGTATCCCTCAAGATTGGATTAAGAGGGAGCCCTCACCATTTTACCAAAGATCAGTATCTCACTCTTTGTATTATCATTTTATGTTTGGTTTCCTCTCTTATCAAGATGTGTTTGTATTATATGCTAAAAACCTTTCTTCTTATATTTTCCTTGTTTAGGAAAGCTTGTTGAATGCTAAAGGGTTATGGAGGAGACCTCACAAGATAAAGCGTAGTAGAATTGATGTCATACAAGGTTTGTTAAGAAACAACTCAAAGGTATGTCTTAGACCATAGGTTTTTTTCTCTTCATAATAAAAGTATATTCATTTCTTTTAAAATTTGATTTACATTACTAACATATTTATGTCTAAGGCTTTGAATCACAAAGATTCTTGTTAGGGTGATTAATCATTAAATTGAATCTACCCTCATTAAAATCATAATTTTTTTTGTGGAACCCTACAAGGTTCTCTGTAAAACCCTAACCTAAGGGTGTGTCGATATTGATTATGAAACCCTAGTCTTCTTAGGGTTATTGATGAAATCTAGAAAATACTTTTCATTCGATGTTTAGGGTCTTGGTATAATGGAAACCCTAGTCCTTTAGGGTTTGTTGTATTGAAGCCATAGATCTTTAGGGTTTGGTAAATTAGGGTTTATGAGAAAAACCCTTATAATATCTATAGTAAGCTCCTAGGAATGAAACCCTAGGTGTATGTTTGTCTATATGATCGAAACCCTCACCTGGTAAAAATTATTTTGTGCATAAATATATTGATATTTGTGTCTTGGGTTTACCTAGTAGATATTGTTGTACGTGATTATAAAATTCTAGATATCTATATATACTAACCTAATTGTTGATGCTCATAGTTTGTAAATTCTAGGTTTGTAATTGAGCTCTAGTAGCAGTTTGATATTCTAGGATATAATGATATTGTGATGATAAAATCTAGGGTTTACAACAAACACTAGTAGGAGTCGGTCGTATTATTAAAACCTTAGATAGTGTTATGATTGGTTTTGATTATTGATATCTAAGGCTTAGTGTCTCAAAGATGGAATCCAGGGTTTGCATTAAATCCTAGTAGAGTCTAACATATAAATTCTAGAAATTGTTGAACCCTTGGATGCATTATAAAATTGTACTTATTTGAATTGCTTCTAGGGTTTGCAATATATCATAGTAAAATATGTCATTAAGACCCTAAGTACAATACGATTGATTTCTTAATTAAATTTCTTTATGTTGTACTCTAGGGTTTGTAACAAAACCCTAGCAAGAAGTTGAAGTTTAAAAGTATGTGTTGTTGAAAAGTGTAACTAGGATCGGTCTTCATACTGACTATGTAACTATGTATTTATGAAAAGAACAAGACAAAGATAATAATATATATATATATATATATATTTTTGATATGCGTGTCTCATGGGTTTCATGAGCAAGGTTTTAGGTCAAAGGACTTCTTCTTGATGTCCTCTAGGCTTTTGTTTTCTGGTCATAAATGTCCTATTTAAGAAGCCATGTATGAAGTGTCTAGTCCTCTAAGTATGCTCCAAACTGTGTCACGTAAGCCTTGAAAGTCCAGCGTTGAATGCCTTCCAAAGAACAGCATATAAATAATGAATAAATTCTGCCTATATTCAGTGGAGAAGTCGGCCTACAAGGTGATAGTAGGGTCGGCCTAAAAGACAGGAATATGCACTATATATATGAAGGTCTTGTGGCCCAGTTCAGCAAGAAAAATTGCGGATTCCTTTGTAGTTTTACAGTGGATATAAAGTGTGGATTTAAGAGAAGAATGAAGTGTGAATTTCAGGAAAAAGACCAATATATATTTGTATAAGGGTAAAGGATTTTCGGATTGTTTTGATGTGTGAAAGAAGTTTGCGTTTAGCTCTGAAATTCAAGTGCAGATCTGTGTCTAAGTGTTGTACAGTGAATGCGGATTGCTCTGAAGTTTGTGGTCAAGCGTTGGACTGACTCTAGATCTCAGTGTGAGAAATTAAGTAAGGTAAATCTATGATTTACCTTCCTAGTCTACAATACATAAAGAAGAGGCAGCGTATCTCAAGTAAAGTAACCTCAATGTTATGCGAAGTGAAGGGTCTCGAGTGACCTAGTCCAATATCTGAATAGAAAGAAACTGTTGGAAAGACACTTCCATATTATACCAAGTAAGTTGTGTTTTGAGCAACCGAGACAAAATCAAGGAAGATAGACTTAGAGACCGAGCTCTCTAGTGCTAGTGCAAGACAGTGCAGGTTGGTGCAGAAAAGAAGGATCAATGTTGGAGGTCGACAAAGAAGCAGTGACAAGGTCTTGGAAGCATACATACGTCAAGGGTCTAAGTCTTGGTCATGGTATTTGTCATCTGAAAGGTCTATAAGAAGAATTTCTCATGGGTTTTCCTCTCCAAGAGGGAGAGGTTTTGCCCTGGCTCAAGGAGCCTAATTTTTTGTCTCTTGTGTTTTGGTAATTGACTTGATGAAAGACTAAATAAGCTAAGAAGAGAAGACACAAGTAAATCAAATAAGCTCACAAGTAATTATCAAGAATAGAATTTGAATTAATCACTAGCCCTCTAAATTCTCAACATGTGTCTCTCGCTGATTATGAACCTAACTAGATTTAGGTATTTGATTTCTAAAGTCTAATGCTTCCATTTTTTTTTTTTCTAATTTAGAGTATTCTATTAACAGTAAACAAATATAGTACATCAGGCTGAAGCCTTAATAGTGCCTTCGTGGAGGCAATTTGAACTGACAGATACTAGTTTTTGGCTGCCCTGCGAGAGGGAAACCAGCCTGAAGAACCACCAACTGAAAAAATCCCACGCAGGGGATCGTACTGGAATGTCTTTGACTAAAACTAGGAACATTGACATTATATAGCAATGAAACTGGACCATAACAAAAACTGGACCACTGTAAAAACTGAGACTGGTCACTGACAAAAATTGGACCATAGCTGAAGGAAACATTGAAACAACATAACACGCCCTCAGAGAGGGCAGAGAAATAGCATGAGAAACAAAAAAAGGAGGGCCGAATTACTCATCAGGAGCAACCTCCTCGATTCTGCATCCATAATCTTCTGGTTCGCCACTATCATGGGAGAGTTCTGCGTTGCAGTGGACCGCTGAAGGAGTTTCCATCAGATTTGCCTGAACGCGCCTCGAGTCCTCCTGCAGAATCTCCTTGCTCCCGCTGGGCTGGCCCTGCGAACCTTTCTGCTCTGCTTCCACATTTGCGCCTTCGACAGGACCCTGCTCTTTCGGCGGATTCTCAGGCTGGGACTCCTCCAAGAAGACGACAGAGATGGCCACAGTGACTCTCGGCCTGTTGAGTGCACAATCGAACGAAAAGAGAGTTGTATGGGACTGAGCAGGCAACGCATCACTGGAGGGCAAGTCAAGCCTGCGGCTCGAGCGGAGCAGGCGTCCATGGAGGAGGCGAGGGAGGCTGTCTGAGGGCGAAGAGATATCTGATGGCAAACTGGAGGTGGGGGGCGAACGCCTCCTAGCACTGCGAGAGGACCCCCGCCTGCAACGCATCCTCTGCCTTAGCCGGGGCATGCTTGCAGCCGAATTGGAGCTGGAGCTCTGGAGTGCCAGAGAATTGACAGGGTTCAGCGCAAGAGGAATGCCCAGAACAACCGTAGCTGACATACAAGAATCTGCAATGGAAATGTGAAGACTATCGGCGGGCTCCAAGCAGCAGGTGTTGCGACTGCGTTTCCCAGTGGTGGTGCGCTCGCTGGCTTTGCCCGCAACAGAATTGCACCACCAACTCATCGGCGCAGGGGAGAGCGGGGCCATAGCATATAACAACCTGTTCCTGCAACAATCAATCCTCAGCATTGAATGACCAGACCTGTTAACTCGATGTGAAACATTGTTGCGGCAGTCGAGACTGCCTCGAACATCAACATTCATATTGAGAAGCGCCTCCATAGCAAATGCCATTAAGAGTAGGCGGGGGGTATTAACTGCGGTCAGGTGGGCTCGTTGGTCCCATGCGAGAAGGCAGGTGGCCTCCTGTCTGGTTGACCTCCGTCCCATCGCCAACATTTACTCTGCCATCACCCGTATTCGGGAAGTCTAATGCTTCCATTATTAACATAACTCTGATATAGTTAACTCCATACTTCTATATATACTTGGTTGTCCTTGCTATTAAAGTTTTGCAGGTACACAATCTTCAAGAAAATGAAGATGTCAATGTAAGCATGATGAAGAAAGTTATGATGACCTTGATACCGTAAGAAGGAAGCCATAAAAGACTCTCTGATGTTATAGATGATCTCCTTAATTTGAGAGGGAGTGTGGATAGAAGAAAGGGTATATCTCCCCAGTCGAGAGGGAGGGCATATTATGATCATCATGATGGATACCTTGAAGAAGAAATTGGAGAATGAATGCACTACAAAGTATTGAGGATGTCTTGGTGCTGCTGAAGAAATGAAAGAAGAAAAGCTTTCGACTAGTTGCATATGAATAACTTGATATAAGTAGCAACAAGTTGATTGAAAACCTCGAAAGTTTGTGTTTACTTATATGTATATTTGAAATTTTATTGTTGATTAGGGTTTGTGTTTGTGCCTCCATATACAAGTTAAACACTCTGGAAGCATGCTTGAACAAATGGATACATCTAGTTTGATAGGGAGTGTTGAAGCATATAATGATGGATGCTTGGGAGGACATCTACGTGTGTTTGATGTCTAGATCCCGAAGAGAGAGGGTGGCGTTGGTCATAGAGCTTTGACCTTGGATACGACCAAGATCCCTGGGTTGATAATTAGTAAGTAAGCTTGATGGTACCTAGACTGGCTGAAAGCTTTAGTCCATCTTAGTCCCACCCGGATAAATAACCCTGGTCAGGTATCTAGTCTATGGCACTGAGTGTGTCACAACTCTTTGTAGTTCATTTTAGAGATCTTCCATGTACCTCTATAGATATAGGTAATTATGAATACCTCCCTAGTTAAGAAGAGTGTTGAAGAATGTAACTAGGTTCGGTCTTCATAATTGTGCTTGAGTCATAATGAAATATATTTATCAAAAGAAAGAAAAAGAAATTTTATTATTAAATAAATTGACTTATTAAAACCTGGGTTCCATGCTTGGGTCAATTGTTTTTACGTCAAGGTCTCCATTGAAGACCTCTAGGGTTTATGTCAAGTGTCCTTGTCCATGTCATATTGTAAAGAACCCTTCTTGGGAATTATTTGTCAAGAAAGATAATTATTTTAATGCAAATTAGGTCAATTAAACCTCCTCCACCAAGTCGGCCTCAAGGAAGATCAAGTTGGCCTCAAACAGGGTAATTTGACCTCACAAGAAGCCTATATATTGGAGCAACTCGACCTCATTTGTCACACACTCAACAAGTTTGATTTACAGTAAATTACTGTAGTTGGATGCAGTAAAGGGTACGAATTCCAAGGAAGAAAAAGGAGAAGGCTAGCAAAGGACAAGAAGGTCATTATCTTGCTAAGGAAGTCGATTTCTCTCTTTATTTTCTCACACGTGCGAAGTTCTGTAGTATTGTTGGAAGGTCGAAATTCTACAGTAGCTGGGGAGGCTAAAAGTCTGGAGTAGCTGGGCTGAAAATTTTGTTGTTGGATCAAAGTTCTCGATTCTAGCTGCATTTTGAAGGGCTGATATTTAGAAGGAGGAAGGGCTGTCTTGGTGGAGGTGGAAGGTTTGTTGGTCTAGGGTCTTGGTTGTCTCAATGTCATATGAATCTACTGAAGGAAGAGTTCTTGACTGGGTTTTCCCCTATCTAGGGTTTTCCCCTGGCTATGCACCTACTTATGGTGTCTTTGATCCATGTGCTGTGGTTTTGGTAATTGCTTGATGAACTAAGATAAAACAAGAACATAAGAAAAATAATAATAACTCAAGGAAATCACGGCTAATTATCAATAGGAGAAAATATTTTTGCCATTCTGATTTTACTACAGGCCACAGCCCCTAAAGGCCTTTCGGCCCTCCTTCAAGCCTAGCGGCAGCCTTTAGGGCTTGTTGTGGGCCCATTTTGGCACCTCTCCCTCTCTCGTGGACCCTCTTTGGCCTCTTGACCCTAGCCACTACCTCCTCCAGCCCTTTCCTCTCCTCCTTGGCCCTCTTCCTAGCCTTGCTTGCCTCTCCTCCATCCCTGATTGGTCATTTGGATTTCTGGACTGAATATTGGTGGGTTTTGTAGGGAGAAGTTGGCTCAAAATTTGTGTTTTCAGGTGGCATCTTCACTGGAAAATTTTTTGGCAAATTGGGCAAGTCATCTTCAAGGCCGTGGGCCTAGGGTTTGCTCTCTAAACCCTTGCTTCTCTCTGTTTTACTTCAGCAGTGATAATTACTCAATAGCAGTGGAAAAATATCATTTTAATTGGCTAAAACAAGTTCATAAATTGTCTAACACCCTAAGGAGTCAATTGCTTAAGTTGGGTATTCATCATTAGGCTTGTTTTATGGTTTATTTCTGAATGTAATAAGAGTAATCAGATCTGATATATCAATGGTAAATACATCTAAGAGGCATCAAATTGATTGGTAAGATATCTAGCACATTGCCACACCATCTAAGCAACTTGCGCATCGAGTGTTTAGCATAAATATTCAAGTTTTCATGACTGATATCTCTGCATAATAAGCGTGATCAGGTCTGATTAATTCTGAAAATACATCATAAGAAGGCTTGTTAACTCAAAATTTTATATTGGCAAGTTTGATTTGGCATTTAGAGGTTGCTTGGCACATCCTGACACATAGCTAGCTCATTGTTTATGTAATTGTACACTGCTGTCATAAATCTATCTCGTGGATATCATAAGTAGCATAAAAGTTAGTCTTGTTAATGTTCTAAGTTGCCCATTATTTTATGAACTTGGAAATCTAATGTTTGTTGTTTGATAAAGGTTCAAAAAGTTTTAAATTTGCACATAATGACACACTCATAATTGTGTTGAGCAAATTAAATTTCTTTGGGCATATTGATATCTTGTGATCAAAGTCATAGTTTCTCTCTTGATATCTATCTATATTGACATTTGAGACTTGGCAATTAAATTGGTGAGTGATAAATCTACATTGGCATTTGAGCATCTATTGATAATTGGCATTAAAGTACATTGTCTAAAGAGCACAATCTTGTTATCGATATTGACATCTTGTATTGAAAACCATTTGTCAATTATTAAGGTGGATAGGTGTTATAGGCTTCCTTAATTGCTATCATTGCTATCTCTTGTTGGAATCATAGTGAGAAGATCTTTGTCTATTGTTGGCACTTGCATAATTAAGCATTTTGTCTTGTTTAAGATTGTTCTCCCATACATTGATAAGTACACTTGTAATAAGTTAATCAACTTCAAGTACATAAACCACACAAATAATCTTAATTCAAGACTCGCTCATAATCCTTTCATAAGCATTCTAGGCCTAGCTTGCACTAATAATTTACCTCCAAGCATAAGCTTGGTTGATAGACTCATAGGGCCACCCTTTGTCTCCTAGCTTGAGGGATTCAACGACTTCTTAGTGATTAACACGGTGACCTTGCAGTCATCAGAGCCACAGTCTCGGCAACGCTGAAGGCACGGATGGTTGGAACACAGGGGGGGTATCGTTAATCAAGCCTTGTTTGCTTCTCGTTGGCTTCCATCCCACAACCTACTCTAAAGACTAATTCTAAAACAGTTAAGAGAAAGGTTTCACTTAGACAAGGCATATAACTTAAAATTAACCAAGATCCTTGCATTGCACCTAGATCTTAAGATTCGCATAGAATATAGGTTGGTTGTTCATTTAAGCAGCGGTTGTCCATCTGGTTACCTGGGTCTTAATTAGTAATAAGGAAGAAATTGACTCCACAAGGCACTAGTCTCAAATATAAATTTAATCTAATCCTTAAAATCTTGCTTGAATTAACCAAGTAGCTAGGCCACTCAATCGTGTCTCCTAGACTCGTTGGTTCCCAACTTCTCTTTCATCATCTCATTTCCATAGGGACTACCCCCCATAGCCTGTTGTTGGGAGACAGCTAGAACGGAGCGGGTGGGGATCAGGTGACAGCCCCCGCCTTGAGTCGTTGTCGCAATGCCTGTACAATCTAAACGACAAAAAACCTCACAGATTCACTATATACTAGCATCTATTCGACCTCATTTGAAGCACCAACTCAAGAAGTTTGATCTGTAGTAGTTGGACGAAGAAAAGAAGAGCGAAATTCCCAAGAAGAAGGAGAAAACCCTAGCAAAGGAGAAGGAGACACTTGTCAAGCAAGAAGAAGTTGTTTTTATCTCTTTGACTCAAACGTGAGAAATTTTGAAGCTAGTAGGGAGGCTGAAATTTCAGATCAGAGGTTGGGCCGAAATTTTGCAACCTGGGGGTCGGAAATTCTATGTTATCGTTGGGTTGAAGTTGGGAGGCAAGAAGCGAGTACTGAAGTTTGCATAATCATCTTGGAAGGTTGACTTGGTGGAGCAAGGTATTTTGGTCAGGTTTAAGGTCTTGGTTTGTCTCAATTTGATTTGAATCTATTAGTGGAAGAGTTTGACTAAGTTTTCCCCTATAGAGGAGTTTTAGCCCTAGATGAGTCCCTATATCTGGTGTCATTGATCTTCATGTTTTGATTTGATGATTGCTTGATGAAAAGAAGATAAAAGAAGAACATAAAGAAAGTTAATAAGAACGCAAGTAATTGTCAACAGAAGAAAAAAAATTTCCTTTCTGATTTTCTAACATGGTATCAAAGCTTAAGATAAAAGAAGAGAAAAATGCAGCTTGAAGATCAATTGAAAGAGGGAAGGATCAAAAGAAAGGCTTCAAGACAAGATCATAAGGAGGAGGCTTTCAAGACAAGATCATAAGGAGGAGGCTTATTGAAGGGAAGAATCTACATCTAATGGCAACTTCAATGAAGACAAAGAATAAGTTAGAAGGAGCCACCAACTATAGAGCATGGGAGAAAGGATGGATCTCATCCTTGCAAAACACAGTATTGGAATTTGTTCAAGGAAAGGTGAAGGAACCTACGGATGATGCAAGAAAAGAAAATAATAAGGAGACAGACATCATGGCAATGAAACTAATTACAAATGGAGTAAAAGACAACCTAATCCCCTATGTATGAAGCTCTCTCCAAACTATTCACTATCAAGCACATTGGAAAAATTGCTAGCCTTGAGAATGAACTAAGAATAATGAAGATGACAAAAGATGATATTGTGTCTTCATATTTTGTGAGAATCTCTTGAATAAGAGAGAAGCTCTAAGCCATTGATGAGATCATTCCAGACAAAGAACTTGTGATTGTTGCTCTACTAGGTCAACAAAAATCATGGAACTCCTTTGCATCAAGCATTAGCATTCGGAAAGAAACACCATCCTTTGAAGAAATTTGGAATGCATGTAGTCAAGAAGAAGCTCGCATTTCATTAGAAAATAATAAGAAGGAAGAGGAGATGAGGACAACACGTCAAATGCCTATTTTGCTCACTACAAGAAGAAGGGAGGAAACAAGAAGTTTAAGGGACTGAAGAAGAAAATTGACCTATCTAAAGTAGAATGTTATCATTGTCATAAGATGTGACATTATAAGAATTAATGTCTCGAAAATCCTAGGAACTACAGTAAGAAAAAAGAAAGGGAACATGCAACAGTTGTTGATGAAGCTCCACCCAAGAAGAACAAGGCCAAAGCATCCAAAGTCAAATACTTATAATATTAAGTCTTTATTTGCATATCCTTCTAGTGTTTTAAGTTTTGTAAAAAAAAATTCTTTTATGTTTTGATCTAAAATGTCTTGTTAGAAGCTCTTGAATTGTTTTGATAAGTTGTAGGTATCCCTCAGAAAGATGGATTAAGAGGGAGCCTTTACCATTTCACCAAAAGATAAGTATATTGTTCTTTGTTTCCTCTTTCATGTTTGATTTCCTCCACACACCTAGATTTATTTGTATTACATATTCATAATCTTTTCTTTGTATTTTCCTTAGAAGGAAAGCATGCAGGACTACATAAGGATTATGGAGGAAACTTCAAAGAAAGACTTGTATCATAAAATAAAGCTTGTTGCTAAAGAAACTCTACAAGGTTTGTTAAAGAACAACTCAAGGTATGTTGCAAGATTTTCTTCATACAAAAAGGTATGATCATTTGAAATTTGAAATTTGTTTTATATTACTAACTCTCTTATGTCTAGGGTTTTGAATCATAAAGATTCTTGTTAAGGTGATTAATCGCTAGATTGGATCTACCCTTATCATACCATCTCTTGTCATTTTGTTTTCATAAAACCCTAACCCTAGGGTTCACTATAAAACCCTAAACTTGTTGTGCTTAGGATATGCTAACAATAATGATGAAACCCTAGTCCTCTTAGGGTTTGAACCTATGATGAAATCCTAATCTCTTAATAGGGATTGTTGATATTATGAAACCTTAACCTTTGTTGTTGATGTCTAGGCTATACGATAAAACCCTATATTTTAAGGGTTTGGTGAATTAGGGTTTATGACAAAACCCTTGCGCTAATCAATCCTAGGAATGAAATCGTGGGCGTATGTGCCTCCGCATGATTGAAGCCCTAGTCTAATCAAGATTGTTGTATATCTAATTTTGGAGTTTGATGGTTGTATCTAGGGTTTACAATATAACCCTAGTATGAGAATGATACAAGTCTCTAGGAAATAATAATGGAACCCTAGAGATGAAATGTTGGTATGCTAACTTGATTATTGATATTCATGATTTAGCTTTTGAAATCTAGGGTTTGTAACAAAACCCTAGTAGAGATTGATATTTTAGGGCATGATAATGAGACCATAGAAGTATAATGTTTTTGAATATTGATATGATTCTATTTTAATGATGAAATCTAGGGTTATGATGAAACCCTAGTAAATATTGTTCCAAGAAGTCTAATGGATTAAATTCTTCATTGATTATAAAACCTAACTAGGTTTACGTCTTGAATATCTAAAATTTGATTTATCATGACATACTTGATTTCATGCCCTTGCACATATATATTTGTTTTGGGTTGTACTTATTGTTAAAGGTTTGCAGGTACATAGTCTTCAAGGTGATGAAGATGTTAAATATTTGATGATAATTCCATTATGATGTTGAGCGTGATGGAAAGAGGGAGCTGTGAGAACCTCGATGACATTAAAATGATCTTCTTAAGGAATGATTAAGTTTTTGGAAAGATCTAAATTCTCTCATGAATTGTTGTTGCAAAAGGAAGAGCCTGAAGAATAAGATATTTGACGACCTTGTCCTTGGATAAAGGAAAGCATATATTTCCCAACTTGAGAGGGAGCTTGAAGAAAAGTGAATGACTTGATAAAAAGGCCATGAGGATGTTTGAAATCAAAGAATAGTTTAAGCACTATTAATAGTTATTTATAATTAATAAAATTGAGAACAAAACTTGGATAGAAGTGCCAAAGTTGGTTGGGTGTTGCAGAAGAATTTAAATAAGATAGCTTTCGACGAAGATATGTTTGATAATGTGATGATGACCTAAGCAGCATCAGTATATTTGAAAATCCCAGAGGTTAGTGTTAACATGTATATGTATCTGAAAGTTTGTTGCTAATTGGGATTGTGATTGTATAGGATCTCTCCATAACAAAGTTGAACGTTTGATGCATGCTTGGATTGGTGGATATATCTGGTTTAGTTGAGAAGGAGATATGAAGCATCTTGAGGCGACAAGATGCTTGGGAGGACATCTGGTCGGCCTGTGATGGTGTCTAGTTCCCGAAGTAGGGAGGGTGACATTGGTCTTAGAGCTCTTACCTTGGATAGGCACCTAAATCCCTGGGTTGGTGTTAGAGCAGAAACTTGATGGTACCTATAGAGGCTAAAGCTTGGAAAACACCTTAGTCCCACCCGGTTAGATGCCCTGGTCAGGTATCTAACCTGTAGCACTGCGTGTGTTGTGACTCTGTAATATCCCCAATAGGAAATAGACAACAATACACAGCAATACAAGCATACAACTATATAGGAAAAATGCCGGAAATAGAATATAGAGCAAGTACACATAAAAATACCAGAAATGCTAAGCCATTTTATTAGTCTGAGAATATATATGGGTACAATAGATAATCAGAATAAGTGCACCTATCCTTGCACAAGGCAAGTGGAGAACCCTCTCAGAACAGGAAATGGTTTCTATAGAGACTGCGTCCCAGCTGCTGGAAGAATTTGCCGTAAGATGCCCCTGCTGCAATGAACTGGAACTAGGGGTTGATCCCCTCACCGGAACGAGCTGAAAATCGGTAGATCGCCTGTACTCTCTGCTCCGGACAAAACCCAGAAACCATGAAGCAAATGGACCACCTCCGAAAAACACCCCAGAAGCCCTCCTCAAGGAAAACGTTGTCCCTCCAGGCCCAGCGCAGATGCCAAAAGAAGAATGCTGAGAAAGAGCCACAAATCCCTCTACAAACTCCCCAACCGAAAGAGACTAACCCTCCAAGTTGAAACACACTGAATCTCCCCCGAAAATCCCCACAACTGAGCTGCTCTAACTCAAACTGCGTCATCCCTCCAAGACTGCGCAGTCACCCAATGAAGCTCAGCTCCTCTGCAAAATGTCCAACCAAATCTCCTGCAAATCAACTGCTAAAGACTGAAGGAATACCTTGCCCGAGCAGGCACTCGAAGTCCCCCGGGGCCAAGGGTGAGATCTCCGACCGGAGACACTCAGTCGCACTAAACAGTGTTGCAGACCGACTAAACAGCCAGCGTGCTCAAGTAGACAGAAGTCTAGCTCAAAATATCATCAACATATCAATAATGCCAAATGGAGTGACTCTCCCACCTTTTATAGTGCTAGCTCCCCTCAAAACCCTAACTGCGTCCCCTCTCTCCATGAGCTCCTCCTATGCCTACGCAGTTGCTTCTAGAGCCTACGTGAGGCCTCTCTCATGCGAAGTGTGGACCCCCAAGGCTTTCCTTTAAGTCACAACGTTGCTCCTACTAGGAAGCACTTTATTTTATTAAAGTGAGTTGACCCCTCTTTCTCACTTTTATTTATTAATTAACTATAGGCGGCAAAACTATACAAAAATGAAATATCCCAATTAGCGGTGCTAATTAGGAATATTACATGTGACTCTTCATAAAGAACATCATTTTGAGATCTTCCATGTACATATGTATATATGTAATTATGAATACCTTCCTAGTTAAGGGGGAGTGTTGAAGAATGTAACTAGCGTCGATCTTCATAATTATATTTAAGTCATAATGTAATGAATTTGTCAAAAGAAAGAAAAAGAAATTTTATTGTAAAATAAATTGACTTATTAAAGCATGTGTTTCATGCTTGGGTCAATGAATAACAGGTCAAAGCCTCCATTGTAGACTTCTTGGGTTTATGTCAAGAGTCCTTGTCCATGTCATCATGTAATAGACCCATCTTGGGCTTCCTGAGTCGAGAAAGAAATATACTTTTTATGTCAAATATGTCATATAGGCCTCCTTCACCAAGTCGGTCTCAATGAAGGACATGTCTCCCCGTTAATTTTGGGCAACTAGGTCCAAACTCCATGTTGCACTGCTCATATGATGATTATATTTTTGTTGGATTCCTCTTTCGGAGAGGTGCAATATTGATCTAATGATCATCTTGTTTGGATGAGCAGAACATATATTTTGATTTTATTTTCCACACATGTGCAAGGTCGGCCAAATTTGTAATGTAGGCGCACAAGCCCTAAAGATGTGTCACACACCCTCATTGATGGATATAAATTGGAGAGAGATGATGTCCATTTCATCATCAAGTCATCACACACATTCATCTTGTGATCTGATTGGTTCGTACAGCCTAGGAGAGCCTTCCCACCTTCACACGTGTGAATCTGAACCTGAAGAAGTTGCTGCAATTTTTGGACTATATTTAGGATTTGTGGACAGCGTTAACCCACTTTGACTGCGTTTTTTGGGCAGAAATTCCGATTTTTGAAGGCCGTACTGCTGGGCACAAAAATCGAGGTTGAACGTTGACTTTGACTGAAGCCCCTTTGACTGCAACGTTGACTTTTATGTTGACCAAATTGGGTTGACTTGTGTTGACTTTTGGAGTTGTCTTTGGGTTGTGTGTGTGACACTTGTGGAACGCTGACTTGGCTGTTGGAGAAGTTGGTTTGACCAACACAAGGCTTTGTTGGCTGGGGCATCCTATTGACTCTTGTAACAAACATTTATCTATCCATTTGCTAGACAAGAAGAATTCTTATACATTATTTGGCTTGTCTTTTGTTGATCTATTATTATGTTCTATCAGCATTTTACTTTCATGTTTATGTGATTGCTAAATTGAATTGGGCCTACAAGTAAGATTGAAGTAAAAATGCATTAAGCATAGAACATAACATGGTTATCTAAATTTAACATGGTATCAAAGTTGAGGTGAAGACAAAGCCCAAAATAGTGTGAAAAGCAATCACAGAAGAAGAAGGCTTGTCAAGGACCAATGGCCTCCTCAACCTACAAGGGATTCAAATCTGATGATAAGTTGACTGACAAGTTTGATTATCATGCATGGAAGATGTCCTTGGATTTGGCATTAGAAGATCAATATGTCATGGATTATGTGTAGGGGAAGATTCATGAGCCCCCATCAAATGCACCAACTGCCACAAAGACGAAGTATAGAACAGCGGAAATCAAAGCACAGATGATTATCCAGGATTCTATTCATAAGCACTTGGTTGCTTATATCTCTGAGCTGAGCACATCAAAAGAGATGTACGATAAGTTGGTTAGCATGTTCAGGGCTAGCAATGCTAATCAAGTTCTTTTCTTCAAGAACCAATTGAAGAATATCAAGAAGGGCAAAAAAGAATCCATTCAATCCTATTTTATGAGGCTCACTGAAATCAGGAATAATCTCTTAGCTATTGGGGAAGAAATAGTTGATCGAGAGATGGTTCTCATTGCGCTTGGAGGTCTCTCCCGTGATTGGTATGTATTCAATACTACTATTCTTAATAATAATGTGATTCTTGATTTTGATGAAATATTGACAAGATGCACTCAAGAGGAGACAAGACTGATGGAGAGAGATCATCCCTCTAATGGGAATGGCGGTGACCCTACTGCCTTCGCTACTCATGCAAAGAAGAAGAACCATGGTGGCCCAAGAACACAAAACCATGGAAAAGCGGGGCCCAGAGGAAGGAAGGGAAGGTGTTACACTTGTAACAAGACTGGTCACTATGCAAGGGACTCTCCCAGGGATGATGACAACAACAACTTCAGCGGGAATGGCAATAAAAGGAAAGAGGAAGGCTCCCTCTGATCGAGGTGGAAATGGGCAACCTTTCAAGAGGTCAAGAAATTCCAGGTACGATGAGTCTAATGTTGTTGATAATAAGAAAAATGAATATATTCTTGTATCTGCCCTCTCTGCAGCATCTCCTCCCGACACCCTGGATGTCTGGTTGATTGATAGTGGTGCTTCAAGGCACCTCACTGGTTATAGAGAAGTCCTCTCTGATTTGATTGAGAAGGATACAAATTTACAAATTATACTTGGAGATAATGCCACCTATCCCGTGAAAAGGACAGGGGTTGTGACACTTCATCTATCTCAAGGTGAAGTCCTCCACTTACAAGATGTGTTGTATGTACCTGATTTGAAGAAGAACCTTCTGTCTATTTCGGCAGTGGAAGACAAAGGATTCAAGGGGGCATTCGTTGATGGAAAGGTACGCATCTAGAAGAACTTCAAAGAAGCTCTTACTATTGGCTTTAGAGTTGATACACTCTACCACGTTGGAGGAAGTCCGTTGGGGGCAATGTCATGTGATACAACTCTTCAAACCGAGTTATGGCACTGGAGGTTTGCACACCTTCATTACAAATCCCTTCCTAAAGCAAGAAAGGTGGTGACAGGGATGCCCGAGTTTAAAGATGATCATGAAGGTATATGTCAGAGTTGTACCGAAGGGAAGCATACAAGGGGGCCATTCCCCTCAAGTGTCACAAAGACATCTGATATCTTGCAATTGATTCATTATGATTTATCTAGTATGCTTGGGAGGATGTTCCTATTACATGACTTTTACAGATGACTTCTCCCGCAAGACCTGGATATATTTCTTGAAGAAGAAGGACAAAGCATTCAAATGGTTTTGTACCTTCAAGGCATTGGTGGAAAATCAAACCGAGAAGAGAATCAAAATTTTGAGGACCGACAATGGGACCGAGTATGAGTCAAATGAATTCAATGACTTTTGCAGGGAAGCTGGCATTAAGAGGGAGACCACAACTGTGTATACTCCTGAGAAAAATGGTGTTGATGAAAGAAAGAACAAGACCATTGTGGAAGTTGCCCGTGCCATGCTATATGACCAAGGTCTTTTGAAGTTTCTATGGTGAGAAGCTGCGAACACGGTTGTGTACGTTCAAAATTAATGCCCGCATTCCGCATTGGACTCCAAGACTCCTGAAGAAGTCTTCTCTGGTAAAAAACCTGATGTTTCTCATTTTAGAGTTTTTGGTAGTCCTGTTTACTTTCATGTGCTGAAAGAAAAGAGAAGCAAGTTGGATGCTTCTAGAAAGAAAGGAATGTTTGTGGGCTAGAGTGAAACTTCGAAGGCATATAGAATCTATGTGCCTGGTCAAAGAGAAGTGGAGATATGCCACGATGTCACCTTCGATGAAGAAGTTGCCCTCAAGAAAGTTACGAATCTTCCTAGCTCAAAGGAAGACAAAGAAGAAGAAGCAGGAAGAATCGAAGCATGAACATATGCCCGATGTTGAAGGACCAATGGATCCTATTGATCCACCTCCTTCAAATAAGAGGAGACCCTCATGGCTCAGGGACACTCTCGAAGATGCCAAGAGACATATTGCCCCAAGGGGGACATTCCGTGGAAGCAAGAAGCCGAATAGGTACCAAGGGTACCTAGCAGCCATGAGTACAATTGTATAATCTGAGCCTGGATAATTTGAAGAAGCCGTAAAGTATCAAGTTTGGAAGGATGCTATGGACAAAGAATATGAGTCCATTATGAAGAATGATGTCTGGCAAGTGGTCCCGAGACCGGAGGACAAATCTGTTGTCACCTCTAAATGGCTCTTCAAGATCAAGCATGGAGCTGATGGCAGTGCTAAAAAGTACAAGGCAAGATTTGTTGCCCAAGGCTTCTCTAAAAAAGAAGGCATAGATTATGATGATATATTTCCACCTCTCGCCCACATACCACCATCCGATCTACCATTTCCCTTGCTGCAACGCAAGGATGGAGTCTCCATCAGATGGATGTGAAGATTGCTTTTCTGCATGGTTCAATAAAGGAAGAGAATTATGTGGAGCAACCTTTGGGATTCGAAGTCCAAGATAGAGACACCTATGTATGCAGGTTGAAGAAAGCCCTATATGGGTTGAAGCAAGTCCCCAGGGCTTGGTATGAGAGGATAGATAGCTACTTGATTAAGTCGGGCTTCACTCGAAGTAACATTGATCCAAACCTTTATTTTAATGTTGATAGAGAAAGGCCTCTTATTCTAGTTCTCTATGTGGACGATCTCTTCCTAACAGGTGTTGACCCTCTCATTCATCAATGTAAGAGGGAGTTGGCTTTCAAGTTTGAGATGAAAGACCTAGTACTGATACACTATTTCCTAGGCTTGGAGGTCTGGCAAAGGCCAGGCGAGATTTTCCTTTCTCAAGGAAAATATGTCGTGAAGCTATGGGAGAGATTTGGTATGGTGGACTGTAAGTCTGTGTCGACACCGATGGAACTCAACTTTAAGAAGTTCTGTGGAAGCACAGCTGAGCCCGAGCTGGGAAATCCCACCGAGTATCGACAACTCGTAGGGGCCCTGATGTTCTTAGTGAACTCCCGTCCGGACATATGTTTTCCAGTGAACACTTTGAGTCAACATATGGTTGACCCTCATCACATTCACTAGATTGGTGCCAAGAATCTATTGATATATCTTCGGGGCACAATCAACCATGGGCTGAGATACACCGTCGAGAGTTTGAGACTCCATGGATATACTGATGCCGATTGGACTGGCAGTGTGGTGGATCGCAAGAGCATATCTGGATGTTGCTTCACCTTGGGTTCTGCTTCGATATCTTGGATGAGCAGGAAGTAGAAGTAGGTGGTTTTGAGCACCGCTGAGGCCGAATACATTACAGCAAGTATTGGCTATTGTGAAGCTGTTTGGTTGATAAAATATTCAATTAGTTGTTTGGACATGTGCTAGATACCATCGTTATCCCTTGTGATAACCAGAGTGGGATTCGTCTTTCTGAGAATCCTGTTTTTCACGATCGATCCAAGCATATTGATATTAAGTAGCACTTTGTCCGAGACATGGTACTGCGAGGCGTCGTAAGCCTCAATCACATAGGAACTGATGAGCAGGTCGCAGATACTCTCACAAAGCCCTTGGGGAAGGTCAAGTTCCTAACCTTTCGTGAGAAGCTTGGAATCGTCGAAAGACCCTATTGTGAGGGTCCTGCTTGAGTTGGACTATGAGCTCTAGGAGCTCCATGGGGCTTGGGGATAGCTTCTTGGAGCTATAAGCACACACGGGGCTAGGATTGTTGAACCTTGTTGTGCTTCAGCCACGCCGTTATGATGTTTGAGTTGGTTCACCTTCTCTTTTATCTATGCCCCGCATGCATCCTACCCATGGAGTTCCGGACTCATGTGAAATACCTTTCATTTGGCCAATGAGGTGGGAAATGTGGATAGAGACCAATAGCAAGAGAGATGGACACATCAGAGATTGTCGTACTCTCTATGTCTAGGATGGTATGTGTCCAACACCTTGATCTGGGATCAAGTCTAATGAGGTTCTTACCTATAAACCAACTTCGAGTCAGTAAACTAACTTCGAGTTAGTATGTGACTCTTTTTTAGTCTAGGCTGACTTTGGGTCAGCAAAGTGTGATGTCTTTGTGACTCACTCTCGTTTGTTTTCCCTTGAGTCGGCCAAGCATGTTACAGCAGGATGACGGAGGAACACATGATGATAGTACACGATGGTACTGATCATTGAATGGCACAGGTGGACAGATGGAGTTTTCCCTAGTTGAGAGGGAGTGTTAATTTTGGGCAACTAGATCCAAACTCCATTTTGCACTGCTCATATGATGATGGTTATATTTTTGTTGGATTCCTCTTTCGGAGAGGTGCAAGATTGATCTAAAGATCATCTTGTTTGGATGAGCATAACATATATTTTGATTTTATTTTTCACACATGTGCAAGGTCGACAAGATTTGTAATGTAGGCTCACAAGCCCTAAAGATACGTCACACACCCTCATTGATGGATATAAATTGGAGAGAGATGATGTCCATTTCATCATCAACCCATCACACACATTCATCTTGTGATCTGATTGGTTCGTACAGCCTAGGAGAGGCTTCCCTCCTTCACACGTGTGAACCTGAACCTGAAGAAGCGACTGCAATTTTCGAATTGTTTTTTGGGTTTCTGGACAGCGTTGACTTTGGGTCAACGCTTGGACTTTGACTGCGTTCTTTGGGCAAAAATTCTGATTTTTGAAGGCTATACTATTGGGCACAAAAACCGAGGTTGAATGTTGACTTTGATCGAAGCCCATTTGACTGCAACGTTGACTTTTACGTTGACCAAATTGGGTTGACTTGTGTTGACTTTTGGAGTTGTCTTTAAGGTGTGTGTGTGTGACACTTGTGGAAGGTTGATTTGGCTATTGGAGAAGTTGGTTTGACCAACTCAAGGCTTTGCTGGCTAGGGCATCCTGTTGACTGTTGTAACAAACATTTATCTATCCATTCACTGGACAAGAAGAATTCTGATACATTATTTGGCTTATCTTTTGTTGATCTATTATTATGTTCTATCATCATTTTACTTTCATGTTTATGTGATTGCTAAATTGAATTAGGCCTATAAGTAAGATTGAAGTAAAACTGCATTAAGCATAGAACATACTATGGTTATCTAAATTTAACACGCCCTCATCAAGTGAATTCGACCTCATGGATTCATTATATATTAGCAGTTATTCGACCTCATTTGAAGCACCAACTCAAGAAGTTTGATCTGTAGTAACTGGAGGCAGAAAAGAAAAGCAAAATTCCCAAGAAGAAGGAGAAAACCATATCGAAGGAGGAGACACTTGTCAAGCAACAAGAAGATGTTGTTATTTCTCTTTGACTCACACTTGTGAAATTCTGAAGTTGCGAGGCCAAAATTTCAGATCTGCAATAGGGTCGAACTTCTGGATGTTGGGGGTCGGAAATTATGTGTTATTGTTGGGTTAACGCTAGGAGGCAAGAAGAGACTATTGAAGTTTGCAGAATCATCTTGGAAGGCTGACTTCGATTTGCCCAAGGGAATTCGAATTGCTTTCTTCTCCAATACGCTACCGTTGTGGGTCCCATCCCCCAATAGCAACTTAATTTATTCTTTTTCTCCTATGTTAGCCGCAAAAACGTACTTTAAGTGATTTAATTCAAAATTGACAAAATGCATTTCCCAAACATTAGGAAAATTTAGGAAGGGGCATTACAATCCTCCACTCACAGATGTTGCTTGACCCCAAGCAACTGTAAAATTGGAGGTTGTAAATTTTGTTCATTCTCCCATGTGGCATCCTCCTCCAGCAAATCCTTCCACTTGACCAAATGCTCCCGAACCACCCTATTCCTCAACCTCCTCTCCCTGGTATCCAATATCAACTCCGATTTCAAAACCAAATGCCCCTCATGATCCAATGGAGGCAACTCTGTCGCTATTACTACCTGCTGCCCCAATGCCTTCCTCAGGCATGAGACGTGACAAACATTATGAATCTGGCTCTCAGAAGGCAGCTCCATCTCATAAGCCACCTCACCAACTCTCCTGACCACCCGGTAAGGTCAATAAAATCGAGGTCGCAATTTCTCTGCACCCTTTTGCTTGAGTTAGGATTGCTTGTATGACTGGAGACGCAAATAAACCATGTCTCCAACCTCGAACTGTCTCTCCACCCTGTGCTTATCAGCCCATATCTTATGTTGCTTATGAGCTACCTGCAAGTTGTTCTTGAGACCTCGGAGAATCTCCTGGCTCTCTTGAACCCAATCCTTGGCTCTTAGGGCCCTGTTGTCTCCAAAAACCATATGAGAAAAAGTAGTGCATCATATCCATAAAGAGCTCTAAAAGGAGACATATGATAAGTCATGTTGTAGTAGAACTCCCCCAGATGCAGCGATTTGACCCACGCTCTTTGTTGCCCTATCACATAATTGCATAGGTACCCCTCCAACCATTTGTTCACAATCTCTGCCTACCCATCGGTTTGGGGATGATAGCTAGTGTTGGGTGTGAGCTCAGTCCCCACCAAGCAAAACAGCTCCTGCCAAAAATCGCCAATAAATTTATTGTCCATGTCACTCACAATGGTCTTGGGAAGACCATGCAGTCGAAGACCTCCCGAAAGAACAACTCAGCCACCTCGGAGGCTGAAAATCTAGAAGACAGTGAAGAAATGGGCAAACTTGGTCAGTCTGTCCACTACCACATAAATACAATCTCTCCCCTGCATTGTTGGTAGTCCCATGATGAAATCCATAGACACACTCTCCCACTTCTTCTCCGGAATGGGAAGTGGCTGCAACAACCCAACTGGATGAGAGAGCTCCACCTTGTTCCTCTGGCACTCTACGCACTCTCTCACATGCCTCAAAATATCTCCCTTGAGACCTCTCCAAGAGAATCTCTCCCTGACTGCGTGGCAAGTCTTGAGGAAACCCGGGTGCCCTGCTAGTGGACTATCATGTGTTGCCTGCATGACCCTCTCCTTCAACTATGATTCCGAAACCAAATAGATTTGATCCTTGTAATAGATCACATCATCCATTACTCGGAATCGGTCATCCCTGCATGCACCATCCAAACTGTCACATGCTTGTCTGTCTTTAGAATACTCAACCAATAGCTGAGCCTTCCAATCCTACATGACATCCATCAATGACAGCGTTGCTGGTCTGCGTGAGAGGGCATCAGCTACCACGTTGTGTTTGCCCTTCACCTACTCAATCTCAAAGTCGTAAGCTTGCAACTTACCCATTTTTGTTGTCACTCCTCCAATGACTGCTGCTCAAGGAAGAATCGAAGACTTTTGTGATCCGTCTTTACCTTGAACCGATTGCCCACGAGATACTGTCTGAACAATGCCAACACATGCATCACTGCCAGCATCTCCTTATCATACACTGAATACAACCTCTCATGAGGCAGCAACTTCCTGCTCTCAAACGCAATGGGGTGGCCTCCCTGCATTGACACTGCTCCAACACCTTCGCTTGAAGCATCACACTCCAGCACAAAGGGCCGTGTGAAATCTGGTAAAGCCAAAACTGGACAGCTGCTCAGGACTCTCTTGAGCCTCTCTAATGTCTCCTCTGTTATCTACGTCCACTCAAAAGCGCCCATCTTTGTCAAATATGTAAGGGGTGTTGCCAGCTGTGAAAATCCCCTCACAAGCCTCCTGTAATAAGTGCAAATACCCGGAAACCCCTCAGCTCCGTCACATTCTTGGGTGTTGTCCACTCCAATATGGCTTGGATCTTCTCCTGCAACATCTCAGTTCGCCCAAATTCACATTTGGACATCTTTGCATACAATTGTTGCTCCTCAAGTATGCATAGCACTTCCTCCAAGTGTTGGAGGTGTTCCTCCCATGTCCGGTTGTAAACGAGTATATCATCAAAGAACACTAACACAAAACGCCTCAGCTGACCACGGAACACATGGTTCATACAAGACTAGAAAGTAGCAAGAGTGTTGGTTAGCCCAAAGGGCATCACCAAGAACTCAAAATGTCCATAATGGCAGTGGAAAGCGGTCTTGGGAATGTCCTGCTCCCTCACGCGTATCTGGTGCTACCCCGAACGTAGATCCATCTTAGAGAAGTATTTAGCTCCTCTAAGTTCATCCATCAGCTCATCTATGCGGGGAATGGGATACATGTTCTTCAGAGTCTTCTTATTCAGTGCCTGGTAGTCTATGCACATACGCAGTGTCCCATCCTTCTTCATCACCAGCACTACAAAACAAGCAAAGGGACTAGAGCTAGGCCTGATATGTCACGATCTCAGTAACTCATATATGGCCCGCTCTATCTCGTCCTTATATGCCTTGGGATGCCTATAAGGGGTGGTGATGACTACATTCACACCCTCCTCCAACTCAATGGTGTGCTCGAATCCCCGGTCTGGCGGTCTTCCTGGTGGGACATCTCCAAAAACCTCCTGATGTCGATCCAAAAAAGCCAATATGTTTGGGTGCGTAGCCTTGGCCCGTGACCCAGCCTCATAAATGCGTAGCTCTACTGCCCACCCTATATCCCCACGTCGTAAGTGAGCCTCCATCCTCTGAGCCAAAACTGTTTGAGGTGGATAAGTGTGTATCCCCCTCAACAATACTGGCCTCCCATCAGGCCTTTTGAACTCCATATCCAGTTGCTTCCAATCAGTGGTGACCTTCCCCAGCTTGTACAGTCATTGTACTCCCAATTGGTATCCGGAATATCAACGACAAAGAAATGATCGGTGAGAGAGTAGTTCCCCATCTGCAGAGTCAATCGAGGGTCATATCTCGTACACTACATGGTCCGGTCTCCAAGTATCAGAATTGAGAATCCCTCAAACGTGGTTGTCTGGATGCCCCTACGCTCCACCATCTGGGCATCAAGGAAATTGTGGGTGGCCCCATTGTCAACCAGAACTAACACACGTTGCCCCTGAATGGTCCACCTGACTCTGAGTGTCAAGTACTTCTGCACACCCCGAAGTGAAGCAAGAACTCCTCTTATTAGAGCAAACGGTCCTCCTCCATGTGGGGGTGGTAGTGGCCCTCTTGCTCTCGATGGACCTCCCTCACCCCTCGACTCCTCCACTATCTCGGTCTCTTCCTCCTCTGGCTCACTATCAGAGAACACCTCAATAAAATGGGCTTTGCCCTTGGTGCACTTGTGCCGCGGTGCCCAAGGATCCTGGCAAGTGAAACAAAATCTCCTCTTCTTGAGATCCCTTCGTGTCTCATCATCCAACTAACCACGCCCTCCATCTCTTTGTGGTGGCCTCATATCTCGATTCCCCTGTGGAGCTCTGGGTCTCAAGGGAACGAAAGCTCAATTCTTGGGCACTGCGTCAATCATATCCCGGGCTTGAAAGATAGCATCCTATAATGATGTGGACTTGTAGGCCCTCACCCATCCACGCAGTGGCTCAGCAAGCCCCTCCATGAGCAGCATGATCAACCAACTCTCAGAAATATTTGTCACCATCACTGCTATCCTCTGGAACTCAGTGATGAAGGCTTGTGCATTGTCCGTCTGTCTCAAGTAGGCCAACTCTCTGAAGTGCAGCTCTGGATCCTTCCTCTCAAATCTCTCCAACAACCTACAGGTGAACTCCTGATATGAAGTGATGTGGATATGTCCAAGTGTGATCATCTTATGGTACCACCATTCTAGGGCATCTCCCTCCAAGTGAAGGGTGGCAAATTGTATGGCATTTGCTTCCTTCATTGGATTCAAGTGAAAATAGGTGTCCAGCTTTTGTATCCATGCTCATGTTGAACTCTTTGCTCCCCCATCAAAATTCGGAAGTGTGACCTTCCCTGCGAATCTCTGCACATCCTAGCTGGATGATCCTCCTCTAAAATGATGGCCAACCCCCGTGGTATGCCTTTCCTTTAGGTGAATGAATTCTCCAAAGGACATCACCCTCCTGATCCGGGCATCCAATCCCTCATACTCATCGATGTCTGATGCAACTGAGTGTACTAGATCTTCAACAAGATTCGCCTCCCTCTCAGGCTCTGGCTCCTCCACGAAGTTTGCCATCAAAGCTCTGTTAGCTTGTCCACGTTGTTGAGTATGTGGGATCTGGAATGTACGGCTGCCTCCCGCTCTAGAACCTCCATCACCTTGAGGTTATGCGGCTCCATCGGGCCTTCCAGCCACATGCAAACTCATCACTTACTGCATCATTTCCATCATGATCTGCCCGTGTCTCATCATCTGCTGATTTTCTCTCAGCAACTCCTACAAAATCTGATCCTGGCCCATTGGCCTAGGCTAGTCCTCCTCATCGTGTTGGTCCATTCCTTCCCTCCTGGCTTCTATTTCTCTGTCTGAAAATGGGTTTGTGTTACCTTCTCTCCCACGGCCTCTACCTCTACCTCTGCCATGGCCTTTATGGAAAACCACTCCTTGGTACCTTCGTGGCATCATCTGCTCATGTTCCCCACCCTGGCAAAGAATGTGCTCTGATACCACTAGAATATTCCAAATAGAAAATTTACAGTGATATAGATAACATGCAATAAATTAAACACAGAAATTTTATTTCAGCAACACATATACAAGAAAATATGCCCAGAACACTAATTTTCTTAATATGATCAGCTGGAGTACAATATGGGATGGAATGAGTGCACCTGGGCTTGCACAAGGCAAGCTACAAGCCTCAAGTGATCAACAATAAAAAGGTACAACTGCTACACAATCTGCTCTCCTGGAAACTGCATTGTCCTTGGCTTTCTGCAACTACTGGCTGACTTTGGCACTAGATTTGCTCACTGAATAGTACCCAGAAAATTCTAGGAATTTCGGAAGTTAATCCTTGCCCAAATCCCAGAAAAACCTAGAAAGATTTTCCCCAACTTCTAATCTTCAAAATTGGACCCTTCTCTGCTTGGCCCTTTTTTAATTTCGAAATATGTTGTTGTAGATACTCCTGAAGATCTCTGCCCTCCAAAACACCAGCAAACCTCCTGAAAGATATCTCCAATCAATCCTTCAACTCCTCAGCTCCTAACTCCTCTAAGAAATGTTGCTCTAAACTGCTGCGCCCTCCTGTGACTGCGCAGTCACTGGGTGGATAACGCAGTCCCTGAAGAATAATTGAAGAGAACTGTGTATGTCTCAAAGATGAAAAAATCGTTATCGGGATATTATCGCCGAGGGGAAAAAATCGGAAAAAATCGTAATTATCGGGAAAAAATCGTAATTATCGGGAAAAAATCGGCACATACAAAAATATTCATTTTTTTTCAATTTTTTTAATATTTAAAGCATCTACAACATAAAATAAATGCATTGACACATAAATATGAAAAAAAAACTAATATATAAGATGTGTAATATCATGTCTAGTGCTACATCACACATAAAACTGAATCCTGTCCTGAATACTAAGTCCCGAGTCTCAACTCAACCTCAAAATATCAACAAAAAATATAATAATGTATCTCATATCATGAGTCATAATGTTATATACAAAGGAATGCACCAAATAACCTATAATACTGATTTCCTCCGCCCCTCTTGCGAGAAAATGTAATAGCTTTCCCTCTAGACGAAGAAGTTGGCGGGGCTGGCAATGGACTTTGTTGTGCTCCAGATCCTGAAGCACTAGGAGCTAAAGGAGGTAGACCACGTCCTCTACCGGTAGCAGGGGTAGGTGGTGTCATCTCCTCCTCCTATTGTTGCTCCTTCTCCTCCTCCTCATGAAACTCATCATTGATTCATCGCTACCAGAAATGGGATCATCAACAAGAGATACATAAACATCATCTAGCTCAAAGTCTTCAGACTTGGATTGCTCAACCTTAAAATGCGGTAGAAAAAGATTAACATGCCTAACCAGTTGTTTTCCTTTGAGTGAAGGGTACATTCTTGTTAAGGCCACAATAGGGGAGTTCAACAATCAATACCACCAACATCAACAAAGTTCAACAATCAATGCCACCAACATCAAGGTTCTTAAAGGACTTTATACTCTTGATCAAATGCCAATCTCATACCCTTACACATAATAGAATCAAATGGAAACAATGCAAATCCCCAAACCATGAAACCCTGAAAACCATTAAGTCCGCTGAATTTTGAGTGAAATCTAAAATTCTAGTTTCTCCATATGAAATCCAATGAGGTCGAAACCACTCTTAAACATCCTGAGTCATTTCATGGTAATGTTAAAAATTTAAGTAAAAGGATTTTCATCCTTTTACTTTAAGAATTTAACATTACCATGAACTGCCAACAGGGTGTGTCCGGAAAATGAGAGGGCTGCAAAAATGACAAAAAAAAAATCGATTTTTGAACTTATAGGGTTGCTATTTGATGGGCCCACGATTTTTACTGAAATAATCGCGATTTTTTCGTAATTATCGCGATAACGATAATTTCAAATTATCGTTTCAAATTATCGCCGATATTATCGTTTGGTTGAAAAACTCGCGATAATTTCAAATTATCGCGATAATATCGCGATTTTTTCATCTTTGGTACTATGTCTAGCCTCTTAGGCTCTGAAACTGCTCCATTACTTTTGAAAATCCTCAATAACTCCTCCTGTAGCTGCTATGGAAGATTTCCTCCACAACCCAACTTCTCCACACTCACCGTCTCCCTCTACTGCGCAGCACCAGCTCTCACTACGTCCCAGCTACTCCAGAAATGCATGGGACCTGCAAACTCAATCTCTCCTGACCACAAAATCCTGAAAGAACCCTTCTTGAATGGCACTCGAAGTCCACAAGAGAAGGGATGAGCTTCTCTCCTTGGGAAGCTCCTGTGTTAAACAGCACAGCATTGTCTCAGCTTAACAGCTAAGGCAATTCAATTTTCTGAACATGCAAAATGACGCCAATGTCTCCTCCAAACCTTCCTTTTATAAGTGTTGGCCATGCAAAATTCGTGGGTCCCTCCATCAATTCGATTAGCCCAATGGAATTCGAATTGCTTTCTTCTCCAATACGCTACCCTCGTGGTCCCATCCTCCAATAGCAACTTAATTTATTCTTTTTCTCCTATGTTAGTCGCAAAAAGGTACTTTAAGTGATTTAATTCAAAATTGACAAAATGCATTTCCCAAACATTAGGAAAATTTAGGAAGGGACATTACACAGGGCTGTTTTCACACAGAAAAACATGGTACACACCCCCACCCAACACATTCCCACCACTTATAACTCAAGTTTGTGCCAAGTTTCTACTGCTTACAAAGTAAGTGTTACAAACTAATTATCAAGCATAATCAAGAATGCTTCCCGTTCTTGCTAGCTATGAAGAGGATGTCCTTGTTTCTCTCTTCTTATTAATGTATTTTGTGTTATTTCTCGTAATGTAAGACTCAGTTTTCTCACAAAAAAGACCTGTTGAGAAAATATAATTATAAACATCTTATTTTCTTCATCCATTTTTCAACAATAAAAGATTCATTATATTATGTACTTATTCATGGAATCATTACACTTTGTCAATGAATTCTAGGTAGAAGCATATAATTCTTAGGACATTCATAAACTTCTCCTTGACAGAATACTGTGCCATATCAAGTTGTCACCTCAGACAAAAACAAAATTACAGAGCAGCAACAAAGATAGAGAACAAGAATAGCATTCTAGTATTACATAAGTTTGCATACCTAAACATGCTTGTAACAAGCATCCCAACAAATATAACATTGACAGGAAACCAGACTCGAATAAGCTTCCAAGAAAGTGGTTCTGTCGTTATGACTCCAAATAAACTCAGAGCACTGACAATCACCACAGACACAAGATTCTGCAAAATATAAAAAAGAATTTGGAAAGATAACACTAAGGTCAAATCACATCTTTTGAAACAATTGCACAAAATTGTCCTACAGATGAAGAGCAAAGTTTACAATACCAGAAGTAGAACTCCAGCTATCACAATAACAGTACCTGATATAACATTAGTGATATTCCAGCATCAAAATTATAACTCGATAGCACAACTTTATTCAACAAAATCATGCTGCATGATGAAAGGCAATATGCTATTCCTGACAGAAGAGACTGATTCCGCATTTTAATGAAACCATGCTCCCGTATAGTTCTTTCAACGTCTTTCTCCACATCACCGCCTTCTAGATCAATATTATCATTGGACATAGGTCGTGTTGCTGCCAACAATCTGCATTAATTACTTAACACATCAAACAAATATTGCCAGCAATTTAAAATAAACATGATTATAATTTATGAACATACTGAAAAAATTATACAAAAAATTAGAATAATATATTTGAATCAAATACTTTGTACCAGAGTATTGCTGCATCAGTAGCAAAGATGTTATTTATCCACATATAGTATGTTCATAGGAAGAAAGATAGTAGAAGGCATACTAACACAGGGACAAGGAATTGGCAATCCATAAACATATACGGTTTACCACGCATAAAGTAGTACTTCTAATGTGAAAATTATGGTTGAGACCAAGTATTCCAAAACGGTTGACAAATGGAATCCCATAGCACTAGAATGTTAAAAAATGTAACTTGACCAAGAACTTCTTGCACAAGCTTTAGTTTGAACATGCAAGAAGTGGTTCGAGGAATTTCACTGGTGGACCACCTTGGAAAAGTGGTCACTAAGTCCATCTTGTAATCTCACTTGCAAAAAAATTAAAAATTAAAAACAAAAGTTTAATGCTTGGAAGTCAATTTAATTTTAGGGATATGTTACCCACCACCTATAGGTAGTATACCTAGGAGAAAATTTCACATAGATGGTCCTCAGACGGCAGCCAGCAGCCCTTTGCAGCCACCAGATAGCTTGATGTGCCACTATCTCCGCCACCTAAGCCAGCCATGTGGTCCCTCGCCCATCTGTTATGATCGTATGTTTGAAGGTGGGCTCCCAACCCCAAAGGTATGGCTTTTCATTGGTATAGTTGAGCAATTTTGTTTACTTATCATGGACACTTTTGGGCATGGATTGGTGAGGAGATTTGGCGGAAAGAGTGGGCTAGGTATGTACTCTTGTCTCTTCTGCTCGATCTGGTGGCTAGCCTTCTATTCTAGTCCCATGGGATCTCCTTTACTGGCTATTAGCTTTAGGGTTGGCACTAAATGGGAAATCTTGAATTTGGTTGTGTGGTTCCGCTTCCTGACACCATATACATCACTCCCCTCCGCTCATTTTAACCCCGTTTATCACTTTTCCCATCTGGGTCCACATTTGTCCATTGGGTCCACAAAGGGTTAGCCTCCCCCTCCCAATGCCCACACATTGGGTCGGGCTTGGAACAATGCCCCTGAGGTTGATGAAGCTAAAAATAAAAGAAAATGCATAATTTGGCCACTTTCAACGGGAAATGTACCACAAAATGCAAAATATGGTCGGGACATACAAATTTAACACGTGGGCAAAAGCCAAACATGAGCTCTACTGCTTATCTATGGCCATCACCCTGGTTCCTATGGGCCCTAGATGAGCTGCCTCCACATTAAGGAACCCATGATTGTCCCAACCCCTGGTGGGCAATGAACTGCCGCACATCTACCGTTGTTATCCTACACATCATGCTCTCATCCCCTGGAGCCCCGAGCGGTTATGAAGAAAAATCAATCAAAGGCAAATGGCATATGAAGAAGGGTGGAAAAACAAAGGTTGGGGAAACTAATGTACCACGATTGCTCCCTCCTATACTCACATAGCCAAGTGTGGGCTTCCCCTATTATAGCTAAACTTGTACCATGGCATGTGGCCTATAGCCTTCCCTAGATCCCCACTACATTCCATCATTATATCACATGCCACCTACCACCTGATGGATGTACCATGGACATGTCACCCCCTTTAAAGGTTGAAACCACCTAATAAGGTCCTTGGTTAACCCCCTTATTGAGCTTGGAGACACCTGTACATGCTAAAGCCCACTATGGAAGGGTATGCCACCATGAAGTGTCCATTTGATTCCATGATTTGTGAGCTCTTTAACTTGATTACTCTAATGATTTGTTGTATTGGAGGGAAAGGGGATGCATTGGATCTTATGCAAGAATGCAGGTGGGTCTCCATTAGGGGTTTGGTCTCCCTATATGGGGTCCAAGCCCTCCAGAGGGTCACATTGGCACTCGCAGGGTGAACATTGAGAACCATGGGCCTCCACCATAGCAGGGAGCACTACATGGATCCCCAGCACCATTCATTGATTTCTCCTATTCCACCTTTCGGATGGGGATGATGCACCTGGATCTCCACACCCAGTCGGTTTCAGAGCTATATCATACACTTGGCAGACGTTCAAGGGCCCAGATGAGGATGTGTCTCACCATCGAGACAAGGGGAGGGCTTATGTCATCATTCCAGTCCTTACATATGTTTTACAAGCATTATTGATCCACTTGGAGATCCATGAGGATGTCATGTTTCCCCCACACCCACTTGGGGACACAACTTGGATATCAAGGGGCCAACACCTTGGTCACTATGTTTACAGCCTATTTTCTCAACTTGACACACTTTGGACTCCATTAGGCCTTCTCAATGGCCCAACAATTCGTCATGTAAAATATTTTTCTTTCTTGAGAGGCTTGTCTTTCTATTTTGGAGCTATCTTGGTGGGCTTGTCACCAAGGCATATCATTATTGTACATTATTTTATTATGTGAGGCTAAATTAGGAAAATTAGGTCAGTCGAATCCCCTATTGGATTTGTATAAATAGACAATAGGGTGATTCATTTCTCTCATCCTAACTTGGATTGGATTAGTATCTCTTGAGAGATTTTCGCACTTGTTTCTGGGACGAAATTTTTGGAGTTTCTTGATGCACTATGATGTTTGGATTTTCACTATTGTCTTTGGAGCTTCTTTCTAATGCGAAGTTGATGAATGGATATACTATCTCTCTCATGTAAGTGAAATTTTAATGTTATTCTTGTTATCTTACTTGTCTAATGCATGTAACTGTTATCATTGTTCTTGTATGGGTTAAAGTAATGTGAAATTATCTGGAAACCTTAAATAAGTGATTTAATGCATGCGTTGCTCTTTGAGGGAGCGGGTGAATGTTCCTAGGGGCACCTCATAGGTTGAAAGCCCTTGAAAATTTATCTCCTTTGCAATTCGAAGCATAAATCCCTAAATGACCTTGTTGTTGCGCCTTGAAAGATTAGCGAAAGTCATCTAGGGCTCCTTCGCATATGAAAATTCTTGATCTAGGTGTATCTTGACTCCTTTAAGCTCAAGAAGCAAGGCACCAATCCTTGCATCCCTTTGGTGGTCAAAATTACCCCTCTTTTTCTCATCTCTCCCAATTCTAGGCCTAACCCTAGTAGGTCACCTAGGGCATCAAGCGAAATCTTTTGTAGCCATCCAAAACCCATGAAATTTCGTCCACAACTGCGTTGGAGTTTTCTGAAGGGGTCCTCCAAAATTTGAGCTCAATCTGATGGTGGATTCCCGAGATATTGCAAGCCCTTGTTGAAGGATCATTCCTCTCCCTAGGTTGTTATGGGTCAGTGCCATCATTTGGATCATTGCATTTGAATTTCAAAAGAAAATTACTCCATTGATCCTATTCTCCTCCCAAACCTGGTCAAGCCCCTCTAGTGTTGATAAGCTCCACATCCTTGACCTAGTTTGGGTCCACTTTGGTTCGTTGTGGTCCCGCAATTTTATAACTCAAATTCCACAAGGATTGCATAAAAACCATTTCTCCACAAGGATTCTTAGGTCAAATAAGCTTCTTGTCAAGGGATATTCCTCAAACCTAGGCTTAAGCATCCTCTTAACCCACCCTAGAGAGCCCATCACCTTGCTTCTTAAGCAAGTAAGCCATTCAATTGAGTCTCTCTTGTGAATAGGTTCTAGGGATGACTCTCCACCCATTCATTGACATATTCATCCTTGTGATTCCTCTTATATAGAGTCTCCTCTCATCAGTGAAAGTTCGTAAAGAGCGAGGAGCTATAGTTGAGGTGACAGTTGGTTATTTCTCCGTTGTTGCCACTTGACATAGTAGTTGCTCTATAGGATACCCTCCTAGGACCCCTACTAGTTTGAGCTATAACAGGATCTACATGAAATGTTCTAGAAGTCCCTGACCATTTGTAACTTAGATTAGGAAGTAATCTTAGTTGTACATCTCAAGATTGAAATAGGTGGTGGCAAGGAATGAGGAAAATAGTTATTTCTATTGGAAAATGGAAAGTGGCAGCTATTAATTCCAATTTTCCTTAACCTTAATACTTGCCTGTGAACTTTAGTTATCTTATGTTTGTTGGAAATATTGTCATTGATGGCAAAGGAGCACAAAGGAGCAGCACCAAGACAAGGGAGCAGATCAGATTCAGATGGAATTCTTGCAGAGAAAGAAAGTAAAGTGGCAGAGGCTACAAGAGGAGGGTTTAGACAGGAAGAAGTTTTTTTTGAATAGTTAGGGTTTGGTTATTACAAAGAACAAGTTCCAAATTCATTAATTGAATGCTTGATTCAGTTTTAACTCGAGTGAAATCAGGGTTGGGCACAATATATATGTGTTAAAATTGGACAACTAGGTCCAAACTCCATGTTGTGATGCTCAGATGAAGATACCGATATTTTTATTGGATTCCTCTTTCGAAGAGGTGTAAGATCCATATAAAATTTATCTAAATCCGATGAGCAGAACATTTATTTTGAATTTATTATTTATAATAAATTATATGTGCAGGTCGGCCTTAAGATTTTACACCCCCAACAGATGTGTCACACACCTCAATGATGTATATAAATACAGTCAAAGTTGGAGAGCATTTCACACTCACTCATCACACATCTTCTTCTCTTCTCTGATTTAGTACGAGCTCCTTGGAGGACGAATTCAGCTCACACGTGGGAAAAATGACGAGTTTGTACAGCGACAAGAAGGACGAATTGCTGCAGCTAGGGTTTCCAAGGAAGTTTGACCAGAGTTGACTTTGGTCAACGCATGGTCCAAAGAAGTTGAAATTTATTGGAGACTTCGATTTTGGGAGGCCGTACACATTGGCACAAGAACCGAGGTCAAAAGGTTGACCAAAGTTGGAGCTGCGTTGACTTTTGTGTTGCTGCGCTGCGTTGACTTTTCTGGAGTTGACTTGTGTTGACTTGGTGACTGATTTGAGGATTGTTGTGACACATTCTGGGTTGGCTGATCAAGGAGACTTTGCTGGTTGAAGCATCCTGTTGACCGCCGTAACGCACCATCACATTTTTCCTGTTTCTGGTTTGTCTTCCATAGATCCACTAGTATGTTCTATCAGCATTTTACTTAACTGTTTGGGTGATTGCTGTAATAAAAGTAAAGTTGCATCAAGCATAGAACATCTACAAAAATTTACATGGAATCAGAGCTGAGGTGAAGACAAGCCCTAACTTTAGCAATCACCATCTAAGAAAATGGGTTCCACAAGTTATGAATTCAAGGAGAATGACAAACTGACTGGAAGGGATGACTTCCATGCTTGGAAGATGATATTAGATCTCAAATTGGAAGACCATGATCTCATGGATCATGTACTGGGTAAGATACAAGAACCTCCATCCAATGCTACTACTGCTGCTAAAACCAAGTATAAGAAGGGGGAGATCAAAGCAAAGCTGATGATCAGGGAATCCATTCATAAAAGCCTGGTGGCCTACATCTCTGAGTTGGGTACATCTAAAGAGATGTATGATAAATTGATCCTAATGTTCAAGGTAAACAATGTAAACCAAGTGCTATTCTTCAAGAATCAATTGAAGAATCTGAAGAAAGGCAGGGATGAGTCTGTCCAAACATTCTTTCTGAAATTAACCAAGATTAGGAACAATCTGCTGGCTATTGGGGAGACAATAGCCGATCGTGAGATGGTACTCACCGCACTTGGAGGACTCCCATATGAATGGCAAGTATTCACCACTACCATTCTCAATAATAGTACTATTCCTAACTTTGACGAGCGATTGTCCAGATGCATGCAAGAAGAGACAAGAATGAAGGAATATGAAAATGACAGAAATGTTGCCTATGCTGCTCATTCTAGGAAGAAGAACTCTGGTGGTCCTAAGAACAAAGGAAGAACAAGGGCCCAAGGAAAGAAGGGTAAGTGTTTCACTTGTCATAGGCTTGGTCACTATGCTAGAGAATGTCCCTTCAAGAAGGATTCTCCCGATAGTGATGACAACAACAACAACCGGAGGAATGGAAATCAAAGAAACGACAGATCCAAAGGAAAGAGGAAGGCTCCCTCTGGCGGAAACAATCAACCTTCTAAAAGGTCTAGAAACTCCAGGTATGAGGAGTCAAATGTTGTTGATAAAAGAAGTGAATATATTCTTGTATCTGCTCTCTCTGCTGCATCCCCGCCCGACACTATGGATGTCTGGCTGATAGATAGTGGTGCCTCAAGACACATCACTGGGTTCAAGGAAGCACTCTCTGACATGGTTGAGAAGGACACCAATCGGGAAATTATCCTTGGAGATAATGCCACATATCTCGTGAAAGGGACAGGGACTGTGACCCTCCACTTGTCTCAAGGACAAGTCCTACATTTGCAGGATGTACTCTATGTACCAAAATTGAAGAAGAACCTTGTGTCTATATCAACAATTGAAGACAAAGGCTTCAATGTGGCATTTATTGATGGAAAGGTGCGCATGTGGAAGAAAAATCTCAAGGAAGCTATCGTGATTGGTTTTAGAGTTGGAACACTCTACCAGGTTGAAGGAAGTCCACTAGGAGCTATGACATGTGATACTATCCGACAAATTGAACTATGGCACCGAAGGTTTAGACACCTTCATTACAAGGCCCTTCCCGAAGCAAGGAAGGTGGTGACAGGGATGCCCGATTTTGGAAATAATCATGAAGGTGTATGTAAGGGTTGTGCCGAAGGAAAGCATACAAGGGGACCTTTCCTCTCAAGTGTCACAAAGACATCTGATATTTTGCAACTGGTCCATTCTGATCTATCTGGTATGTTGCCCGTGACATCCCTGGGAGGATGTTCTTACTACATGACATTCACTGATGACTTCTCTCGCAAAACCTGGATATACTTCTTGAAGAAGAAGGATGAGGCTTTCATGTGGTTCCGTACCTTCAAAGCCTTGGTGGAAAATATGACCGGAAAGAAGATCAAGATTTTGAGGACTGACAATGGCACCGAATATGAGTCAAATGAGTTCAAAGACTTTTGCAGAGAAGCTGGCATTAAGAGGGAGACTACCACTGCATATACTCCTGAGCAGAATGGTGTTGCTGAACGCAAGAAGAGGACTATTGTGGAAGCTGCCCAGTGCCATGCTATGTGACCAGGGTCTACCAAAGTTTCTGTGGGGAGAAGCTGCAAATACTGCTGTGTACATCCAAAACCGATGCCCTCATTCCGCTCTGGACTCCAAAACTCCCGAAGAGGTTTTCACTGGTAAGAAACCTGATGTCTCACATTTTAGAATTTTTGGATGTCCTATTTATTTTCATGTGCCAAAAGAAAAGAGAAGTAAGCTGGATGCTTCTGGGAAGAAAGGAATGTTTGTGGTCTACAGTGAGACTTCTAAGGCCTATAGAGTCTATGTACCTGGTCAAAGGGAAGTAGAGATATGCCATGATGTCACTTTTGACGAAGATGCTTCCCTGAAGAAAGTAGTAGATCTTCCAAGATCTAAAGAAAATCATGAAGAAAGGCCTAGAAATCAAGAAGAACCGCAGGATGAGACAATGCCTGATATTGAAGGACCAATGGACCCTATTGATCCATCTCCTTCACTGGGAAAGAGACCATCATGGCTCGGGGACACCCTCGAAGATGCTGAGGGTCATGCTGCCCCAAGGGGGACATTCCGAGAAAGCAAGAAGCCGTGTAGATACCAAGGGTATCTAGCTGCCATGAGTACTATTGTACAATCTGAACCTGGATCTTTTGAGGAAGCCGTAAAGCATCAAGTTTGGAAGGATGCTATGCACGAAGAATATGAGTCCATAATGAAGAATGATGTATGGGATGTGGTTCCAAGACCGAAGGACAAATCAGTTGTCACCGCGAAATGGCTCTACAAGATCAAGCATGGATCTGATGGAAGTGCTGAAAAGTTCAAGGCAAGATTTGTTGCCCGTGGCTTCTCTCAAAAGGAAGGAGTAGATTATGATGACATATTTTCACCTGTGGCACGATATACCACCATTCGATCAATCATAGCCCTTGCTGCTATGCAAGGTTGGAGTCTTCATCAGATGGATGTCAAGACCGCCTTTCTGCATGGTACAATAAAAGAAGAGGTGTATGTAGAACAACCTCTGGGATTTGAAGTTCAGGATCGGGACACTCATGTCTGCAGATTGAAGAAATCCCTCTATGGGTTGAAGCAAGCACCCGAGCTTGGTACGAGAGGATAGATAGCTACTTGATGAAGCTGGGCTTCACCCGAAGTAATGCTGATCCGAACCTTTACTTCAAGGTTGTCCAGGGGAAGCCTCTCATTCTAGTGCTGTATGTGGATGACCTCTTCCTGACAGGTGCTGACCTTCTCATTCACTTGTTTAAAGAAGGAGCTGTTCTATGAGTTCGAATGAAGGACCTGGGTGATACTATTTCCCTGAGCACGGAGGTCGCGGAGACTGGAGAAGATTTTCACTGCGAGGAAAATACATTTGTGAAAACACGGAAAGATTTGGTATGATGGACTGCAAGTCTGTGTCAACACCAATGGAACTCAACTTCAAGAAGTTGAGTGGCAGCGCTGCTGGGCCTGTATTGGCCAATCCTACTGAGTATCGTCAACTCGTAGGAGCTTTGATGTTCTTAGTGAACACCCGTCCAGATATATGTTTTGCAGTGAACACTTTGAGTCAACAGATGGTTGAGCCTGATCACTTTCCTTTGAGTTTGGTGCCAGGTCTTTTGAGATATCTTGGGGGCTGCATTCATCGGAAGAGGCTGGAATGCCTTTCTGAAGGTGTGACACTCCGTGGATATACTGATGCCAATTGGGCTGGCAGTGTGGTGGATCGTAAGAGCACATCGGGATGCTGCTTCAATCTTGGTTCTGCTTTGATTTCATGGATGAGCAGGAAGCAGAAGTCGGTGGCTTTGAGCACCGCTGAGGCCGAATACATTGCAGCGAGTATGGCCTGTTGTGAAGCAGTTTGGTTACGAAAGCTCTTTAGTGAGCTGTTTGGACATGTGCTTGATACCACCGTGATACTCTGTGATAACCAGAGTGGGATTCGCATGTCTGAGAATCCTGTGTTCCACGACCGATCCAAGCATATTGATCTCAGGTACCATTTCATCAGGGATATGGTACAGCGAGGCGCCGTAAGGCTCGATCATATAGGAACTGATGAGCAGGTCGCGGATATTCTCACTAAGCCCCTGGGGAAGGTCAAGTTCCTAACCTTCCGTGAGAATCTTGGTATCGTGGAACAACCCTATGATGTGGGTCCCGTTGGACAATGAGCTCTAGGAGCTCTGGGGGGCTTTGGGGATAGCTTCTCGGAGCTATAAGAACTCACGGGGCTAGGCTTGCCGAACCTTGTGGTGCTTCTGCCCCACCGTTGTGATTATTGAGTTGGTTCAACTCTCATTATCTGTGCCCCGTATGCATCCTACCCATTGAGTTCAGGGCTCATGGGAAGTACCTCTCATTTGGCCAATGAGGTGGGAAAAGCTAGAGACTAGTAGCAAAGACTGATGGACGCATCAGAGATTGCCGTACTCTCTATCTAGGATGGCACGGTCCAACCACTCGATCTGGGATCAAGTTTAGTGAGGTCTGGGACCTCTGCCTGACTTCGGGTCAGATGAACCAACTTCGGGTTGGTTGGAGACTCTTTGTGAGTCTGATAGAGGTTTCGAACCTCTGGGCTGAATATGTCAGCCGAGGGATGATGTCTTTGTGACTGACCCACTTTTGTTCTGAAATAAAGAGGCCAGCAAAGCAAGTTACGGCGGGATGACGCACGATGTTTGATTGCACTGATGGATGGAGTTCTCCCTAGTTGAGAGGGAGTGTTAAAATTGGACAACTAGGTCCAAACTCCATGTTGTGATGCTCAGATGAAGATACCGATATTTTTAGTGGATTCCTCTTTCAGAGAGGTGTAAGATCCATATAAAATTTATCTAAATCCGATGAGCAGAACATTTATTTTGAATTTATTATTTATAATAAATTATATGTGCAGGTCGGCCTTAAGGTTTTACACCCCCAGCAGATGTGTCACACACCTCAATGATGTATATAAATACAGTCAAAGTTGGAGAACATTTCACACTCACTCATCACACATCTTCTTCTCTTCTTTGATTTAGTACGAGCTCCTTGGAGGACAAATTCAGCTCACACGTGGGAAAAAGGACGAGTTTGTACAGCCAAGAAGAAGGACGCAGATTGTTGCAGCTAGGGTTTCCAAGGAAGTTTGACCAGCATTGACTTTGGTCAACGCATGGTCCAAAGAGGCTGAAATTTATTGGAGACTTCGATTTTGGGAGGCCGTACACATTGGCACAAGAACCGAGGTCAAAAGGTTGACCGAAGTTGGAGCTACGTTGACTTTTATGTTGCTGCCCTGCGTTGACTTTTCTGGAGTTGACTTGTGTTGACTTGGTGACTGATTTGAGGATTGTTGTGACACATTCTGGGTTGGCTGATCAAGGAGACTTTGCTGGTTGAAGCATCCTATTGACCGCTGTAACGCACCATCACATTTTTCCTGTTTCTGGTTTGCCTTCCATAGATCCACTGGTATGTTCTATCAGCATTTTACTTAACTGTTTGGGTGATTGCTGTAATAAAAGTAAAGTTGCATCAAGCATAGAACATCTACAAAAATTTACAATATGTATGCAGATGAATCGGACAAATTAAAAGGGAAGGTATGAGACTGTGTGTTTAAGAAGTGTAACATTCAATGAATAGTGGCAGAAGCAAAAATCTTTGGTTATCGGCATAACTTAGGGAACAGTGGAGCGGAATGAAATGAGAGCACAGCAATCATTGGATCTGAAGGATCAACGAACGAAATCGAACAGCGAAATGCGGAATGTATGAAGAAACGAGTGGATACGATTGAAACAGCGGAAAAGGAAGGTTCGAAGAGGAATTGAAGTAAAATAGCGAAAATTGGGTGAAAATCCGTGTTAAACGCGTTTGAAACGAAAATTTGAAGAAAAGCGGTTTTGGAGAAAACCGTCCACTGTGTTCGCACCGCTTTTGAGTCGTGAGCGGTTTTAATCCAATCAAACGCGATCGAATGATATTGCAACACGTCACGAGCGCAATACCACCCATTTCGCGTCGCTTTTGGTTGATAAACTACAGAGGTGGAATGAACGCAATTGTCGTTCGATTAGATCTGTGGGAGATCCGACAGTGTTCGCGTCGGTAATTGCACGGGGTTTAAAACAAGGTATGGACCCGACATTTTATGCAGCAGAGTTTTATTAAGGTTTGGAATCCAGTTATATGAGGCCGAAAGGCTTTAAACATTGTTTAAAGCACAGTATAATATTACATTGCCGAGGGTTTTAAATATTCATTTCCGAAGGTCATTACATATTATAATGTGCATTATAATATTTCCGAAGGTCTAAGGATTCTGAAGGTTTAACATTGTTTATAACCATATTGATTTGAATTTCATGAGACGGGTTTATCAAGGCTTATAACCATATTTCTTTGAAAAGTAAGATTGACCACAGGAATTCTATGGGCCCGGATATATATTATAATGTTGATATCTTGTGTTTAAACCAAAGTATATAAAAGGGCGTAATGATAAAAGGTGTGGGACCAGCGAAGGCAGCAGTCAAGGCTAAACCTCGTGCGCATCTTATGAGCGCGATTAAACATTGATCTGGGATCAACAGTACCGCGGGGGCACAAACAGCCAGATGATTAACCCAAGGGGGTGCCTCCGCAATTGACCCGCCCATCAGGCGTTGACCGCAGATCGATGGTTGTCATTCACTACGGTAGCACAAGCCCGATGATGATTCCGTACCAAGGAGTGCCTCCGTAGTGATATAACTGGGACCCGCTTTCATAAAGCCCAAAAGAACAGTGGTGGACCGGTGCGATCAACGGATGAGATTAAAGGAGATAGACGGCAGAGATCACATCGAAATCAAGTGGGACCTGATTGCATATCGGACATCACAAGCGAATGCGATAGCCGCTGGATGGATGAGCAAAGTTGCGATGCGATGGACAGTGGCGATGCGATGCGAGCGATGGATGTGATGCGATGTGGCGAGGCGATGCGATGTGGCAAGGCGATGCGATGCGATCGCACATCGCAATAGGAGCAGGAGAGATATCACACAACCTTAGAAGTCATGTTAGTTGTGATGCGAAGTAGCGACAAAGTCAAGTGGGACCCGTCGCATATCGCATATTGCAATCGGCGATGCTTATGGGATAAGAATTCGCAAGTTATAAAAGTTGCGATGCGAAGTAGCGATAAATTCAAGTGGGACCCATCGCATATCGCATATCGGGAGATCAGATGGACGAAGGCACATGGATAACTGGAATCCCCGCAGTGCGATAAAGAGAGTGGACGCAATGAAGACCAAAGCTGAAACCTAAAGCATTTCAACTCCGAAAGTATGTGGATTTCCTTTGTTAAATCGTTTCGGAGAGCAAAGGAGGAATATAACGTAAAACAAAAAGGAAAGTATGAACGCGGGTAGAAAGGCTCAGGTAAGGACCCAACACAGAGAAAAGGGCAAAATCATGTGTTTAGAAGATTGGTGAAGATTGATCACGACAAGGAAAAGCTCGCGCAGTTAAAAGGACCCGTTCCTGTACAGAACAGTTAGAAATACAACAGCAGGTAGAGAAGATAAAGGGACAGCAGGCAGAGAAGACAAAATAAACAGAAAAGAAAGAGGCCAATAGGGTTGAATTGAAATGTTTAATTGTAACTGTAAATGTATTATTGAATTTCTATTGTTTGTGATGTAAAGGCAAGTCTCCGTAGGCAAAGCAAAACTCCACTGTAATACACAAATGTATACATTCTGTTATATTATTCTAGACAAGAAAATGAGAAGGGGGAATGCAAAGAGTCATACCTGTTCATTTCGAATTCCCTGTGGAATGCAAACAGTTATGAGGTGTTCTCTATAAATAATGTTACGAGCATATGCATAAGGGTGTGAGAATGGAGAAAGAGGTTAGAGAGTGGAAGAAGAAGAAGGAACAGAGAGAGGAGTTGTGAAGATCCAGAGATGATATAAAGCAAATTTGAAGGCTGGAAGGACAGCAGTAAAGAAGGAGAAAAACAGAGCTGATATCCAGGTAAATCAGCATATAATTTTATTGTACATTGAGGAAGTTGGTGCTTCCATATCAAGTTGTAGCTTGATAGATGTCCAGTTGTAGCTGGCTGAGGTAGGAGCCTCCTGTAGGTTGTAGCCTGCAGAAAATAGATGGGAGTTGGAGCTTCCTTGCAAGTTGTAGCTTGCAGAATTGAGGTAGTAACCTCCTGTAGGTTGGAGCCTACAGAAATCAGTGGTGAGAGGGAGTTGGAGCTTGCCTTTGCATCACAACAATAATAAGATGTGGTTTTCTCCCTTATGGGTTTCCACTTATATCTGTTGTCTCAGTGCATGATAATTATGTGTTGATATTCTGTATTTAATCTGCTTAATACATGTTGCTCACTTTTAAGATTGTTGTTCCATTGTATATTGAGTTGATCACGAAATGAAGATGTAAATAAGTATAAAAGAAAGTTTTACAGAACCATGACTGCATTAAACTGATTCACCCCCCCTCTCAGTTTAACCAAGGGTTCAACAATGTTTCTGTATTATATCTTCTTTATTTGTCTCTTTCCTTCTAAATTTTCACTTGGAATTTTTTGGGCATTTTCTACTAACAATTGTGGGTGTTCCCAAGTGTTCTAGGGCATCTTTCACTATTTTTGCTTACTCTTTTTTTGCAGGTCCATGAAAATACAAGAGGAGGTAATACCCAACTTTTTCCAAATTAGACCATTCAAGTACCAAGAAGAAACCAATAATCATTCCCTTTATAAAATTTGACTAAAAACCACTTCTCCCTTTATTCACAAGGGATACTTGGCATAACAAAACCATTGTAATTTTTAAGGGAGCTTGGAGAGTCTCCTAGGCATCGCATTCCCCCTAACCAAGGGGGGTCTTTTGTGTTTGTTGTCTCATTTTCATGGTGTGCCTTTTGGATTAAAATTAACCTTGCACCGCAAAACAATTAGATAGTTTGGATTTTATTTAACCAATTACATTTCAATTTTGTCTTAGATTAAATTTCATTTTTGCAAAAGTAATGAATCTTTCCCCTCCAAGTCCTATTATGCTCTTGGCCATTGCAAGCGAAGCTTGACCCTTGCACATGATTCAAAGAGGACTTGTGATTGGTGGAGTAGTTTAACTAGGGAAAACCGCTTTTAATCATGTACAGTAAGTTTGGGGAAAAGAAACTGTTGACTTGTGAAATCAGGTGAGTGCAAGCTAAGTTTCCTCCTGTCGGATCTCTGAGTAATTTTTAACTTTTGAAATTAGGGAGTATTCATTGAATTTAAGCTTCCTCCCGTTGAATCTTCGACCAACCTTCTCAAGCCCATTCAAAGGATAAAGGTGAAAGAGGAAACACACATTAGAGTAATTTTGCTTTTCTTGCAATTGCACGAGTCACAGACCTACCTCTCCATTTTGCACTCACTTAACTAATAAATCCAAGCCAAATCTATTGAAGAATGTAAGTAGTGTCATTATTCATAAATGTATTTGTCAAAAGAAAAGAAAAAAGAATTTTTATTGTAAAAGAAAAAGATTTTTGAAGCATGGGTTTCATGCTCTTTTATTTATTTTCTAGGTCATAGCCTCCATTGAAGGCTTCTAGGTTTTGTCAAGAATCAAAAGAGTCTTTGTCACATTTGTTAGACCCTTCTTGGGCATTTGTATCATGTAAAGAAAATTATTCTTGGGTCAAAAGTGTCATTTGTCACCTCCTCACCAAGTCAACCCAAATTAGGGCTATTCAGCCCAGCAGAAACACTATACATAGAGGCAGCTCAACTTATTTGGAAACACACACTAACAAGTTCGATCTACAAGAGAAAGAGGACGAAAAAGAGAGCGAATTATAGGAGAAGAAGACCTAATTCAAGGAAGAAGCTAAATCAAAGTTTGGAGCATCTCTCTCTCACACACATGCGAGATTTCTAGGGCTTTTGGGCAAGTTGCAGGGGCGAAATTTTGTAGTTGGGGGGTCGAAAATCTGGATTGAAGCAGTGCTTGAGGAGCTGGCACTTGGAGGATTTGGTAAAGTTTCTTTGCATAAAGGAAGGGTTGACTTGGTGATTAGATGAAATCTTTGTCTAGGTCAAAAGGGTCTTGGATTGTCTCATCTTTTCTTTAATCTACTAGTGGAAGAGTTGGACTAGATTTTCCCCTAGATAGGGGTTTTGCCTTGGCTAAGTGCCTACATCGTGTGTCTCTTCTTCTTGTGATCTTCATATATATTTAATTTGGTAATTGCTTGATGAAAGACCACATAATAAAGAAGTAAAAGAAGCCAACATAAATCACAAGTAATTATCAAGAAAGAGGAATCAAACCTTAATACCTACATGCATTGATTTCTCAACACGGTATCAGAGCTAAGGTGAAAGGACTAGTTGAAGATCACTTTGTTGGCTATCAATTGAAGGAAGGAAAAGCAATCTTGGAAGAAAAGATCACTCTCTCAACAGCAAGTTATTTCAAGATGGGACTCAATCTCATGAAAATTGCAGGAAGTTGGGTTGGAAGAATCATCTACAATTTATCTAGGAGAGTCAAGAGTGAAAGATTATTGGTTGCACTTACAGGTACACTTGATGCTGACAATGCATGGATTATTGATAGTGGAGCCTCAAGACACATGACAAGAGAAAGTGGACAACTTCATACTCTATCAAGTGAATCGTCATAACATGCAGTGGAGCTTGGAGACAACAACAGCTATGCATTCAAGGGCATTGGATCTACATCATTGAAGCTAGAAAGTGGAGCAAAGCTACACTTCAACAACATCCTCTATGTCTCAAGTTTGAAAAAGAATTTACTTTCCATTTCTTGTTTAGAAGATAAAGGAGATGGAGTTATTTTCGTAGATGGTGAAGTTTTGGTTTGGGGAAAATATTTTACTTTTGAAAAGGCAAGGGTTATTGGGATTCATGAAGGAATATTATGTAGAGTTATAACTCCATCTCCTCAAGCCCTTGTTCATATGGAAACTAGTCCCATCGAAATTTGGCATAGAAGATATGGACATATTCACTACAACATAAAACCCTCTCTAAGTCAAATGGTGAAGGGCATCCCCACCATCAAGGAGGACCATGAAGGAGTATGCAAGGGATGTTCCTTTGTAAAGAATACTAAGAAACCCTTTACAAGCAGTGATACAAGATCTAAGGCGATATTAGATCTCATTCATTCTGATGTATGTGGGCCCATGTCTAATAAATCTCTTGGAGGCCACCAATATTATGTGACCTTCATTGATGTTCACTCTAGAAAGACATGGCTCTATCTTCTCAAGACAGAATATGAAGTATTTGAGAAGTTCAAGGAATTTAGATCTGAAGTTGAGACCCTAACCGAAAGAAAGATAAAAACTCTGAGATCCGACAATGGAGGTGAATACACTTCAAAAGAACTTGTAGCATATTATAAAGAAGCGGTCATTAAGAGGGAGCACATTGTTCCCCACAACCCCGAACAGAATAGAGTGGCAGAGAGAAAGAATAGAACCATTGAAGAATGCACAAGGACTATGATATTTGATCAAGACCTACCAAAATTTCTATGGGGAGAAGCAGCCATGACAGCAATATACATAAAAAGTAGAAGTCTTCATACAATCCTCGACAATATGACACCAGAAGAAGCGTTTTCAAGGAAGAATCCAAGTGTATACCATCTCCAAATCTTTGGATGTCTTGCATACATTCATGTTCCAAAAGACAAGCGAAAGAAATTAGACTCTACAAGTATAAAAGGTACCTTCATTGGTTATATCCTTTGATCAAAGGCTTATAGAATCTACATCAAAGAAGATAAACGAATCGAAGTTAGCACAGATGTTATATTTGATAAAAATCATGCCTACAAGAAATCCATGGATATACTAATAAAATGTGATGAAGAAGATGTACCACTATTTGAAGAAGAAGAGCAACATGACAAGTCACCTACAAACCTAAAGGAAGAAGGTCCAAGTGAACCTATCGAACCTATAATCATTCCCGAAACAAAGAAGAGGCCAAATTGGTTAAAAGCTACACTTGAAGATGTCGAAGGACATGGAGAAACTAAAGGAACTTTCAGAGAAAGCAAAAGACCGAAAAGATACTCAGGATATGCAGCATACATAACGAAGTTAATCGAAGCAGAACCAACTACCTTTGAAGAAGCCGCTCATCAAGAAGAATGGAAGAAAGCAATGCAAGAATAATATCAATCTATCATGAAGAATGGGGTTTGGGAAATTATTCCTAGACCTAGTGACAAATCTGTTGTCACTTCCAAATGGATTTACAAAATCAAACATGACATTGATGGAAGCATAGACAAATACAAAGCAAGATTTGTTGCAAGGGGTTTCTCTCAAAAGGAAGGAATATATTATGAAGAAACCTTTGTTCCCACTGTTAGGTACACTACAATTAGATCTTTGGTTTCTTTAGTAGCCACTATGGGATGGAATATCCATCAAATGGATGTCAAAATTGTCTTCCTAAATGGAGCCATAAATGAATAAGTATATATTGAACAACCAAAAGGCCTTGAGATAAATAGCAGGGAAACTCACTTTTGCAGATTAAAGAAAGCTCTATATGGCTTGAAACAAGCTCCTAGGGCTTGGTATGCAAGAATGGATGCCTATCTTCTACGGATTGGTTTTGTCAAAAAATTTGTCAATGCAAACCTCTACATCAAGATAGTGTAGAATGAACTAGTTATTATACTTTTATATGTGGACGATTTATTTGTTACAAGTGTGAAGCAAAGAATTCTAGAATGTAAGAAAATGTTGGCAGCAGAATTTGAAATGAAAGATCTGGGACTCGTTCATTACTACTAGGGCTTGGAAGTTTGGCAAAAACCCAGTGAGATATATCTTGGTCAAGGAAAGTACATAATCAAGATGTTACAAAAGTTTGGTATGATGGATTCCAAGTCTATGACTACTCTCATGATCACAAATCTAAAGAAGTTAAGTTCTAACTCTAGTCCCGTTCATGCTACGTGTTATCGTAAGTTGGTGGGCTCTTTGAAGTACTTATGAATACCTCCCTAGTTAAGGGGAAGTGTTGAAGAATGTAACTAGTGTCAGTCCTCATAATTGTATTTGTCAAAAGAAAAGAAAAATAAATTTTATTGTAAAAGAAAATATTTTTGAAGCGTGGGTTTCATGCTCTTTTATTTATTTTCAAGGTCATAGCCTCCATTGAAGGCTTTTAGGTTTTATCAAGAGTCAAAGGAGTCTTTGTCACATTTATTAGACCTTTCTTGGGCATTTGTATCATGTAAAGAAAATTATTCTTGAGTCAAAAGTGTCATTTGTCACCTCCTCACCCTATCCTGATGAAGTCGACCCAAATTAGGGTTATTCAACCCAGCATAAGCACTATAAATAGAGGCAACTAGACTCATTTGGAAACACATACAAGTTCGATCTACAAAAGAAAGAGGACGAAAAAGAGAGCGAATTAAGAAGACCTAATTCAAGGAAGCTAAATCGAAGTTTGGAGCATCTCTCTCTCTCTCACACGTGCGAAATTTCAAGGGTTTTTGTGCAAGTTGTAGGGGCCGAAATTTCTACAGTAACTGAAAGGTCCAAAATTATGTAGTTGGGGGGACCGAAATTCTAGATCAAAGTAGTAATTGAGGAGTTGGCACTGGGAGGATTTGGCTAATTTTGTATACATAAAGGAAGGGTTGACTTGGTCATTGGAGGGAATCTTTGTGTAGGTCAAAAGGGTCTTGGATTGTCTCATTTTGACTTAATCTATTAGTGGAAGAGTTGGATTAGGTTTTCCCCTAGATAGAGGTTTTGCCCTAGTTGAGTGCCTATATCTGTGTACCTTGTTCTTGTGATCTTCATACATATTAATTTGATAATTGCTTGATGAAACATAACAAAATAAAAGAAGTAAAATAAGCCAACATAAATCACAAGTAATTATCAAGAAAAGAGGAATCAAACCCTAATATCTACATACATTGATTTCTCAACAAAATCAACTTAATAAAATTTACCAAGAGCACTCTCCAAAGCATTTCTACAGCATACTCCATTGGGTCGTGATCACATTACCTGGATTTATTTTCAAGCAACAAGCATTTACTTTTGGCACTGGTCTATCTCATTATTTTAAATCTGTCATTTGATTATATGCTTGTCATTCATATAAATTATATGTTGTTGGTTAATGTACTCTTGTGCAATCTAATTAACTCCTATAATAATATCTTGTTTACTATAGCTTAATCAGCCTTAGTTATTTTTAGGGACTACCCGCCTTGGCTTCACTAAGAGTTAGCCTAAACGAAGGAGTCGAGATTGACTAACAACAACTCGACTTGAGACTTCCCCCAAGGCCACACTTAGTGGATTAAAGATTTCTTCCACGTAACAAGAAGGTGTGTATTAAGTGGCAACACCACGCAGATTGAAATTTTCATGTTTGTTATTCATTTGATTAATTCCCAGAGCCCTTTTCCCTGTGAGCGAGCTCTTGTAAGTTCTAAAGATAATTTTAAGTCATGAGTTGATCTAGAAGAGTAGAAGTAATTGTGTACCATGTGTGATTGCTTTTCTCGTTTTTCGTTGCATGCAAGAGTTAAAAATTCCAGCAAATAACTAGCATGTGTTTCCTCCTAAGAGGTCACAGATTCAAAACCAAAGAGGGGTAGAGTATGTATGTCTTCGTAGACTTAGCAGTCAAATCACTGCGCGGAGGTGGGTCCCTTGTCCCACAAACAAGGGGGTCTCATACACCAATTTGGCATCTGGCTTGGCTGTGACCTTAAAATTGGATAATAATAATAATTTATTTGCTTAGATAGCTTGTTTTAGGATAATTTAAGAGAAATGAACTACTTGACTTGCTATTGTATTAATAGGATTTATAATTAATGGAATAACGAATGACATGAACGGTGAAATAGTACCGATACCAAAGAACTAATTGACGATGCACTTACCATAGTCCTTGTATCTAAAGAAAGTGGAAAAGTAACCTAGAAGGTTGACACCATAATAGATCCAACTGTTGAGAAATCGAGTTTCATGGTAGATTTCTCTTTCATGATAATTCCTTGTGAATTTAGTTGGCTTCTTATTAGTCTTATTATGTTTTTCTTCATCAAAAAAATTACTAAAACGTACATGAAGATCATAAAGAACAACAGAACACAAGATGTAGGCTCCACGCTAGGGAAAAACCCCACAATTGGGGCAAACCTGAACAATCCTCTTCTTATATAATTAGATCAAATGAGATATCCAAGACCAAGACCAGGACAAATACCTCCATAAGACCCCCAATTCATCCCTCCATTCCCTGTCATGTTTCATCTAAAATGAGATAGTTAATCTGTGATAAGATGCCTTGTCTCATAGTAATCCTTCGTCCTTCCTGTCGCATGTTTCTCACAGTCTTTATAGTTCTCCCATAGCTCACATATTACATTCATTGCACTTCTCTTATAGCTCGCATTTATTTACACATTACAGTCCCTCTTAAGCTCGCATGTCATCATAGAATTTTGTACACGAGGAATTCGCATCCATTTCTAGTCACATGTCACAAAGACTTCGCATATCTTTCCACAAGAAGCTCGCACACCCTTTCTCAAAAATATCGCAATTCTTGCCTCAAAAAACTTGCTAATCTAACCTCGGAACTTCAACAAACTTGGCACAAAAAACACAATGAAATTTATTTCCTTTTTGGTGGAGGATTCACCCCAATTTATAGTTGTTCGCCACTGTGAAGGGTCACATTTGTTGAGCAGGCTGACCTGACCATCTGGAGGGTCGACTTCGTCTTATGGAGGTCTTTTTGACTCTTTGTATAAAAAAATATTTTTCTTACATAGTGTCCAAAAGGACTTTGACTCAAATTTAATTCTTTGACTTCAACAAAACCTAGAAGCATGAGGAACATGCTTTACTAAAAAAATAATAATAATATAAATCTTCTTCTTTTTTCTCTTGTCACAAGTACAAATATAAATATGAAGACCAAACCCAGTTACTTTTCCAACACTCCCTCTTAACGAGAGAGGTATTAATAATGACTCAATAGGTTTATCTCAATTTGAAATATTCACATAAGAAGAGATCCAGATTAATAAGCATCAAAGATGATAGTATCATCATAGCCAGTGTCATCATCACATTACCAAGGCCTTGAAAGGTACAGTCTCCATAAGATCAAAGCACAATGCTGGGAGGCATTCCATGGGACACCATATCACCTCTCTGAGGCACATACTCCACCTAGGATACCCAAAGTATATCCTCCAATAAACCATTTCCCTCAAGGAAATGCCTATCCACCGGACCATTCTTTTATACAAGTCCATGTACTTGACTTAGGATGTCCATCATAATTCGTCACAACACATGACTCAAGAATGTTTGTCCAAGATGCTTATCCAATCCACCATTCTCCTTATCCATGTCCATGTGCTTGACTTAGGATGTCAATCCTAATCCGTCACAGTACATGACACAAGGAGAACCATGTGTCCAACCTTACTCCTCCTCAACCTGAGAGGATAAATCCATACACACTTCCTCTCAAACGGGGAGAGTACATCAAAAAGCCTTAGCTTGTGTTGGAAGTACTCATACTTCCCTTACATCAACTACCAGCTATTATGTGGAAATATGTTGTAGCTTCCTCAACCAGCCCTCTTATCTCTGAGTTTGCTCATCTACAACTTCTGAACTAGGGCTCCAAATCTGCATCCTAACAGACCATGATTCCTTCTTTCATGATCCTGCACTTGAGGTCTTGACCTACTACATCGTGCACTGCTTCTCATCCTCCAGATCTGCCCACTTTCCATTCTTCTGGTCATTTCAAAACACTGCTTCTAGGGCTACCAAAATTTCCCTAACTCTGTGACAAATCAACTTCTCTTGTCACTCTCCTTAGGGCTTACAGATCTGCCCACCTTGTGGCTGCTCTAGAATGTTGCACCTAGGGCTTGCATAGTCATCCCTCTAAACATCCTTCCAACTCCACTGAAATAATGCTTCTTAGGGCTTCCAAATCTTCAGATCACAGTTCTACAATTTGTCCCTCAAATTGCACTGATCTGTTGTTGTTCATAACCTTCAAAACTCTTCCCTTCAAGCCACGCCATACAGTTGACAAGGATCACTAGTTACAACCCTTCTTAGGTTTGATCTCACCAATTATATCTATGCACTGATCCCTCAAGACTGTGGCCCTAAATTATGGATTAGATGTCCTTTCTTTTGGGTTATAGTCTTCCTTTTGTGCACAGAACTTAGGGTTGATAAAAACATCAAAGGGTAGCTACTTTGTACTATTGATTTAGCTAGGAAGAAACCCTAAGTAGGGCTCTTTACTTATGTCGTTCAATGTTTGAACAGTCCTCCATATCCTAGAAATTATCTCCTCAAAACACCAACCTCTTTTGTAGAATTACCACAGACCAATGTTATCGGAACCGAACTGGTTCCGGAAAACCGATCGGTCTGACCAGTTTGGAGGCAAAACTGGTTTGAACCGGTTCGGAGACCAGTTCCACCGGTTTACAAGCCTGGGCATTAAAAAAACATTTAAATAAATAAATAAATATATAAATTATTATTTTTCCTAGTTACTAACGCTACCCTAGCCCCCCCTCTAAAGCTACTTAAACACCCCCACCCCCTCTATTTCACTCACACTATTCATTTGAGTCTCTTGCAATTCTTGAGTTGAGTTTGAAGAGGAGAATTCAAAGCGTTTTTTTGCAGGGTTGTTCTGAGGGAGATTTTTTTGCAGATTTGAAGAGTTGACTGGAGTCTTGGAGAGCTGTTGGGTTGGCAGATTTTCGAGCTACTTCAAATATTTTTTTTCCCAAAGAGCTTTGGGTTTTCTTAAGTGGTTTTTGTAGCTGGTGGAAGATTTTTTTTTTGTTTTGTTGGGGCTGATACATAGTTGATTTCAGAGGATTTTGGAGCTGATTTTATCCAAAAATTTAGAGGATAAATCAAGGGCCAGGGGAATCAAGCCATAATCCCATTGCAGACTTGGATGCTCCTCATTCTTTAGATGCGGATGGGGAGGATGAGTAGGATGATGATTTTGATGATGATTGATGATTGATTTGTAGTTGTAGCTTGTAGTATTGTAGGTTGTAGTATAATACTATGATCTATGATGTTATTTTGGACTATAAAGGCCTTTCAGAGCCTGCTTCTTGATGTTTGTAACATTTTCGGTTCAACGATGTTTTGCACTAAGTGTTATTTTGGGTTATATGTACCATTACTTGCTATATAAATGAGAACTTTTGCATATTTGTGTATAAATGTTTTGGATTCGTATGGATGCACATGAATATATCTGTTTTTGCTTTAAAATATGAATATTTTATGTGTTTTTGGTAAACCGGTTTTTTTCCAGTTTTTTTCCGATTCCGACAAGTTCCCGGTCCACAAGGTTTTCCAGTTCGATGACCAGTTCGGTTCTGATAACATTGCCACAGACACAATCATCTCGGCTCTTTGTATTACTTCAGACCTTTCAAACAGTTTTGTGGCCTAGCCTATTAAGCTTATGGCAGTCCTGGACTTGGCCCAACCAACCTTAATTCTCCTGTGCAGGTACCTGGGATAGTTCGTGGGATAGTTCGGTTCCCTTATGCACATATCCACAACCCTTTCGGCCTTCTTTTTCAAGTAAAGGAGGGCTTCAGCCCCCCTTAATAAACTAGCAAATCTTCAGCCTTACCTCCTCCCACTTAACAACAGAAACTCGGCTTATTATCAGGCCTCTCTTCCACAGGAACTCTACTGCAAGACAAAACAGAATCGAGACCTTTCTTCAGTTTCAACAACCTTAGAACAAAACAGACCACTTGCTCCCTTAATGTTTGTGGCTACTTTGACGCTCACAGATTCACCTTGCTAGACATCCTTCAAGAGATAACATTGCACTTTGGATGAGAACATCAGCCTCCCCTGTGGCCCTACTAGGCCCTCAAGTTTGGCCTACTCTGAGACTACATTTTTCTTAGCTTCACGAATAATGTTGTCATTATTATATATGGTTAGAGTCAGACCTTTTCCTTTGTATAGGAAGAATAATATGACTGCTTCATTTGTGCCACAGAGAAGTGTTCCTTGTTTCGGATCTCTATCAAAACTACCATACATCACTGTCAGGTTAAGTCTTAGATCATTGTTTTACTCAAAAGATAAGTCGTATATCTTGCACCATTGTCATAACTCGTATAACACCTTTGGCTTCGAGCCAACGAACCACAGAAATGAATATGAACCATAAGTGCATAGTGCAGGTAAGCAAACCACTATAATCTATATGCGAGCCACAGGTACAAAGATTATATATGGTCCTTGAATGCCACAGAGACTGATAATACGGACCTTAGAGAAGATATACATCATCTCCCTTTTGCAAATTGTCACATCTTCACATACATAGGCTCATCATTATGTCACAATTATGCCAGTGCTACATCAAATGAAGGATCAAACTGGTATCTAAGCATTCCTTGAATTATCAATTGATTCAAATCATCTAAACAGAACTCGGGTAATCATACAAATGTTTCGGATTATCTCCATGTTTGTCATCACAGGAACAGAAATCAGAACATTACATCACAAAACCTTCGGATCCAACCTCAGACTGAAAGAAGTAACTATTTACCACAGGAAACTCCAGATGATACTACAGGATCTTCGTACTGGATAGTAGAGGACATCAGATTGAACATAGAGTCTATACTTCGGACTGTCCAGAGGGCCTTAGATCTTGGGTCTGTACCTTCAATTCAGGGCTACCACAGACCTAATGATTTCGGATTTATCCCTTAACTCAGGCAACATAGAATGCCAACAAGAGTGATCTTCAACACACCTTTCCATCACCTTAGCTCTGATACCATGTTGAGAAATCGAGTTGCATGCTGGATTTCTCTTTCATGATAATTGCTTGTGAATTTAGTTGGCTTCTTATTAGTCTTATTATGTTTTTCTTCATCAAACAATTACCAAAACGTACATGAAGATCATAAAGAAACAACAGAACATAAGATGTAGGGTCCACACCAGGGCAAAACCCTACAATTGGGGAAAACCCGAACAATCCTCTTCTTATAGAATCAGATCAAATGAGATATCCAAGAACAAGACCAAAAAAAATACCTCCATGAGATCCCCAAGTCAACCCTCCATTCCCTGTCATGTTTCATCTTTAATGAGACAGCTAATCTGTCATAAGATGCCTTGTCTCACAGCAATCCTTCGTCCTTCCAATAGCATGTTTCTCAGTCTTTACAGTTCTCCCATAGCTCCCATATTACAGTCATTGCAATTCTCTTATAGCCCGCATTTATTTACACATTATAGCCCCTCTTAAGCTCGCCTGTCATAACAGAATTATGTCCACAGGAATTCGCATCTGTTTCTGGTCAAATGTCACAGAGACTTCACATATCTTTCCACAGGAAGCTCGCACATCCTTTCTTAGAAAGCTCACAATTCTTGCCTCAGAAAACTTGCAAATATGACCTCAGATCTTCAACAAAATTGCTACAGAAAACACAACGAAATTTCTTTCCTTTTTGGTGGAGGGTTCACCCCAATTTATATCTGTTCGTCACTAAGAAGGGTCACATCTGTTGAGCAGGCCGGCCTTGTTGAAATGTGTAACTAGGTTCGGCCTTCAAAAATATGAAATGTACTTTTGATTCTTGAATATTGTAAAAAGAAAGAAAATTATTACTGTTATTTTTTGTACGTTGGGTTTCATGCTCAAGGTTTTTTATTTAGAGGTCAAGCACCCATTGAGTTCTTCTAGGGTTTGTCCTAGAGTCAAGAAGTTAAAAGAGTCATTGTCATATCAAGAAGACCCCATCGGGCACATTGTAAGTTGTAAAAAGAATTATTTTTGTATTTAACAGTATCAAAATACCCTCCAAAACCAAGTTGGCTTGGAAACTAAGAAGTCAGCCTCAATTAGGGCATCTCATCCTCCTTGGAGACCTATATATAGGAGGAACTTTGACCTCCTATGGTCACTGACTCATCTTCTCATCATTCAAGCAAAGGAAGAGCAGAAGAAGGCTATTGAAGAAGGAAGAAGGACAAAGGACACGTGTTTGGGTTATTTCTCTCTCTCTCTCTCACGTGTGAAAGAAGAAGGCTAGGGTTTTGCTGCTGCAAGATCGAAGTTGAGGAAAGTGCAGAAAGAATATCGAAGGAAGGTGCATTAGAGGTCACATACAAGCCCTAGAAGAAGGAGAAACTCAAATGAAGGTCAAAGGAAGCCTTGGAAGCCTTAGATCTACTCACACGTGTGGAAGCAGCAGCTGTTGCAGTGGCCGAAAATTTTGGACTGCCATAGAGGCCGAAATTCTGTAGTTGGGGGTCGAAGTCATGCAGCTGCAAGAGATTTCACTAGGTTTGACTTGGACAAAGGAAGCACATCATCAAGAAGGTCGGACTTAGTCTTGGAAGGGTATTGGTCTTGGTTTAGAGGTCTTGCAATTCGTCATTTGAAGAATCTATAAGAAGAGAAGAGATTTGTGGGTTTTTCTCTCAAGTGGAGAGGTTTTGGCCCTGCCTTACAGCCTATATCCTATGTTCTTGTGTATTGTTGAACTTCTTGCTTTGGTAGTTGTTTGATGATAAGAACAACATAATAATAAGAGAAGAAGCTAATAAGTAAGAAAAAGTAAAAATACATCACAAGCAGTTACAAGTTTAAAAGAAATCATCATAATTGCATCACTATAGAATTCTCAACAGACCTAACCTTTTGGGGGTCGACTTGGTCTTATGGAGGTCCCTTTGACTCTCTTTAACAAAAATTATTTTTCTTACAAAGCATCCAAATTGACTTTGACTCAAATTTAATTCTTTGACTTCAACAATACCTAGAAGCATGAAGAACGTGCTTTACTAAAGAAATAATAATAATAATATAAATATTCTCCTTTTTGCTTTTGTTACAAGTAAAAAGATAAATATGAAGACCGAACGTAATTACTTTTGCAACACCAACGATTATAATGGGTGATCCTCAAGGAGTAGTTGTTTGTCTATTTCAGAAAAGATGTTTTGTTTCCTCGAGAATCAGAAATAATGTCTGACATGGAACAAACGTAGAGGATTTTCTTTCGGTATTTAATATGGCATATATCCTATCCATAAAGGAGTCGCCAAGTGAATTAGAAAAAATAAACGATGTAATCAAACTCACACTATCATTGAAATGTCGAAGATTGATGATGTCCTAAAAAATGGTATCGTTAGCAAAGATTTTTACCTAGTAGAACTGAGATAGGAAAGCTTAGTGCAACATGTATAAAAATTTGTTTTTTTGTCACATGCAAACTTTTCTCGCCATTTAGGTTCGTGCTTGCCAACCACAAGAGGATGTCCCTAGCCTTGCATGCATTGTTTTTCTTGTAAATATATAAAACAACACACAAAATAAGCATGCAATGGTTTTCTTTAACCAGAAATTTAGTGGACAAAGAAGTTATAAAACAATTTATAAATAAAATGTTAGAATTATCTCCATCATTAGCAATGAATGACAAAATCAAACATGGAAAGACAATTCTTTAAATGGCATACTTTTTACCAAGGAAAAGACTCAGAACTTCCAAAATATTGTGCAAGTATCAAAATTCGACAAACTCAAAGAGAGATTAGATCAAAACCGAGCTTTATTATGCAAGATCAAGGAGGCTAGCTACACCAAGGAGACAATCACATAATTGAGATAGTGATGTTCCTGCACAAGAGAATAGAATCTAAAAGACATAAAGGGGAGAGAAATCAAGAGAGAATAAGAATAATTTGTTGTTTGCGAAGAAGATCCAACCCTGAGCCAATACACAACATTTGTATGTAATGACCCCTGCATCCTATGCACACTAGAGGAGGGAAGGAGGAAAGGTTGAATTCGCCATGCAATGATGATCAATGCACATTGATGATTTGTGTAGTCAACTTGCTATCCAACTGCAGCCAAACTAAAGAAGAGAAAAGTGAAGTGTCTAACACTTGAGTGTAACTGAAGTAACCCCAAGTTGTCATGAGATGAGGTGTCCTCAAGTGTAGCCTAAGTGGAGGCAAGCTTTAGGTTAAGAGCTAATGCGCATTGGTTTACTAGTGAGTTACTTTGGTGATGTGGAGTTTGGATTAAGTTAAATAACAATGGAGTGAAGAGGGAGGAAGTGGTGTGCATCAGTAAGAAGGGATGCATGAGTTGACTAAGGAGAAAGTGGAGTGAGGTGGCTATGTTGAGAGTTGGGAGTGAAGACAGACCAAAATATGGGGAAGTAAATATAGGGAGGAGTGGTGGATAGAAGTTGCCACACACACTAGCATAGTGTGAGAGATTTTGAGTTAAGTAAATAGAAACTAGAGAGGGAAAATAATGTGCACTAGTCCTCTTGAATGGAGGATTGAGTTGGACTAAATTTGTGAAGGATGACGTGGCAACATGCATTAGTTAAGTGGATATTCTCTTCATTAGAAAGGAGGATGAGTAGAAGACGCCATGCACATTAGTTGAGTAGAGACAAACTAAAAGTAATCGAGGATAAACTAATATGAAGTGCTTCTCACTCTGGTGTACCAAGGAAACATCTCAATCAACTGAAACTAACTTCCAGTTTATTCGTCCTAGTGTCGCATCGCACTCCTATCAATGCATGTGACCTATTTTTCTTTAGTTCAACCTACTCATGCGCTCAGGAAACTCTAGAGTTCACCGAGTAGATTCACGCACTTTTCCACATCATTGTTGATTGATTTTTGCATCCAAACCTTACCACTTATATGTCCCAAATGTTGCCACATGTCATCCCCCGAGACTGCCACATGACACCAAGGCAAGCCGACGTCTAAAAACAGAAAATTGCTCTCATGTCCTCAAGACCATAATCATCAGACTTAGATTTCAGAGAGTCTAAATACGCCATCAAAATCACCATGCAAAATCTGCTAAAAAATAGATATACCTAGCATGTCAATGAAACCACCCTCGTTGGACTCTATTTTCAGTGGGGAGTCCAAATATGTGACCAAATCTGACATGTAAAACCCACTAAAAGTAAACATGTCTGGCATGTTTCCTAAAAGTAGCTCATTAGAATCGTGAGTTCGCAAGGATCTCAAATATACCCTCGCAACTGACATGTGAGACTTTGTATTGGTGTTGTCACAGAAAGTATCATGCATGCAATCCAAAAAGGGATCATCACAATCCTAATCTCGTGAGGACTCTGAATATGTAATCACTAATGCATGAACCTCCAAACTCTACCTCCTAGAAAGTATGAGAACTACTAAAAATAGCAACTACCCCCGATCTGACGAACATTTGTGCAAAATTGTTTCTGAACAACCATAACATCATTGAATCAACATTGTAGTTGAATTCCATCGGAACCAACTCTGGATCAAACAAACCTGTATGGGAATGTCTCTAAACCTCCAGTATATTGAAGTGTGAAGGTCATTAACTCCCTAGATTTTCAAGGGGGTAAATCTAGGGGTTAACAGGAATCATGCATGATATTTATTATTTCATAGGAGGAGCACTCCACTAGTGGACCATGTTTGTCATTCGACCTATCTATCCTTGATTTGTACTCCAAGTAAAGCAAGAGATGGTTTTTGTACGAAGCAAACTCAATCTATTTGAGCTATGTGTGTGGACTTTTGAATCCTTTTTAGATCATCTATTCCATTCCACATTCAATTATTTAAGCAAGATGAGAGGCACTCCAGATATCGCTATTATGGGCACCATTCACAGGTTATTATTAGCAATATAGGTACCCGCTTTGGAGGAGGTCCATGACACAGCTTGATTATTCTTTGCTTCTGTTGAAATTTCTCTTGTACCCCAAATCTAGTCTATGTCTAGACTTGATCATAAACACACTAAAGATACTCAACTAAAAGCACTTTGCATAGCGGAAATATAACAACAATGAAAACAATTAAGTACACATTTATATGGCCCAAATCAGTCCTCTTATTGATCCATTAACAAGAAAACACTAGGGCTCCCATACCAGGGATCATGGCCCTTCATATCTCAGATACAACTAGTATACATAGTATACAAAACTTAGGGCTTGAGATCTATTCCATCAGATCTACAATCTGCCCAAAAAAAACAAATGCATACCTAAGCTAGCGCCTTTAGCTCAAGGCCCTTGGATTGTTGTTGTCCTTGGAAACAAGTATTTCTACAACCACGCTACAACTTTTCAATGAGGTAGATCTGCTTCTTCAAATCACATATCTGAATTTCTTCTTGCAGATTTGATCCTCTAGCACTAATATATGACTTTCTTCTTGCAAATCTGACTTTCTTCTTGCACATCTGACCTTCCAACACTCAGATATGACTTTCTTCTTGCAGATATGACTTTCCAACACTCAGATCTGACTCTCTTCTTGGAGATCTCACCTTTCAGCACTCAGATTTGACTTTCTTCTTGTTGGCTCGGCTGACTGTGCAAGTGAACTCGGCCCTACATTGCTCTACTAAACATGGCTTGACCTTCTTCGTTGCAGCGATATCCTCCTACTCGGCCTCTTTCTTGCTACTGCGTTGTAACGAACAAAGTTTGTTTATGCTTTGATACCAATGTGACGAACAAAATTCATATATAGTGGAATATTCAAAATATATGAAATATAAAAATGTCCATCATGGGACGAATAATATATTTATATAAGAATGTTTAAATACAAGAGATATGAGATATGATATATGATTACAAATGAGGACCTGCTTATATACCTAGGCAGGTACCCCTTCATGAATGGTAATGTCCTTAGAGACATGCCTCTTCTATATTAATTGTTATTTAATTAATCATTATTATGATTATTATTATTATATTTTTATTATTTATATATATATATATATATATATATATATATATATATATATATATATATATGACATTGCCTTCCTCTTCATAAAGCTTTGTCCTAAAAGCTTATTGCTAAATAAATGTGTCATTCGTTTCTTTGTCTTGTAATATATTTGTGTTTTTTTGTCTTTGAGTTGTCATCTTCGATGATACAACGTGATAGGATCCTTGGAGTGATAAACAAAATTGTAGAACTGAGAAGGGATCTAACCATCCTAAATCAATCTTTTGTGGAACTTTGCCATTACTTGATAACTGGGATAAATTGTTATCGTAAGATTGGATTGTGTAGACATCAGTATTCTTCATAACATGAGCATGTTGTTTCTGTTATGGGTGATACAAATATGTAGACGGATTGAGATGTCTACTCTTGTGATTTAGATGTTTACTCTTGTGATTCAAATGTCAATAAGGAGTTTTTGTGATTTGATTTTCCCTTATCATGCATGTGGTAATTTACTGATTTACTTTAAGTATTGATCTTGTTGAGTTGGTTGCATATTATTCACTTGGAATTTTCATTTTTTGAACTGCAACATCTGAATATGTTTTTACTGTAGAAATTTTAAGACACACTCCGGTTTTCAGTTTCTCCTTATTTCTCCCATTAAGTTAAATGCCCATTCCCATAACCATACATTCAACAAGCTAGAAAAATAAATATTTTTTGAAAACACAAATTCTGGAAATTTCTCAGTGCTGAAAATGCAGAAATAAAACTCGGAAAAATAAATCAGCCACACACAGAAACTTGACACGCTGGTTTTTGGTCAAGATGACCCTAGAAAAACCCCCTACAACTCTTGGGGAAAACCAATTCGAAAGCTTCTCTTTATTTCTGGAAAATGCTTTTATAGAGAAGTGAAATGTACAAGAAAAATTCCAGCAAACAATGTGCAGACTTCTCTTGTTTTCCATGCTTGCCTCCACCTCGGAAAATGTGCCGAATCAGCAAAATATTCAAAACAGAAATTTATTACAGCAAATAACAGCCTTGAAAACCTTGCCCAATACTTAGTTGTACAAAATGTACAAAAAAGTACATCAAAACTACCTCCTCGAAATCCATGCTTGCTTCCTCGAAAACTGTGCCCAACAACCTTAGAATCTGTGCATTTAGCTTGATGTACCTTCTCCTCGATTTCTGTGTTGTCCCTCTCCTCGAAAATTGTGCCTCAAGCTGCTGTACAAACTACAGCCTCGAAAACTGTGTTGTTATACGGACTTGCTACCTCCAAAAACATGCACCCTCTTGCTGTTGTACAAACTACTAAACACTTCCTCTCCTTCACCTTCTCAAGCTCAGAAATTCTCCAGCTCTCTTCTTCTCCTTCTCTCAATGTGCTCATGCAAGACTGAATGATCTTTTCTCTCATTTTCCTCCTTTAACCTAACCCTAAGTTACTTTTGGGGAATCCCTAAATCCAATGGCTAAATCCTCACCACACCCATCTTTTCTCTGAAGTAGACATGCTTGCCCCGTGGTAAGGCTTTGGTAGGAATATATGCAATCTGCTCATTAGTGGGAATATACTCAAGCTTCACAACTCCCTTCTGAACATAGTCTCTGATGGAATGATATTTGATCCCGATATGCTTTGACCTGTCATGAAATACTGGATTCTCTGTGAGTTTAATGCAACTCTAATTATCACAGTATATCACGGAAGGTCTCAACGACTGACCAAATAAGCCAAACAACATCTTGCGAAGCCATATGGCCTCACAACTAGCTAGACTGGTTGCCATGTACTTTGCTTCCACTGAACTCAATGCTATTGATTGCTGCTTTCCGCTGAACCACGACACCACTGTCGAACCCAACCCAAAACAGCACCCTAAAGTGCTCTTCCTATCAGAAGCACAACCTGCCCAATCAGAATCAGTGTAACCTGCCAATCTCACTCCATCTCCCTGCCTATAATCCAGAGCATACTCCACTATCCCCTGCAAGTACCGCAAAATGTGTTTTGCAGCAACCCAATGCACCCTCCTTGGCTCACACATGAACTAGCTCATCGTGTTGACTGCAAAACATATATCTGGTCTGGTGTTGACCAAATACATCAAGGAACCAATCCACTGTCTATACAATGTGGGATCCACCAACTCGGAATTTGAAGCGTGAAGCTTCTTCCAGTTGGTGATCATAGGTGTCGACATGGGTCTACAATCCTCCATGTGGAATCTGCCAAGGATGTCCACAATATACTTCCCCTGTCCCAGGAAGAAATGCCCCTCCTCCTGCCACACCTCCAAACCCAAAAAGTAATGCATCAAGCCAATGTCCTTCATCTCAAACTCCGACGCAAGATCTCTCTTGCAACCCTCTATGAGTCTCTGTGCACCTGTAATGACCAAGTCATCCACATACAGCACCAAAATGAGAGGCTTCTCACCTATCACAATAAAGTATAGGTTCGGATCTGCATCACCCTTTGTGAAACCCATCTCCTGCAAGTACATATCAATCCTGGTGTACCAAGCTCTAGGAGCTTGCTTCAGGCCATAAAGGGCCTTCTTCAGTCTACACACATGGGACTCCTTCCCATGCACCTCAAAGCCCTATGGCTGCTCAATGCACACCTCCTCTTGTATGAAGCCATTGAGAAATATGGTCTTCACATCCATCTGGTGGATCTTCCAACCCATCTCTACTGCTATCGATATAATGGAGCGAATCGAAGTATATCGAGCCACGGGAGCGAAGGTCTCCTCATAATCTACTCCCTCTACTTAGGAGAACCCTCTAGCCACAAACCTTGCCTTGAATTTCTTAATGCTGCCATCTGCAGCATGCTTTACCTTGTAAAGCCATCTGGAAGTAACCACGAATTTTCCCTCAGGCCTCGGCACCACCTCTCAAACATCATTTTTCATGATAGAAGAATACTCCTCCGACATGACCTCTCTCCAAACCCGTTGGCTAGTTGCCTCCTCATAGCTAGAAGGCTCAAAGTTAATGATGTTGGCAACCATTGCCATATAGCTACAGAACCTCTCAGGTGGTTTTCTCTCTCTCACCTGCCTCTTCGGCCCAGCAACAGATGTGGCCTCTCTCAAGGTATCTTGAAGCCACTTGGGCTTCCTCTTCCCTGAGCACACTTCTCCCACCGGAGAATGAAACTCCTCCTCCTCATCAAGAGCCTGAACTCCTGACTATCTGTCTGTTGTCCTCCTGCCTGAACCTGAACCTGTAGATGCTGAAGTACAGTGTGAACTATCCATCAGTGGACTACCTAGTGAACTGCTCTGCACACTGCCCGAAGCACCACCCCTCAGACTTTGTGAGCCACTGCTCACTGATGGACCTAACACCGTAATCGATGTACCTCCTGATCCCTTCCCACTGGATCCCTATGACTGACTCAGCTGCTCCTGAGGGTCTGGCTGATCCAGATACTCTAACTCCCCTGACCTCCTGAAAGCCCTGTCCTGCTCGAACTTCACATCCCGCCTGACAACAACTCTCCTCTGTGCAGGAATATAAATCCGAAAGGCTTTCGAGGTCTCACTGTAGCCCACAAAGATACCCTCTCGTGGTGGGGCCGCCTGGTCCTCTTCTCCTTGGGTACGTAGGAGCATGCAGAGACCAAAGATACGAAATGACCACACGCTTCTTCCTGCAAAGCCTCCTCCGGAGTCACATGCCCCAAGGCACGATGCGGACTCCTGTTCTGCAAATAAACAGCAAAGTTGCAAGTCTCTGCCCACAAAAACAATGGTAACCCCTGATCATGTAGCATGGCTTTCGCAGCCCCTCCGATGGATCTGTTCTTCCTCTCTACAACCCCGTTCTGTTGGGGGTTGTAAGGAAATGTGAACTCCCTCCTAATGCCTACCTCCGTACAATAATCAACAAACTCACCAAGGGTGTACTCCCCTCCATTTTCTGAAGTCAGGGACTTGATCTTCCAACCTGTCTGAGTCTCCACAAGAGCTCTGAACTCCTGAAACCGCTTGAAGACCTCACTCTTGGTCTTCAAGAAATAAATCCAGGTCTTCCTGGAGTGATCATCAATAAATAAAACATAGTACTCATATCCACTCAAGGAAACATGAGACATCTGACCACTCACATCGGTATGAATCAAATCAAGTATCCTAGTCGATCTGCTGTCACTGCTGGGAAAAGGGGATTTGGAAAACTTGCCCATCGCACATCCTCTACATGTATCTAGGTGATCAGTACTAAAATCTGGCACACCTATAGTGATCTCCCGCAATATCCTCAAGGCTCCATGATACATGTGCCCCATCCTGCGGTGCCAAATCTCACACACCTCTGAACTGCTAGCTCTGCTGCCAGTACTACTGCTTAATTCCAAAAGGGGCTGAAATGCAAACTTGTACACCTTTGCATGGCGTACACCAATCACTCTAGTTGACTTAGTTGGAGTGCCCCTGGGATATATAAGCACCTTTCCTCTCCTGAACAATACCTCAGACCCTCTGTCCTCCAATGCCGAGACGGATATATCGTTCTTCTTCATCCCCGGCACATATAGAACATCTGACACCTTCAAGGGAGGTTTGGGTTCCCTATCAAATGTCAATTTCCCCACACCAACTGCTCTAACGATGTTGTCGTCTCCGAGTACTACCTCTATATCAGTGCCACTCTCTGAAAGCTCCGAGAAGTACTCACGCACTCCTGTAATATGACGTGAAGCCCCACTGTCAACATACCAAATACTTGAATATGCTCCGCTAATGGAGGGAAATGCACACTCCCTCTCACCCTCCGTGGCAGGTGATCCTGCACAAGTGGACTCACAAGCAATGAACCCAAACTCCCGGTCAAAGCTCTCTGAAAAGTCCTCTATCTCTGTTGACGCTGCCATGGTCTTGTTCTTCCCCTTCTTCTTCTCCGGACACACAATTGCATAGTGTCCCATCCTCTGACAACTCCAACACTTCACCTTGGAATAGTCCTTCTCCTCGTTCAGCTGCTTACCTTTACCTTTGCCTTTGCCCCCACCACCACTTGTGGAAGCTTGCTTCTTTCCCTTGCCTTTCTTGCCTCCTGCTAACAGTGTTACATCCTCATCCTGCTCAACTTGTTTGGCTGCCCCAAGCTGGTTCTTTCTGATTTCATTCTGTATGCAATCATACCAGAACCTCTCCCAAGTGGGAAGGGTCTCATGTGCACAAATCCCATCAACGAAGTTCAGCCATGAACTGGGAAGGCCATTCACTGCAATCCGCACCAACTCAGTGGATGGAATGACCTCTCCAACTGCTGCCAACTCCTCTCTCACATTAGTGATCTTTGTGAGGTATGCAGTAGCACTATCAGTCTTTGCCATCTTAATGGCCTTCAGCTTCTCCCTTAGGACCATTTTCCTGTTTTCATTGGTACTCTGGTAGAGATTGGTCAAGGTTGTTCACATCTCATGAGCAAGTCTCTTTCCTCTCACATGAGGAATGCAATGGCATTTAATACCATCCAGAATCAGTCTTTTACCCTTGTTATTCTTCTGATTAAAGTCTGCCAACTGAACAGGGTTAGTAGGCACATTAACAGGGCGTTGTTGGGTACTCACCATTATACCCCAGACTTCTGCCTCCTCAAAGATGCTCTGCATTCTTTCCTTCCATACACTGTAGTTGCTATGCCCATCCAACCTATCCTCCACCCTCAAGCCCAAAGACATGCTTGTTGTCCTAATAAACTGAAAATAACACTGTTGTACTAAAGGATCTGATTTTTGTGTGTAAAATCAGCTTACTATAATTTTTCTTCTTGTTGTCCCAAACTGCACTTTTCAGCAAAATAGCTCCGATACCATGTAAAAATTTTAAGACCCACTCCGGTTTTCAGTGTCTCCTTATTTCTCCCATTAAGTTAAATGCCCATTCCCATAACCATACAATCAACAAGCAGGAAAAATAAATATTTTCTGAAAACACAAATTCTGGAAATTTCAGTGCTGAAAATGCAGAAATAAAAACTCAAAAAAATAAATCAACCACACATGAAAACTTTACACGTTGATTTTTGGTCAAGATGACCCTGGAAAAACCCCCTACAACTCTTGGGGAAAACCAGTTCGAAAGCTTCTCTTTATTTCTGGAAAATGTTTTTATAGAGAACTGAAATGTACAGGAAAAATTCCAGCAAACAATGTATAGACTTATCTCGTTTTCCGTGCTTGCCTCCACCTCGGAAAATGTGTCAAATCAGCAAAATATTCAAAACAGAAATTTATTACAGCAAATAATAGCCTTGAAAACCATGCCCAATACTTAGTTGTACAGTCGTACGTACTATACGCACTGTACAAAAAAGTACAGCAAAACTTCCTCCTCGAAATTTGTGCGTGTTGCCTCGAAAATTGTGCACAGCAACCTCGAAATTTGTGCCTTTAGCTTGCTGTACCTTCTCGATTTATGTGTTGTCCCTCTCCTCGAAAACTATGCCTTAAGCTATTGTACGGACTGTTGCCTCGAAAATTGTGTTGTTGTACAGACTTGCTACCTCGAAAAACGTGCAGCCTCTTGCTGCTATACGGACTGTTGAACTCTTCCTCTCCTTCACCTTCTCAAGCTCAGAAATTCTCCAGCTCTCTTCTTCTCCTTCTCTCAATGTGCTCATGAAAGACTGAATGATCTTTTCTCTCCTTTTCCTCCTTTAACCTAACCCTAAGTGACTTTTGGGGAATCCCTAAATCCAATGGCTGAGATAGCTTTAGATCTAGGGCTGAGATTAAATGCTCATTTAAATCTCACTTTCTATTTTTTAATTCACCCCACTTTAATAAAGACCCTCCTAGTCATTTATTTCCAAAGTCACTTTTCACTTTCTAATTTCACATTGACTTTATTAAAGTAACTTTAGAATTAGACTTAGTAACTTTATCACTTAAAGTCACTTTTAAATTAGAGTTGACTTTATAACTTATAAAGTCACTTTAGGAGAAAAATTAAATTCTTTTGAACACTTTTCCCTAGGCCAAAAATCAAAGCCTTAAGGAACCACCTGTCCTTCGGTAACCAAATTTCAACATTTACTTCAACAGGTTTGTCACTTTCTTGAGTTGTGATATTGACTAGATCGGTATTCGTTCATTTTTCTCCAACTTGGATTGTTCCTAGGCGGGTACCCCTTCATGAATGATCATGTCCTTAGAGACATGTCTCTTCTATATTAATTATTATTTAATTAATCATTATTATGATTATTATATTTATATTTATATTATTTTTATATATATTATATTCATAACATGCATCTCCTCTAAGGCAAATATGTTGCTAGGTCATTTAGCCTCCCTCTCTCCACAAGTGAAAGTCCTTCTCTATTTGTGTGCCTAGGCCTTTCCTTTGGCCTCTTATTTATAATTTTCCTTTAGGTTATTTGGGGAACATTTGGTCTTTTAAGGTTTTTCCACTCAATCCTTTAACCATAAATTAGAATAAATAATTAATTGACTTCAGTCCAAACCCACGACTTTGGGTCAAAACTCCAACCACTTGGGTAACTTGCCCAACCAACTCAATTTTTGTTGGTTTCCTTCTCTCAGAAATACCTTCCGAACTACCCAAATTCCAACACTCCCTCTTACTTAGAGAGGAAGGTATTTCCTTCACACTTCGAAATATCCAGCTCCATGGCTTTCCTTGCATACCCATGACTATCCTTGCATGAGACATTACTTTTCTTTCAATAGCCATATCTGTCCTCGCATGTGCCACGCCTTCTTTTGTACTGGGCCAAGTTTTGTCTTGCATGGTGCATGATTGTCCTCACATGCAACACGACTTTTCTTTGCATACTCCATAACTGTCCTTGTATGGGCTATGACTTTCCTTGCACCACCATGAGTGTTCCCACATGATTCATGATTGTCCTTGCAAGGGCTGAAAGCTCCACTCTCTTGAACCTGAAGATTCAGATTCCATTGGGCGGTTGTTGTTCCTTTGCAATCTCCCTCTAAAACTAGACTCCCTCTGAGGCTACAAAACCTCCACTAGCTTGCTCTACTTTCCTATGCACACTCTGATCCACGTGCTCTTCAAAATAACTCTGATACCATGTTGAATTTTCCCTTGTACCCCAGATCTGATCTATGTCTAGACTTGATCATAAACACACTGAAGGTACTCAACTAAAACCACTTTGCACAGTGGAAATATAAAAGCAATGAAATCAATTAAGTACACAAATTTATATGGCCCAAATCAGTCCTCTTATTGATCCATTAACAAGAAAACAATAAGGCTCCCATACCAAGGATCATGGCCCTTCAGAACTCTGATTCAACTAGTATACATAGTGTACAAAACAATAGGGCTTGAGATCTATTCCATCACATCTACAATCTACCCAAAAAATCAAATGCATACCTGAACTAGTGCCTTCAGCTCAAGGCCCTTGGATTTTTGTTTTCCTTGGCAACCGATCCTTCTGCAACCACACTATAACTTCTCGATCTGCTAAATCTGCTTCTTCAGATCACAGATATAACTTTCTTCTTGCAGATCTGATCCTCCAGCACTCAAATCTGACTTTATTCTTGCAGTTCTGACTTTCGTCTTGCAGATCTGACCTTCCAGCACTCCGATCTGACTTTCTTCTTGCAGAACTGATCTTCCAGCACTCAAATCTGACTTTCTTATTGCAGATCTGGCCTTCCAGCGTTCAGATCTAACTTTCTTCTTGCTGGCTCGGCTGACTGTGCAAGTGAACTCCCTGCCTTGGTCTACCAAACATGGCCTGACCTTCCTCGCTGTGGCTAGATTCTCCTACTTGGCCTCCTTCTTGTTACTGCCACTCCTCTAAGGCAGATTGCTGCTAGGTCCTTTAGCCTCCCTCTTTCCACAAGTGCAAGTCCTTCTCTAGTTGTGTGTCTAGGTCTTTCCTTTGGCCTCCTATTTATAGTTTTCCTTTAAGTTATTTGGGGAACCCATGGTCCTTTAAGGTTTTGCCCACTCAACCCTTTAACCATAAATTAGAATAAACAATTAATTGACTTGGGTCCAAACCCACAACTTTGGGTAAAAATCCCAACCACTTGGGTAACTTGCTCAACCAACTCACTTTTGGTGGGTTTCCTTCTCTCGGAAATACCTTTTGAGCTACCCAAATTCCAACAGCTTCTATCCAGACTAATTCATGGCCTGACTTGAGGAGCTATTTTTCACAGACACTGGTGGTTATTTCACAGAGTTCATCTGTGACTAGTAGGTACCAGTGCACCCTACTTGGAGAAGTTACTCCTCTTCCTCATTCTATTGTGAACTGGAAAAGAGCACTTTCCTTGATCTGTCCTTATTCTACTATTCTCATTCTATTACGAGGACTTTCTTTGCACACTCCCATACTTATTCTATAAGAGATGGAGAGGTGATTGAGGTTTTTCATCAGTTATTACTCGATTCTATTCATTCTTCCATTCCTCTGAGTCTTTTCATGCCCTTTCATGGAATCAATTTTCTCTCTTTCCTTGACTCCATACCCATTGGATTTGAAACAGCAGTGAAGAACAATTAAAAGAATAATTTTATTTCGCTGATGCTTTTAGTTTTACACTTGCAGATATGAAGTGAACTTGCACAGATTTACAATGGATTTGGGCAGATTTGATATCCCAGGTTTAAATCTGAATTGTACATGCGGCCTTAAAACAGTTAATTGCAGAAACCCTATCTTTCTTTGCACACTCCCATACTTATTCTATAAGAGATGGAGAGGTGATTGAGGTTTTTCATCAGTTATTACTCGATTCTATTCATTCTTCCATTCCTCTGAGTCTTTTCATGCCCTTTCATGGAATCAATTTTCTCTCTTTCCTTGACTCCATACCCATTGGATTTGAAACAGCAGTGAAGAACAATTAAAAGAATAATTTTATTTCGCTGATGCTTTTAGTTTTACACTTGCAGATATGAAGTGAACTTGCACAGATTTACAATGGATTTGGGCAGATTTGATATCCCAGGTTTAAATCTGAATTGTACATGCGGCCTTAAAACAGTTAATTGCAGAAACCCTATCTGTTCTAAATAAAACCAGTATGGTTCACATATTTGAAGTATTTTGCAGGGTCTATTTGAATATTTTATATTCAAATCATTAAGGACTCCTCTTTCAGGCCATAAAGCACTAGCCTTATGTGATAGGGATCGCAAAAGGTGACATTGGCACATTTCCATTCAAAACCTTCCAATTTCGAGTTATAATAGGTCCTAAAAATCAACAGACCAAATAAGGGAAAAATGTTGAAACTAATAGCAACAATTCCACTATTATCAAATAAAATGGGACACAATATTTCAAATAACTAATTGCATAATAAATACTCCAGAGGCTGTAGACTACAATGATGTCAAAAGGTACCAAAGGAAGATTCCCCGCAAATAAGTGAATATTCTTCTGAATGTAATTAATTATGTATACAACTGAAACTGCACCCATTACATTGCTTCATTAGAGCACATCAGCTTGGCATGATGAAACCAGATAATCAATTAAGAGCTTGGAAAGTAGGAAAGAAGTGATTCAGTCACAGGTTCCAATAGAATAATATCTTTGATCTTAGAACTTTAGCAAACACAAACAAGTACTGGACATTCAAAACCTTACCATGATATATAACTATTTGAAATTGAAAAAAGTTATCATCTCCTTTAGCACAAAAAACGAAAGATAGCTTTACATTACCTACTACTTAGAGCTCTTCTTCCACCACTTGCTGGGCTGTAAATAGATACACTTGGAGCCTGACCCACTGCTCCATTTAGAGCACTATTCATCAATTCATCTAACTGTCCATTTACCGCTATCTTACTGAAATCCTCCAAAGAAACTTTATCAAGACTCTGACTTTCAGTTGCATCTACTGAAACGTGTAAAGGTACAACTCTGAAAACCCAATGATTCCAAGCAAACATAAAAATGCAGGCTAACAAAATTTAACTGAAAGCACCTCACAAAAAGTAGCATCCAATTCTAAAATTAAAAGATCTTATGATTTACAAAAGGAAATTGCCTAGTTTTCCCAGCTGCATAGGAGGCACAAGAGAGTAAGCAGCAGCATCCACATAAGCTTATTTTCAAAATGACATTAAAATGTCCATTATCCCCATTCTAATATGGTTTTACAACGATTCCAAGCAAACATAAAAATGCAGGCCAGCAAAATTTAACTGAAAGCACCTCAGGAAAAGTAGCATCCAAAACTAAAATTAAAATATCTTATGATTTATAAAAGGGAATTGCATAGTTTTCCTAGTTGCGTAGGAGGGTACAAGAGAGTAAGAAATAACATCCACATAAGCTTATTTTCAAAATGACATTAAAATGTTTATTTTCCCCTTTCTAATATGGTTTTATTTATCTCAGGTGTCCAATTCAACTAAACAATAGCAAGAAATGATTTCAATATATATCATCTAAAGCATCCCTACTACAGATGTAATTCAATAATTTTATACAGGCTACAAGCTAAAAACCTTAAATCTTTACATTTCATATATGACGAAAACTTGGTTCTGAATGAAAAGCATCTAAGGACAACCTAAATTATTGCCAAACTTCTAGAAACAAAGAAGATAACATGAAAGGTATATAAATGTTTCATAATCTTGCTTCCATGTTTTCAATTTCTTCCCTTCAGGAGCATTAAAATATATACATCAGATCACAAGAGAGTGAAGAAAAAGAGTTCATATATATTAGAATACAACTAAACATTAATCACAACCAATGCAAGATACTAGCCACAAGGGCTTGCTTTGCAGCCACACCAAGAATTCCATGAAACCAATAAGCTTTAGGAAAGCAATGTACTGTGATTGTAGACTGGGACTGTTGACAAGCTTTTCTAATCAGTCTATATGTCTGCTTTTGTAGCTATATGGGGTTCTAGAGTTTGCTGAAACTGCAAAGCCATGCAACTGACTCTTGTAGCAGAAAACTTGCTCTAATTGTAATGGATTCCTTCAACCTATAGGCATAACAAGGGACAGACACTTCGAGAAGTAGAAGACTTTGGACAACGAAGATTCCTCACCCAAGAGCTCCAAATCTCTTCATGTTATTAAATGTTGTTGAAGTGGAGTCCTAGAGTTACTAGTAAAATATCCTAGGTTACATTTCCGAACAACAACCTATCTTGCATCTTTCACCATGAGTCTAAGGGCAAGGATTGCATACCCTAAAGAATCGAACATGAGGAAGGGAAAAAATTCACCCAATGATGGGGCATTTTAAATCATTGATGTTGTGAAGTTTTAAGGTAAATTTAATTTGTTGGAATTTACTGGACAGTGCATCTATGTGATAGTATATACTATAGAAGGAATGAAAGAAATTATATTAAGGTCCAAAATTACTGAAGTAGGTCAAAGGCACCAAAAATAGATCACGTAACATCATTGGGAAACTGCCTAGATCATTTACAAGGCACCTCCTTTTTGTTTTGAATATCACATTTATTTTGTAGGTTGTTAATTTTTTAGGATCCAGGTGCCTTGTTCATCTGTTGGCATGTTCGTCTTTGAGTAATCTATAGACCTAAGTGTTCTTCCTTTTTTTGAAGTCTATGATAAAGCCTTCTTTTGGCATGCCTTTAATATATTTATGCTCATTAGGATGGTAGCAATCTTCTATTGAGAATATTAGCTTCTCAATAATCCACAATTGCAGAAAGCCTTCTTTTGGCATGTCTTTAATATATTTATGCTCATTAGGACGGTAGCAATCTTCTATTGAGAATATTAGCTTCTTAATAATCCACAATTGCAGAGACCTTTTCAACATACTAGTCTTTCTAACTGCTTCACACGTTATTCAGTTTATTTTTCACCATCGTTCATCCTCATTGGCTCTCCCTGTCTTTGTGCCCTAACTTCCTCATCAACCCTCCATGTCTTCACGCCCTAACAACCTTGTTAGCTCTCCCTATCTCTGTGCCCCTCACTCCTCATTGATTGTCCCTCTCTTTACGCCCTAACTCCTCAATGGCTCTCCCTCTCTCTGTGCCCTAACTCACCCCAATCTATATCCATACCCTAACTCGCCCCAATCTATCTCTGCCCCATACTCACCCCAATTTGTCTCTACACCATAACTCACCCTAAATTGTCTCCGCTCCCTAACTTGCCTTGATCTATTGTTGTCCTCTCCTCACTGACCCCTGTCTACCTTAACTATCTCCGAGCAGCACCGTGACTATCCCCTAGCGGCAACCCATCAGCTCTCTAATTGCAACCCCCGAATTTTTCATAGCCCACATCCAATATGTTGTCCAGTAGTGCATCCAGTCCTCTCCATCCCTTGCCTCGACAATTTGTCTCCATGCCCTAGCTAGACATCCTTGAGATTACTCACGATTTCCCAAGCATTGTTGTTTATTGAGGGCTCATGATTCAATCATCAAATTTAGGGAAAATTGGCCCACAAAGAACCGAACAATTCAGGATCGAGCAATATTTTTCATCAACAGGCACCATCAAGGGTTTCAAGCTTTGGGTCGATTGTACGTGACAGTTTGGATTTTGGGTCATTTCATGGAGGAGTTCCTCCATTAACCCTCAGCGACCAAGGACAAATTTATAGCCCCATAAATATCGCCATGGAGAGATATTCTCATTTTTGACATCTCAAGTTAAGAATCTGCTGCGAAATATAGAAATTATTGAAAATGAAAACAAACAGCTCCATTAAGAGGTATTAAGTCTCAAACACTTGATCTCATAAATGAAAAAATTGGAAGACATACACTTGCAACAACCAATTACGAACTCCCCCACATTCCAAACAAAGATCTCGAACATCAAAAATATGCAAGATGAGATGAGATCAAAACAAGCCTTCTTAAACAAGCGACAAAAATCCAATCGCAGAAACTTAATTCTTGGGTTGAAATGATTCGGAGAAGTGAACAACGCCCCTCCCCCCCCTCCTGACACTACTTACCATAGTTGAAGGTATGATACAAGCAAAATGAATGAGAAATATGTTGATTAAGCTCGGGAGCTTAACCTGACAAGTACACGAGCTCCCCCCTCTAGTAGCTCCTTTTGACCCCCTACAGATAGGCACCTCTTTCCTTCATGACACTTCCAATCTAAAGGACACTTGTAATATCCCCAATTAGCAGTCAGCGAATTGGGAATATTAATTTTTGACAAATTTTGGCTTTTCATAATGTTAGATAGAAATAATGTGGGTCGGGACCCACAAATCATAATAAAACAAAATAGAAGTATTTTTCCTATAGTTAGAGGGAAAAATTGCGGCCTAGGTGGGGGTCGAGAGAGCCAACGAGAAGGCTCTGCACTAGGCTAAGTGGGAGCGCTGAGATTGGCCGAGGGGCAGCGCAGAGTGGCCAGTGAGGGGGCAGTGCAGTCTTAGGTGGGGCCCAAGGGGAACGTTGGGCTATGGTAGACAAAAGGAAGGAAGCAGCTCATTCTGGATCATTCACTCACCTAGTATTTTTTTGTCTTCATTCACTGAGCACGCTTGAGTTGTTGGGCCAAGTCTGCAGTGTTGTTCAGCACAAGAGATCTCCAAGCGGAGATCTCAACCTCTGCCTCCAGGGACTTCGAGTGCCCGCTCAGGAGAGGAGATTCCACCATTTTGTGAGGAGCATTCAGAGCTACATCAGCAGGAGTACGCAGTCCCTTCAGGACAGCGTAGAGGCAGCCCAGGCAGTGCAGTGATTGCACAGTCCATCCAAGGAAGAGTGTCGGAAGAAGGGAGTTAAGGGGAAGAATTGTTGGAGGATTTGGTGGGGAGGTTAGCCACCGCCTACCAGGGATTTTGGTGATATTTCAGAGGCATTTTCCAACAAATTTAGCCAGAAGACCGAGTTACCCAGCAGACCAGTGTGCGAAGCCCAAAGGGGCAATTTTCCGGGGTCAATCTTTCTGGAACCCTTCGCGGGTTATTGTAGGTTTGGTGAGTAGAGCCCGAGGTTAAAAGCCCAGAATTTTCTGAGAAAGGGAGATAGGCCAAACAGTAGACCGAAGTCAGCCTGCAGCAACAGTTCCAAGATTGGCAACGCAGAGGGAGAGCCACGCAGAGCACATTACAACAGAGATTTTTGTTTGGTTTAGTGTTGTTCTTCAGCCTACCTAGAGTAGGCCCGGGTGTTGTCCTTCTAAGCACCAATCTTGTACTCTTTCTGATAAAATTAATAAAATGGCTCAACGTTGGATTTGGCTTCATTCTCTGTGTTTTTAATGGTGTTTCTATTTCGCTGTAGTTAATTGTCTATTTGCACTTTTATTACTGTTAATCCCCATTTGGGGATACTACAGTGGTACCAGAGCTCATAGACTTGGCTCAGCCTGTGGAGCACGCGATCTATGACACCAGAGGATAGGCAAAACATCACCTACCAGAGACAGAGATACAAAAGCAGCGAAAGGAGGCTCGAAATTACCCTTGACCAGATTGACAGTGTTCCGGAGATCGAAGGAAGGGAAAGGACACACATGGAGGACGAAAGAAATGAAGAGTTTTCTCACCTCCTTCTGAAATCGGTGCAATACCTTGCCAAGAGGATTAAGGAGATGGGTCAAAAGCTTGGCAGAGACAGTAAGCAGAAGGGAATTCAAGGGGAATTCCAGATTGGGCAAGGATCTGGCATTTCACACCATACGATCAGTCCTCGCCCTACACAGCAGGTGGTGCCACACACTCCACCACGCTCTACCATCCCCACATTTCTAGCTTCAGGAGCAGGAGGTCCACAAGAGCCAGAGGTGGCTCACTATGAAGAATATTTTGCGAAGTATCATCCTATGGGCTGGAGTTTGGAGGAGCTATCACCTTCAATGAGTTTTGTTAGTTGAAGAACAATAACGGACCCAAGGGCTGCCAAGCTAGAGGAGGAGGAGGGTACACGCAGGTCAGTGACCTACAGTGTACCGTGGGAAGAGTTTTCCTGCCAACTTTCGATGGGTCATCGAAGAGTTCAACCAAAGCATGGGTGGAGAAGTTGGACATCTATTTCCAGCTTAACCAAATGACAGAGGTGGAGGCCATAAAGGTGGCTCTACTGCACTTAGAGGGAGAAGCTCATGATTGGTGGTTTCACGACATGACCACATTGGGTCACTCAGGGGTGACAGCATACGATGATTTTACCAGGAGGATTTTGGAGAGATTTGGTCAAAGGGATCTAGAGGAGCACTTTGTGGAGCTGACTAAGCTCAAGCAGACGGGGAACCCGGAGTCCAAATCTCAAAATTCCAGAGATTGTTGATAATGGTCCCGAATCTGTCGGAACCAAGGAGGATTTACATGCTTATAGACGAGCTGGCAGAGCCTTTACGAGGGCTAGTGAGGTCAACTCGACCCACTACAATGCAAGACACAATTAGGAGGTCTCAGGATTTGCAAGATGCATTACCGAGGAGTAGGGCACCCATACCCAACAGACGAGCTTTCCAGCAAAGAGGGAAGGACACGAAAGCTCCACCCCCGAGAGGGAACCAGGGTCGAGGGCCATTAGATGATGATACCTGGAGAGAATTGAGACGGAAGAACCTTTGCTTCACCTACCAAGAGCCATGGGCACCAGGTCATAGGTGTGCCGAAGGGAAGGCACACTACATTGAGGTCTTCTCCGATAGTAAGGGAGAAGAGGAGACACTCTTCAAGATGGGGGTAGATGACAGCACAAGAGCACAGGGGGAGAATCCTCCACCACCAACTCCTCCAGCAGCAGAAGGATCAGCGTTTGCACCGACCGGAGGGGTCCTTGCATCTTTGCGAGGGATACCCAAGTACTTAATGTTGAGGGTCTGAGGGACAGTTCAAGGACAACGTATCTCGGTGCTAGTGGAGAGTGGAGCCACACATAACCTCATAGATGCCCAGATGGTGCAGAGGCAGGGTATCCAGACAGAGGGGTTTGATGGATTCTCTGTACTAGTTTCGAGAGCTAGAACCATGCAGTGTGTACGGTATGTTCCGGCTTTGATGGTGACCATGGGCACATACACAGTGACAGACCATTTCTTTGTGGTCGACATTCCGGACACCAACATGGTGTTGGGGGTCCAGTGGCTCATCACTCTGGGTAGAGTCACTACCGATCAGTAGAAGTTGGAGATGGAGTTCCTGGATAAGAAGTGCAGGAAACAAGTGATGCTTAGGGGCATGTATACATATCCCCCTCAAACAGTGTCCGCGCATAGGAAGGAGGCAGGGAGACATAGAGTGGGCAGTTGAGCTGAGGATTTCAGAGGCAGATGGTACGTCTCGACCTCTACACCCTGATGTGCAGGCCATCCTAGACCGTTACTCCACAGTTTTCGGGGACATTCCACCAAGGCAGCCACCTAACAGGGCGTTTGAGAACACTATCGAGTTGGAACCTGGCATTCAAGTCGTGATCTCCACCCCCTATAGGCATCCCAAGGCCTACAGGGATGAGATTGAGAGGGTTATCCATGAGCTCTTGGCATTAGGGCACATCAAGCCCAGCACTAGCCCTTTCGCTTCTTCAGTTGTTTTGGTGAAGAAGAAGGATGGGACGTTGTGGATGTGCATAGACTACAAGGCCCTGAATAAGAAAACCATGAAGAACTGCTACCCCATTCCCAGAATTGATGAGTTGATGGATGAGCTGAGGAGAGCGAAGGTCTTTTCCAAGACTAATCTAAGGTCTGGGTACCATCAGATCTGGGTCAGGGACAAGAATGTCCCCAAGACTGCGTTTTGATGTCACTACGACCACTTCGAGTTTTTGGTGATGCCCTTCAGGCTGACCAATGCTTCGGCTACATTCCAGTCTTGCATGAAAAACATCTTCTATGGTCAACTGAGGAAGTTTGTGTTGGTATTCTTTGACGATATTCTGATATACAGCCGCACATGGGAGGAGCACTTACAACACACAGAGGCAGTACTGTGTATCCTGGAGGAGCAGCAACTCTGCACCAAGTTGTCCAAGTGCGAGTTTGGCTTGACAGAGATGCTCTATTAGGGGCATATCATCGGGGTGGATGGAGTAAGAGTCCACAAGGAGAAGATTAGGTCCATACGAGATTGGCCAGAGCCCAAGAATGTGACAGAACTTCGGGGGTTTGTGGGCATTTGCACCTACTTCAAGAAGTTCGTCAAGGGCTTTTCGTAGCTTGCAGCACCCCTCACGGATCTCACCAAAAAGGGGGCTTTCAGTTGGACCGAAACAGCGCAGAGGGCCTTTGATCGGCTCAAGGAAGTGATGAGCATTTTTCCGATGCTTGCTCTACCTGACTTCAAACATCCATTTGTGCTGAAGTGCAATGCTTCCGGGGAGGGAGTAGGTGTAGTACTGATGCAGAGGAGACACCCCATAGCTTTCAAGAGTCGGAAACTATTGCCGCATGAGAGACTGTACCCCATCTACGATAAGGATATGTTGGCCATCATGCTTGCACTAGCTAAGTTCCGGTAGTATCTTGTGGGGCACAGATTCTGGGCGAGGACTGACCACAACAGCCTCAAATTTTTCCTAGAGCAGAAACAGTTGCAGGAGAGGCAACAAATGTGGGTGAGCAAGATTTAGGCATATGACTTCGACATAGAGTATGTCAAGGGTAAGCACAAGGTAGTGGCTGATGTGTTGTCTAGGAGGTCGGCTTCTTTCACACTGATGGATATTGATCTGGATTGAAAGGCACATTTGCTGAGATTGTCGGTAATGGTCCCGGATATGTCGAAACCAAGGAGGATTTACATGCTTATAGACGGGTTGGCATAGCCTTTGCGTGGGCTAGTGAGGTCAACTCGGCCCACTACGCCCATGACGCAATTGGGAGGTCTCGGGATTTGCAGGATGCATTACCGAGGACTAGGGCACCCATACCCAACAGACGAGCTTTCCAGCAGAGAGGGAAGGACAAGAGAGCTCCACCCCCGAGAGGGAACCAGGTTCTAGGGCCATTAGATGATCATACCCGGAGAGATTTGAGACGGAAGAACCTTTGCTTCACCTGCTAAGAGCCATGGGCACCGGGTCATAGGTGTGCTGGAGGGAAGGCACACTACATTGAGGTCTTCTCCAACAGTGAGGGAGAAGAGGAGACACTCTTCGAGATGGGAGGAGATGACAGCACAGGAGCACTAGGAGAGAATCCTCCACCACCACCTCCTCAAGCAGCAGCAGGATCAGTGTTTGCACCAACCGGAGGGGTCCTTGCATCTTTGTGAGGGATACTCAAGTACTTAACGCTCAGGGTCTGAGGGACAGTTCAGGGACAGCTTATCTCGGTGCTAGTGGACAGTGGAGCCATGCACAACTTCATAGATGCCCAGATGATGAAGAGGCGAGGTATCCAGACAGAGGGGTTTGATGGATTCTTTGTACTAGTTTCGAGAGCTAGAACCATGCAGTGTGTACGATATGTTCCGGCTTTGACGGTGACCATGGGCACATACACAGTGACAAACCATTTCTTTGTGGTCGACATTCTGGATACCAACATGGTGTTAGGGGTCCAGTGGCTCATCACTCTGGGTAGAGTCACTACCGATCGGCAGAAGTTGCAGATGGAGTTCCTGGATAAGAAGTGCGAGAAACATGTGATGCTTAGGGGCATGTATACATATCCCCCTCAGACAGTTTCTGCGCATAGGAAGGAGGCAGACTTCAGGCAAGGAGACATAGAGTGGGCAGTTGAGTTGAGGATTTCAGAGGCAGATGGTACGGCTCGACCTACGCACCCCGATGTGGAGGCTGACCTAGACCGTTACCCCACAGTTTTCGGGGACATTCCACCAAGGCAGCCACCTAACAGGGGGTTCGAGCACACTATTGAGTTGGAGCCCGACATTCAGGCCGTGATCATCACCCCCTATAGGCATCCCAAGGCCTACAAGGATGAGATTGAGAGGGCTATCCATGAGCTCTTAGCACTAGGGCACATCAGGCCCAACATTATCCCTTTCGCTTCTTCAGTTGTTCTAGTGAAGAAGAAGGAGGGTACGTTGCAGATGTGCATAGACTACAAGGCCCTGAACAAGAAAACCATGAAGAATCGCTACCCCATTCCCAGGATTGATGAGTTGATGGTTGAGCTGAGGGGAGCGAAGTTCTTCTCCAAGATTAATCTAAGGTCTGGGTACCATCAAATCTGGGTGAGGGACAAGGATGTCCCCAAGACTGCGTTTTGATGTCACTACGGCCACTTCGAGTTTTGGTGATGCCCTTTGGGCTGACCAATGCTCCGGCTACTTTCCAGTCTTGCATGAACCACATTTTTTGTCGTCAGCTGAGGAATTTTGTGTTGGTATTCTTTGTCGATATTCTGATATACAGCGGCACATGGGAGGAGCACTTACAACACATAGAGGCAGTACTGTGTATCCTGGAGGAGCAACTTTTCTACGCCAAATTGTCCAAGTGTGAGTTTGGCTTGACAGAGATGCTCTATTTGGGGCATATCATGGGGTGGATGGAGTAAGAGTCCACGAGGAGAAGATTAGGGCCATACAAGATTGGCCAGAACCCAAGAATGTGAAATAACTTCAGGGATTTGTGGGCATTTGCACCTACTACAGCAGGTTCGTCAAGGGTTTTTCGTAGCTTGCAGCACCCCTCACGGATCTCACCAAAAAGGGGGCTTTCAGTTGGATAGAAACAGCGCAGAGGGCCTTTGATCGGCGCAAGAAGGTGATGAGCAGTTGTCCGGTGCTTGCTCTACCTGACTTCACGTGGCCATTTGTGCTGAAGTGCGATGCTTCCAGGGAGGGAGTAGGCATAGTACTTATGCAGAGGGGACACCCCATAGCTTTCGAGAGTCGAAAACTATTGTCGCATGAGAGATTGTACCCCATCTATGATATGGAGATGTTGGCCATCATGCATGTTAGCTAAGTTCCAGTAGTATCTAGTGGGGAACAGATTCTAGTTGAGCACTGACCACAATAGCCTTAGATTTTCCCTAGAGCAGAAACAGTTGCAAGAGAGGCAACAAAAGTGGGTGAGCAATATCCAGGCCTATGACTTCGACATAGAGTATGTCAAGGGTAAGCACAGCGTAATGGCTGATGCGTTGCCCAGGAGGTTGGCTTCTTTCACACTGATGGGTATTGATCCGGATTGAAAGGCTCATTTGCTGGTGGAGTACTCCAAGGACCGTTTTGCATGTGAGGTCTTGGAGGGGCAGATGACTGATAACCACTACCGGGTGATGGATGGGGTGATCTACTACAGAGACTGGATCTATTTAGTGGCAAACTCCTAGCTGCGGGAGAAGATCCTACACACAACCCATGATTCACCATTGGTCGGGCACCAGGGTTACACAAAAAATTACAGGGCCACCAGGGCGAGGTTCTCATGGAAGAGCATCAAGGATGATGTTCTACGGCACATCAAGAAGTGCGAGGCATGCCAGAAGAACAAGGGAGAGATGACCCACATAGCAGGGCTGCTTCAGCCGCTTCCCATCCCCAAGGGTAAATGGGAGAGTATTTCAATGGACTTCATCACGAGGTTGCCCATGGTACAGGGCAAAGATTGCATTTACGTGGTTGTGGATCGCTTGACCAAGTATGCTCACTTTTTCGCGATCCCAGCCAAGTACACGACCTCACCGGTGGCCGAAATGTTCTTCGTAGAGGTATTCCAATTGCATGGTGTAAAGTTTTGTAGATGTTCTATGCTAGTAGCAATTTCACTTTTCTTTCAGCAATCATACAAGTAGTTAAGCAAAATGCAGATAGAACATATAAGTAGATCTTACAGAAGACAAATCAGAAACAGGAAAAATGTGTGTATTCGTTTCGGCGGTCAACAGGATGCTTCAACCAGCAAAGTCTCCTTTGGTCAGCCAGCCCAGCATGTGTCACAACAACCCTCCAATCAGTAGATGAGTCAACCCAAGTCAACTCTGCAAAAGTCAACGTTGTCCTGAAAAGTCAATGCAGGGGCAGCAAGCTAAAAGTCAACGCAGCAGCAAAACGGTCAACCCTTTGACCTCGATTTTTGTGCCAGGTAGTACAGCCTTCATAAATCGAACCTTCCACCAAATTTCAGCTTGTTTGGACCAAGCGTTGACCAAAGTCAACGCTGGTCAACGTTTCTGCGAAACCCTAGCAGCAGCAAATCCGTACTTCAGCTTAGCCGTACAGTTTGTCCTCTTCGTCCTTCACACGTGTGGCTGAAACTCGTCCTTCTTGGTAGCTCGTACTCTAAGATGAGAGAGGAATATGTGAGTTGTGATGATGATGAAAATCTCTCCAACTTTTCCTGTATATATATCCATCATGAGGGTGTGTGACACATCCGTTGGGCATGCGAGCCTACATTACAAAACTGGCCGACCTTGCACATATAATTTATTAAAAATAATAAATTCAAAATATAAGTTCTGCTCATCGGATTAAGACATATTTTATATGGATTTTACACCTCTCGGAAAGAGGAATCCAACAAAAATATTAGCCTCTTAATCTGAGCATCTTAATATGGAGTTTGGACCTAGTTGTCCAAATTTAACACTCCCTCTCAACTAGGGAGAACTCCATCTATTAGTGCAATCAACATCGTGCGTCATCCCGCCGAAACTTGCTTTGCTGGCTTCTTTATTTCAGAACAGAAGTGGGTTAGTCACAAAGACATCATCCCCGACTGACATAGTTAGTCCAGAGGTCCCAGACCTCACAAATCTTGATCCCAGATCAAGTGGTTGGACCGTGCCATCCTAGATAGAGAGTACGGCAATCTCTGATGCGTCCATCAGTCTTTGCTAATAGTCTCTAACTTTTCCACACCTCATTGGCCAAATGAGAGGTACTTCCCATGAGCCCCGAACTCAATGGGTAGGATGCATACGGGGCACAGAAAATGAGAGGTGAACCAACTCAAAATCACAACGGTGGGGTCCAAGCACACCACCAAGGTTGGCAAGCCTAGCCTTGTGGTTGCCCATAGCTCCAAGAAGCTCTCCCCAAAGCCCCCCAGAGCTCCCAGAGCTCATCGTCCAACAAGACCCACATCATAGGGTCTTTCCACGACACCAAGACTCTCACGGAAGGTTAGGAACTTGACCTTCCCCAGGGGCTTAGTGAGAATATCCGCGACCTGCTCATCAGTTCCTATATGATCGAGCCTTACGGCGCCTCGCTGTACCATATCCCGGATAAAGTGGTACCCGATATCAATATGCTTGGATCGGTCGTGGAACACAGGATTCTCAGTCATACGAATCCCACTCTGATTATCACAGAGTATCACAGTGGTATCTAGCACATGTCCAAACAGCTCACTAAAGAGCTTCCGCAACCAAACTGCTTCACAACAGGCCATACTAGCAGCAATGTATTCGGCCTCCGCGGTGCTCAAAGCCACCGACTTCTGCTTCCCGCTCATCCATGAGATCGAAGCAGAACCAAGACTGAAGCAGCATCCAGATGTGCTTTTACGATCCACCACACTGCCAGCCCAATCGGCATCAGTATATCCACGGAGTATCACACTCCCGGCAGTGTATCTCAGCCCATGGTTTATCGTGCCTCGAAGATATCTCAAAAGATTCTTGGCACCAACCCAGTGAAAATGATGAGGCTCAACCATCTGTTGACTCAAAGTGTTCACTGCAAAACATATGTCCAGACGGGTGTTCACTAAGAACATCAAAGCTCCTATGAGTTGACGATACTCAGTAGGATTGGCCAAGATAGGCCCAGCAGCGCTGCCACTCAACTTTTTAAAGTTGAGTTCCATCGGTGTCGACATGGACTTACAGTCCACCATTCCAAATCTTTCCAGAAGCTCCACAATATATTTTCCTTGAGAAAGGAAAATCTCTCCAGGTCTCTGCCAGACCTCCAGGCCTAGGAAATAGTGCATCAGTCCTAGGTCCTTCATCTCGACTTCAGCAGCAAGCTCCCTCTTACATTGATGAATGAGAGGGTCATCACCAGTCAGGAAGAGGTCATCCACATATAGTACTAGAATGAGAGGCTTCTCTTTCACAACCTTGAAGTAAAGGTTCGGATCAGCATTACTTCGAGTGAAGCCCAGCTTCATCAAGTAACTATCCATCCTCTCGTACCAAGCTCTGGGTGCTTGCTTTAACCCATAGAGGGCTTTCTTCAACCCGCAGACATAAGTGTCTCGATCTTGAACTTCAAATCCCAGAGGTTGTTCTACATACACCTCTTCCTTTATTGCACCATGCAGAAAAGTGGTCTTGACATCCATCTGATGAAGACTCCATCCTTGCGTAGCAGCAAGGGCTATGATTGATCGGATGGTGGTATATCGTGCCACAGGTGCAAATATATCGTCATAGTCAATTCCTTCCTTTTGAGAGAAGCCACGGGCAACAAACCTTGCCTTAAACTTATCAGCACTCCCATCAGATCCATGTTTGATTTTGTAGAGCCATTTAGCGGTGACAACAGATTTGTCCTTCGGTCTCGGGACCACATCCCAGACATCATAATAGACTCATATTCTTCATGCATAGCATCCTTCCAAACTTGATGCTTGATGGCTTCCTCAAAAGATCCAGGTTCAGATTGTACAATAGTACTCATGGCAGCTAGATACCCTTGGTATCTACACGGCTTCTTGCTTTCTCGGAATGTCCCCCTTGGGGCAGCATGACCCTCAGCATCTTCGAGGGTGTCCCTGAGCCATGATGGTCTCTTTCCTAGTGAAGGGGCTGGATCAATAGGGTCCATTGGCCCTTCAATATCAGGCATAGTCTCATCCTGGGGTTCTTCCAGATTTCCAGGTCTTTCTTCATGATTTTCTTCAGATCTAGGAAGATCTACTACTTTCTTCAGGGAAGCATCTTCGTCAAAAGTGACATCATGGCTTATCTCTCCTTCCCTTTGACCAGGTACATAGACTCTATATGCCTTAGAAGTCTCACTGTAGCCCACAAACATTCCTTTCTTCCCAGTAGCATCCAGCTTACTTCTCTTTTCTTTCGGCACATGAAAATAGACAAGACATCCAAAAATTCTAAAATGTGAGACATCAAGTTTCTTACCAGAGAAAACCTCTTCGGGAGTTTTGGAGTCCAAAGCGGAATGAGGGCATCGGTTTTGAATGTACACAGCAGTATTTGCAGCTTCTCCCCACAGAAACTTTGGTAGACCCTGGTCACAAAGCATGGCACGGGCAGCTTCCACAATAGTCCTATTCTTGCGTTCAGCAACACCATTCTGCTCAGGAGTATATGCACTGGTAGTCTCCCTCTTAATGCCAGCTTCTCTGCAAAAGTCTTTGAACTCATTTGACTCATATTCAGTGCCATTGTCAGTCCTCAAAATCTTGATCTTCTTTTTGGTCATATTTTCCACCAAGGCTTTGAATGTACGGAACCACATGAAAGCCTCATCCTTCTTCTTCAAGAAATATATCCAGGTTTTGCGAGAGAAGTCATCAGTAAATGTCATATAGTAAGAACATCCCCCCAGGGATGTTACAGACAACATACCAGAAAGATCAGAATGAACCAGTTGCAATATCTCAGATGTCTTTGTGACACTTGAGGGGAAAGGTCCCCTTGTATGTTTTCCTTCAGCACAGCCCTTACATACACCTTCATGATTATTTCAAAAATCAGGCATCCCTGTCACCACCTTCCTTGCTTCGGGAAGGGCTTTGTAATGAAGGTGTCCAAATCTTCGGTGCCATAGTTCGGTTTGTCGAATAGTATCACAAGTCATAGCTCCCAACGGACTCCCTCCAACCTGATAGAGTGTACCAACCCTAAAACCAATTGAGATAGCTTCCTTGAAGCTCTTCTTCCACATGAGCACCTTTCCATTAGAGAAAGTAACATTGAATCCTTTGTCTTCCATGGCAGATACAGACACAAGGTTTTTCTTCAATTTGGGTACATAGAGTACATCTTGCAAACGGAGGACTTGTCCTTGGGACAAGTGGAGGGTCACAATCCCGGTCCCTTTCACAGGATAAGTGGCATTATCCCCAAGGATAATTTCTAGATTAGTATCCCTTTCAACCATGTCAGAAAGTGCTTCCTTGAATCCGGTGATATGTCTTGAGGCACCACTATCAATTAGCCAGACATCCATCGTGTCAGGCAGAGATGCAGCTGAGAGAGCAGATACCAGAATATACTCATTTCTTTTATCAACAACATTAGACTCCTCATACCTGGTATTTCTGGACCTCTTAGAAGGTTGATTGTTTCCTCCAAAGTGAGCCTTCCTTTTTCCTTTGGATTTGTCATTTCTTTGATTCCCATTCCTTCGGTTGTTGTTGTTATTGTCACCATCGGGAGAATCCTTCTTGAAGGGGCATTCTCTCGCATAGTGTCCAGGCCTATGGCAGGTGAAACATTTACCCTTCTTCTCTTGAGTCTTTGTCCTTCTTTTGTCCTTAGAACCACCAGAGTTCTTCTTTCGGGAATGAGCACCATAGGCAGCATTTCTTTCATTATCAAATTCCTTCATCCTTGTTTCTTCTTGCATACATCTTGACATAAGCTCATCAAAGTTAGGAATGGTATTATTGTTGAGAATAGTAGTTGTGAATACTTGCCATTCATATGGAAGTCCTCCAAGTGCGGTGAGAACCATCTCACGATCAGCTATTATCTCCCCAATAGCTAGCAGATTGTTCCTGGTTTCGGTCAACTTCATAAAGAAAGTTTGAACAGACTCATCTCGGCCCTTCTTCATATTCTTCAACTTGTTCTTGAGGAATAGAACTTGGTTCACATTGTTTACTTGAAACATAAGTATCAATTTGTCATACATCTCCTTGGATGTGCCTAGTTCAGATATGTAGGCAACCAGACTCTTATTTATGGATTCCCTGATCAGCAGCTTTGCTCTGATTTCACCCTTCTTATACTTGTTTCTAACAGCAGCAGAGGCATTTGATGGAGGTTCTAGAATCTTCCCTGTCACATGATCCAGGAGATCATGATCTTCCAATTTGAGATCTAATATCATCTTCCAGGCATGGAAGTCATCACTTCCAGTCAGCTTGTCATTCTCCCTGAATTCAAGACTAGTGAACCCATTTCCTTCGATGATGATTGCTATAGATAGAGTTTGTCTTCACCTCAGCTCTGATACCATGTAAAGTTTTGTAGATGTTCTATGCTAGTAGCAATTTCACTTTTCTTCCAGCAATCATACAAGTAGTAAAGCAAAATGCAGATAGAACATATAAGTAGATCTTACAGAAGACAAATCAGAAACAGGAAAAATGTGTGTATTCGTTTCGGCGGTCAACAGGATGCTTCAACCAGCAAAGTCTCTTTGGTCAGCCAGCCCAGCATGTGTCACAACAACCCTTCAATCAGTAGATGAGTCAACCCAAGTCAAATCTGCAAAAGTCAACGCTGTCCTGAAAAGTCAACGCAGGGGCAGCAAGCTAAAAGTCAACGCAGCAGCAAAACGGTCAACCCTTTGACCTCGATTTTTGTGCCAGGTAGAACGGCCTTCATAAATCGAACCTTCCACCAAATTTCAGCTTGTTTGGACCAAGCGTTGACCAAAGTCAACGCTGGTCAAAGTCAGTAACCCTACAGCGAAGAACTGCATTCTCCAACCTAGCCGCATGCTTTGTCCTCGCCCTTCACACGTGTGGTCGAAACTCGCCCTTTCTGGTAGCTCGTACGAAGATGAGAGAGGAATATGAGTTGTGATGATGATGAAAATCTCTCCAACTTTTCCGTATATATATCCATCATGAGGGTGTGTATACATCTCATATGCGAGCCTACATTACAAACCGCCGACTTGCACATATAATTTATTAAAAATAATAAATTCAAAATATAAGTTCTGCTTATCGGATTAAGACATATTTTATATGGATTTTACACCTCTCAGAAAGAGGAATCCAACAAAAATATTAGCCTCTTAATCTGAGCATCTTACTATGGAGTTTGGACCTAGTTGTCCAAATTTAACACATGGTCTCCTCAAGACCATTGTCAGTGATAGGGAAAGCCGCTTCATGTGGGGATTTTGGCAGGAGTTGTTTTGGTTGGTGGGCATGGAGCTCACTCCTAGTACAAGCTACCATCCCCAAACGGATGGCCATACGGAGATAGTTAACAAGTGTCTGGAAGGCTACTTGTGAAACTATGTCACCGGGCAGCAGAAGGCGTGGTTGAGGTGGTTGCACATGGGGGAGTACTACTACAACACCACTAAACACATGTCCATAGGTATGTCTCCATTTCGTGCATTGTATAGTTATGATGCTCTGACTTTCGTTGATGACATGTTTGGAGACAGTAAGGCCCCCAGGGCCATGGAGTGGATACAGGAGAGCCAAGACACCTTGAGGGCTCTCAAGGACAACTTACGGGCATCACAGAACCAACAAAAAATCGACGTTGATAGAGGGCGCGTAGAGAGGCACTTTAAGGTTGGGGATCTAGTGTACCTACGCCTCCAGCCGTACAAGCAGTCCACGTTGAAGCATAAGGGAGGAGAGAAGTTGAAACCGCGTTTTTATGGGCCTTACAGGCTCACTCGGAGAGTGGGGGAGGTAGCATATGAGTTGGAGCTACCGTCGGGGAGCCAGGTGCACGACATATTCATGTATCATGCCTTAAGAAGGCTCTAGGCCAGCAGGTGACAGCGACAGTTGAGTTGCCTCCCATGGATGATGAGGGGCATTTGGTGCTACTGCCAGAGGCTATACTGGATACCAGGGAGAGGCCCTTGAGGAGCAGAGTGGTGAAGGAATACTTGATGAGATAGAAGAACCTCCCGGATGAGGATGCCACGTGGGAAGGGGAGAAGATTATTCAGCACCCCTCTTTCGAATTGCTTGGGGACAAGCAACAATCTGGCGAGGAGAATTGTAATATTCCCAATTAGCAGTCAGCTAATTGGGAATATTAATTTTTGAAAAAATTTGGCTTTTCCTAATGTTAGACAGGAATAATGTGGGTCGAGACCAACAAATCATAATAAAGCAAAACAAAAGTATTTTTCCTATAGTTAGAGGGAAAATTTGCTACCTAGTTGGGGGTTGGGAGAACCAATGAGAAGGATTTGCGCTGGGCTGAGTGGCAGCGCTGAGATTGGCCAAGAAGGGACAGTGCAGGAGTGGCCAGTGAGGGGCAGCACAGTCCTAGGTGGGGCCCAAGGGGAACGTTGGGCTATGGTAGACAAAAGGAAGGAAGCAGCTCATTCTGGATCATTCATTCACCTAGTATTTTTCTGTCTTCATTGACTGAGAACTCTTGAGTTGTTGAGCAAAGTTTGCAGTGTTGTTCAGCACAAGAGATCTTCAACCGGAGATCTCAACCTCTGCCTCGGGGGACTTCGAGTGCCTGCTCAGGAGAGGAGATTCCACCATTTTGTGAGGGTTCAGAGCTACATCAGCAGGAGGACAGCGCAGAAGCAGCCCACACAGCGCAATGATTGCGCAGTCCAGCCAAGGAAGAGTGTCGGAAGAAGGGAGTTAAGGGGAAGAGTTGTCGGAGAATTTGGAGGGGAGGTTAGCCACCTCCTACCAGGGATTTTGGTGACATTTCAAAGGCATTCTCCAGTAGATTCATCCAGAAGACCGAGTTACCCAGCAGACCAGTGTGCCAAGACCAAAGGGGCAATTTTCGGGGTCAAGATTTCTAGAAACCCTTCGTGATTTATTGTGGGTTTGGTGAGTAGAGCCTGGGGTTAAAAGCCCAAAATTTTCTGAGCACGGGAGATAAGCCAAACAGCAGACTGAAGTCGGCCAGTAGCAGCAGTTCCAGGACTGGCAGCACAGAGGGAGAGCCATGCAGAGCACATTCCAACAGAGATTTTTGTCCGGCTTAGAGTTGTTCTTCAACCTGCGTAGAGCAAGCCCAGGTGTTATCCTTCTAAGCACCAATCTTGTACTCTATCCGACAAAATTAATAAAATGGCTCAGCTTTGGATTTGGCTTCATTCTCTATGTTTTTAATGGTGTTTCTATTTTGTTGTAGTTAATTGTTTATTTGCACTTTTATTACTATTAATCCCCATTTGGGGATATTACAACACCACTCTTGATTGGGCATGGATGGCCCGCAACTCCACACTATTCCTTGCTATCAGCCACTAGGGGATTGACTCATATCCCTTAGAGCCAAGAGAAGTTGGACATCGCTCCCACCCACATAGAATATCTTACTCGATGTTGACCTCACCAAAACTCAGTGGGTGTAACTCAAGTTATCTAAAGACTAGGTCATAGATGCGCAGAAGGAAGGGAAGAAGGTGGTAATTCAAGATCTCAAAGCCTTCATCCGTGATTTGGGTCCTTCAAGATACTCTCGACATTGGACCAAATGACTGTCTCATTTAGCTGAGGGGCGGGTTAGGGGGAGTTGGTCCACCATATCCACTGGAAACTGTAAGAGTAATGGTGCATCTTGGTCTTCACAATACACTTTGTGATGCGATATGATATCGAGACCTCCTTTTTATCACAAAAACACATGCGAGCCCCATGTGGACACCACCCAAGATCCATGGGTATCACTAGGCATGGTATTGCCAATAAGAGACAAGATCCGACAGCGTCAGAGGATCCAAGGGGGTTACTTGTCTTATATGAAATTCACTCCAAAGAAAGGCCACTTTGTTTTCATCGAATAAATATCCCAAGTTTTTGTGGGTCTAATTCTATTGACACGTCTCCCTTCTTCAAGACAATCATATTGCAGTTTACTACTTTCCTCCAACTTAATCACACTATGCACTTAACATAGAGTCCACAAGTGATCCTTCCTTGATCTTTATGTTGATATCTCCCACTACGCCACTCTTGGTGATGTCATTCTTCTAGGTGACCTCGACGCTTGAACCAGAAGGCCCCAAGTTGCCCTACATGACAGAGAAGAGGACGCACTTTGCCTCCAAGAGTTGGAACCAAAATATGTGGGCCTTCATACGAGTTCACAGGACAGTGATGGGCCCCTCACAAGTTATGGGAGACATCTCTTGCAACCAGGTCAATCCCATGGCTTATTAATCCGGCATATTCACTACTTCTTAATCTCTCATCTCCCCATCTCCTTCTATCCCCACCCCACAATCCACCCTGCCAACTGTTGAAAATGTAACTAGTTTCGGTCTTCATAATTGTTATTGTACTCATTTCAATATGTATCTTATGTAACAAACAAAAGAAGAAAAGAAAAATTTATTATTTTAAAACATGGGTTTCATTCTCTTTATTGATGGTCTTTAGGGCAAAAGCATGCTCTTCGTGTTGAAAAGTGCAACTAGGTTCGGTCTTCATAATGACATGTGTAATTGTGATTTTATGTATTTAATATAAAGAACAAAAAATAAAATTATTATTGGAATGCTTGTCTCATGGGTTTTATGAGCAAAGAATTTTATTTTTAGTTATGGCTCCCATTGTGAGCCCTTAGGATTGGTCATAAAGTCAAATTAAGTCAACGTCATGTATGAAGGACCCTTCTTAGGCATGTTACATTTGTATGTGAGTCAATGAAAGAGTCAAACGACCCTCCAAGACCAAGCTCAAGCACCTCCAGCAAGTCGGCCTCGAGATGAAGTAATGAAGCTACACCAAATGGAATGTGGGCCTATGGGCAAGGAGAAGTCAGCTTATTTCATAGGCAAACCACTATAAATAGGTAGCTCAGCCTTCATTTGTACACAAGGAATTCGGTAAAGCTATGAAGCAAGGAAGAAGTACGAGAAACAACAAGAGAGAAGCCTAACCATCAAGCAAAGGAGAAAGGAAGTCAACCGAGTCAATTTCAGATCTGTTTAGGGCTAATATCTTCCACACAAGCGAGATTACAGTGTTATCTTTTGCAGGAAAGAGCCGAAGTATTACTGTCATCTTGTGAAGAAAGATTTAAGAAGGAATCAAGTGGATTTTGAAGTCGAGTTGAAGAAATCTAGTCTCCTTATCAAGCGAAGGAAGTTGAAGGTAAATATCTCTTAAGTATAGAATCTAGGGCTTTTGAATTAGGGCCGAAAAGTTGAAGATCTATCCTAAAGGACAGAAATATTGGAGGATAGCCTAGAAGGAGGAAGAGGCAAGAAGTTTGACTATCGTTGACTCAAGGAAGAAGAAGGAACTAATCAAGGAAGCTTTGTGACTTAGTCTTGGAGAGGCAAATAGGTCAAGGGTCTTGGTCTTGGTATTCGTCAATTGAAGTCTCTATAAGAAGAAGAATTCGTTTGGGTTTTTCTCTCAAGTGGGAGAAGGTTTTGGCCCTGGCTAATCGCCTACATTTTGTGTCTCTTGTCTCTTTATGGTTTATGCACTGGTAGTTGTTTGATGAAGAAGAACACTATAATCTAAGTAAAGAGAAGATCCTAATCTAAAGAAGTAAAAAGCATTCACAAGCAATTATCATAAGAAAAATCAACTAATTGTTATGCCCTAGATTTCTCAACATGGTTTCAGAGCTAAGGTGACAGAAGTCAAGGAAGAGCATCTTATCAAGGAACACTCAAGGATCACATCTCGAAAAAGACATCAAAGCAAATTTAAGAAGATCATCTTGAAGTCAAGATCTACAAAGAAGTATCAAAACCCTAGATTGAAGAAGAAGTCTACACCTGAAGAGGTCTTGGGATCCTCAAAAGATCACAAAAACCCTACTCAAAGAGACCTACAAATCAAAGTATTTTGAAGTTTATTCATCCAAGAGAAGCGAGATCAAGGACGCTGCCATCATCATCAAAAGTTCTAAGGAAATTTCCCTCTCGTTGAAGCAAGGTCCTTACCATTGAAGGACACCATCAAGAAGTCATCATTGATCATCATCAACAAAGACATCACCATAAAAGGATCTAAAGTGATCTCCCTCTTTGTGGGGTCAAGAATCATTCTTGAAGAGAACAATCTTCAACAAGGGGAAGTTTTCTATTATCTATATCATCATCAAATTCAAGGAGCCAGCAAGTGGAAGAAGCATCTTCACAAGTAAGTATATTTATGTTTGAATCTGTCAAAATGTCTTTTTGCAAGGATAGCGACAAATTGGTTGGGACTTCAAACTACCTTGCATGGAAGAAGAGGACAGATCTAAATCTCATTGAAAATGATGTTATGGATCATATCAAAGGATCTATCTCCAAACCAGAGAAATAAGATGCTCAAGCATTTACATAGCTTATAAAAGGGGAAGTGAGGGCTCAAAGGACTCTCGTAGAATCCATCAAGGATCCCCTCATTCCATATGTATCAAAACTCGAAACTTCAAAAGAAATATATGACAAACTAGTAGAGTTGCATTTCGTAAGCACTGCAGGAGAAATTATCTCATTAAGGCAACAACTCTACAAGCTAAAGATGTCAAAAGAAGAAGGAATAGTCTCGTACTTTATGAGGATATCTGAAATCAGGGATCAACTTCAAGATCTGGGAGAAATCATGTCTGAAAGAGAAATGACTACAATAGTACTAAATGCACTATCGAAGGAATGGGGTAGCTTTACTTCAAGCATTTATGGGAAGAAAGAAGCAACTCCATTCCAGGATCTATGGTCTCTATGCAAGATTGAAGATCCAAGTTAAAAGCAAAATCTAATGGAGGATCAGGCGAGCAAAATCAAGCATATGCTACAATGACAAAAAGAAAGGGAAAATTTTAGAAGTTAGGTGCTCAAAAAAAGAAGAAGAACATGGCTAAGATTCAATGCTATGGATGTCAAGAATATGGGCATTACAAGAGAGATTGTCCTAAGATCAAAAAGGACAATAACAAAAGAGGAAGAGAAGAAGCCCATATCACCGAAGAAGATGAGGAAACTGAAAAGAAGAAGTCCAAGAAAGAGGAAGTAAATTATCTCTATTATGATTGAGATGGTCTTCCTCACCTATTTCTTTTCACGTTTCTGTTTTCAAGTTTTTCCTGTTGTAAAGAATAACTATCACAGTAGGAATCATTAGAAGAGCATGATAGGATGCATCATGGCATCATACAAAACCTTAAAAGCAAGAGCTCGTGACATCATCATAGGGAAGCATGAATGATAGATCTATGACAGTCACCTATGGAAGGATATAGCTCTTGGTAACCTCATTAAAAGCATAAGTAGTACTTATGGGAAAAAGGAAAAGAAAGTCATCTAGTACAAAGCTCATCATACATCAGTTAAGAGGAAACATCTGCTAGATGAGGATACTTAAGATCCTCTATTGGAATCTTCATCGGAAGGTTCACCAATCAAAAGGGAGCAAGTGTTTCATCCAGAATTCCAACTTGGAGGAATTCATGGGATGATGGTATGATGAGAAATGAGGTGAAGTAGATCAAGGGATTGAAGTTCTTTCAATCATGGAAGTTGTTGAAGGAAGATGACCTAAAAGAAGAATGAGGTATGTATGCTTTTGATAATTTGGAGTCATGTCATATGGTTGTTGGCAACATGTATGAATGCTCTACTTCGAGGGCATGATTAAGAGACGAGGATCTCCTCCATTGAAAAAAATGCAGGAAGGCATGGGTCGCACATTGACTAGATGAAGTCAACATAATGTATCCTCACATCAAATATGAGGTGGTTGACAATAACTGGAGGAACTAAGATTAGAAGTTCCTGGAAATGTGTGAAGACAGTAAGGAAGAGATCATGAAATAAGCAACTATGAAGAAGGAAATCAACATCCAAGGACTGAAAGATTTGACTATGATATCTCCATGAAAGACATCAAGACTTTGATGAAGTCTGAAAAAGAAAGAGACCCTTGACAGTATATATATCTTTTGGAGATGTGTCAATATGTATGCAAGATGTTGATGCAAATCGGAAGATGCCATGATGAAATACCATCACAAAGGTCATTTTTATTTAATATTCATTTCTTATTTTTGAATAATATATGGATGGGCTTATGCAGGGCTGCCAAGTTGTGGATGTCTTCCACCACTGATAACCATGTAGTAGGATGAAAGACCCTTAAGGAAACATGGCATGAAAAAGGCAGTATGGCATGAAGGAAGGCCAGATATGGACTAATGGATCACTTTCCGATGAAAGAAATGATGACATGGCTCATGAATGAATGTGATGGATGGTTTAAGCCGTACGAAGAAGTCCCAAAAGATGTAGACTCTGTGACAAACAAACAAACAAACAAACATGACACCAAAGGAAGGAGTTCTACAAGTAGATGGTTGTCCCATGATCTCCACTTGATGAGCTGCTTAAAGCAAGTCCCTGAACCTGAGGGAGCTTAGTAAAGTCCCTATTTAAGAGGGAGATGAGTTAGGGCATCCAAGACAAGAGTAGTCGTAGAGGACCAATATTCTTTGAGGATTGGCAATCCAAGATAAGAATAGTCTTGGTGGAACACACTCTGAGAACTCGAGTGGAGTTCTGAGAAAGACAATGCTGAGGGTGTCTATACATCATTGGTCTCGCCAGCATTGTGCTTTGATCTTGTTTAGAGATAAAGTTGTTAGTCAAGGTCTTGTTATGTGACAATGCTGGTTGATATGATGTTACACAGATGGGTTACCAATCCGACTCTTCTTATGAGAATTCTTTAGATTGAGAATGACCAAGTACCATTATGAATACCTAGTTAAGAGGGAGTGTTGAAAATTGTAACTAGGTTCAGTCTTCATAATGATATGTGTAATTCTGATTTTATGTATTTAATATAAAAAAAGAAAAATAATTTTTTTATTGGAATGCTTGTCTCATGGGTTTCATGAGCGAGGAATTTTATTTTTAGTTATGGCTCCCATTGTGAGCCCTTAGGATTGGTCATAAAGTCAAATTGAGTCAATGTCATGTATGAAGGACCCTTCTTGGGCATGTTACATTTGTATATGATTCGATGAAAGAGTCAAAAGGCCTCCAAGACCAAGCTCAAGCACCTCCAACAAGATGAAGTAATGAAGCTACACCAAATGGCATGTCAGTCTATGGGCAAGGAGAAGTTGATTTATTTTATAGGAAAACCACTATAAATTGTTAGTTTTTGTAGCATCGGATGTGTTCTAAGCTTGAGATTTGGCAGAGAGGTTAGACTACATGCATTCTCCAAAACCCAGAATTATTTCTGGAAATTCCATCTAGAGACGACTTAATTAAAATAATTAATCAGTTTTTAATATTTCCTAAGTCTAAACAAATATGATTAATTAAAAGGTATTAATTAAGTCATGATGTGAATCTTCTAGAAAAAGACATGGATCGAATTCTAATTAATCTTAGCCATCGATTAAGATTTAATCATGGTCATTGATGTCTCAACGAGAGATTATAAGAAGAAACTCGATGGGGCTTGGAGAATACACTTGCAGAGATCGAATTCAATGGCAGATCGATTTAGTGAGTAACAGCGTTGAGTTGCCGAAGAGAGAGCTAGCGAGCTCGAAGCAGTGAGAGAGGGGCAGGGATAGTAAGGTCGGACGAAGATTTTCCAGATTCGGTGAGTGCCCAGCAGAGAGGTAGTGAGTGCCAAAAAGAGGCAGCGCAAAGTCACGTAGAGGCAACGTAGTGCTTAAGAGGAGATTCTGTTTTGTGCTAGGGAGAAGCAGTGATTCAGTGCCAGAAGCTGGAGAGAGGGTCTGGAGGCTAGGAGAGTCCATCTTCTAGACAACAGCTAATCAGTTAGGGAGAGGGAAAGTTCTTCCAAGTTGTGGGGACACAGTACTGCGTAGGCTAACGCAGTGACTACGCAGAGCAACTCATCTTGAGCCAAGGTTAGTGTCGGATCGCCAGTGGGAGTGAGATTTTTGTCACTAGACTCTTTGTCAGTTATATCTCTATATGGTTTGCTAGATTTAAGCAACCATAGATTTGTACTTAGATTTACTACTGCATAATAATCAAACTCCCAGCTGCTGCACCGGTTTTCCCGAGTTGGGTTTTTCCGGGGACTTAGTCCAAAAATAACAGTGTTATTTGCGTGTGTGTGCATCTATCTTTCCAGCATTATTTTTATTCCACAGTGTTTTATTTGTGAAGGCTGCAGCATATTAGTTTCAATATTTATCGTAGAACACAGTAAATAATTTGTTCAGTTTATTTAACAAATAGAAGAAACTTAATCAGTTGTTGCAGTAGGATTTAGAGTTTCAGAATTTTCGCATGGTATCAAAGCACAAATAGAAGCAGGCAGAGCTCAGTTGCAAAAAGGAAGAGGGAGATTCGAAGCACTACGTGAGCAGCTACTCGAAACCTCAAAAGGTTGCGTAGTCCATTCGCCAGGAGGGCAAATTTTTTAAGAAAAATTATTTCTCTGAGTCGACAGAGAATAAATTTTCCAAATCGAAGATTGTCAAAGGTAGAGGGAGCAACAACATTTTTTTTGCAGCGCAGATCTTCAGTTAGGATAGTTATTCTGCAACAATTTGCTAGAGCATAATAGCGTCAAGAGAAAGGAAGAGCACACACTGAGGGAATTCTTTCCTCAAGGAATTTCTAGCCCAGAAATCTGATTTCTCACTCCAGAGAAGCAGTAGTTGTCAGCAGATTTTCCCACTCCAGCAGGGAGTGCGTAGAGCCTAACAGCAGTTGCGTAGAGGAGAAGAGGGAGAGTTCGACATTTTTGCAGAGATGACATCAGCAGGGCTGATAGATCATGATCGATTGGACGGATCATCTAACTGTGTGATTGAAGGCAAGGATCTCTTGTCTTCTAAATTAATACGATCTCAAGCCCTATATTACTAACATGGTAGTTGTACCCACGGATCCAGATCAACTGAAGGCCTACAAGAAGGAGATGGTGAAGGCAAAGAGACTGATTCTCGATGTGGCTCGAGATCACGTGGTGTCACACATAGCTGGCAAGGACACTGCCAAGCAGATGTGGGATGCTCTTGCCACGTTGTACCAGGGATCTTCCGAGCAGCAGAGAAGTTGAGGTGTACTTGTATGCAGAAGGGGGAGTGCATAGACCCCTTCCTTACTAAACTTCAGAATGTCCGAGATCAGTTGTCTACAGTCGGGTCAATGCCCTAAGCCACAGAATTGGTGCAGTTAGCCCTGAACAGCATTTCCGAGGAGTGGTAAGTGTTCGTCCAGAGTATCCAGGGCAGAGAAAACTTGCCAGATTGGGACAGAATGTGAGTTGATCTGCAGCAGCAGGAGATGAGGCGATACTTGGTGAAGAGCATCATCAATGGCAGCAGCAGTAGTGGGATGAAGGAAGTAAAGGAAGAGGAGAATGCAACCCTCACATCAAAGGGGCAGCAGGAGCAGCGCAGGAGGAAGAAGGACATTTCCAAGGTCAAGTGCTTCAGATGTTGTGAACTTGATCACTACAGTACTCAATGTCCTCTCAAGAAGGACAAAGAGGAGAAGCGAGACCAGCAAGCTGCATCCACGAAGATTGATAGGTTGTCCTCCATATTGGAGGAAGAGTTTGCCATGATCACTGATATACCTCCAGGAGTGAGGTGGGGTGATTTGGTTTTGTAGCCCCAGAGAGCTACAAATGTGCAAGATCCTTGAGGAGTCCACCTCTGGGATCAATACCTTGCTACGGGAGCGCATAGCAGCAGTAGCAGGATGGACCAGTGGAAGTTCGTGCAATCAGGTGCTAGAGTGACAGATGCAGTAGCTAATAGCAGTCAGAGACCGAGCTGTGCAGATCAGAGTTGGCAACAGTGCAGTTGGCACAGTGCAAAGTCAGCAGCAGTGCAGAGGCTTCAGTGACAGCTCATAGACTAGCAACAATTGGGACTCAGGTGATAGATGCATCACGTTGACCACAGTTGGTTCAGTTTGAGGGATATTTCTTATTTGCAACGGCAACAGATGAGAAACAGTTGCAGATGTTATAGTAGTAGTAGCAACAAAGTTGCAATGTAGATGCAGTAGTTGGCAACAGTTCAGCAAGGTCAGCAGCAGCACAAATGCAACATATATCAGAGTTGGACAATAGTTGGCGAGCAGCAGCAGCCCAACATCAGCAGCGCAACAAGAAACGGTGAGAGGAAGTGTATTGCAGTTGCTGTACTAGAACACTTTCCTCGCTAAGAGGGAGTATTAGTTTTTGTAGCATCGGATGTGTTCTAGCCTCAAGATTTGGCAGAGAGGTTAGAATACATGCATTCTCCAAACCCAGCAATCATTTCTGGAAATTCCATCTAGAGACGACTTAATTAAAATAATTAATCGGTTTTTAATATTTCCTAAGTCTAAACTTACGAAATATGAATAATTAAAAGGTATTAATTAAGTCATCATGTGAATCTTCTAGAAAAAGACATGGATTGAGTTCTAGTTAATCTTAGCCATCGATTAAGATTTAATCATGGTCGTCGATGTCTCAACGAGAGATTATAAGAAGAAACTCGATGGGGCTTGGAGAATACACTTGCAGAGATCGAATTCGCTAGCAGAACGATTTCCTGAGTAGCAGCGGTGAGTTGTCAAAGAGAGAGCTAGTGAGCTTGAAGCACTGAGAGAGGGGCAAGGATAGTAAGGCCAGAGGAATATTTTCTAGATCCGGTGAGTGCACAACAGATAGGCAGTGAGTGCCACAGAGAGGCAACGCAAAGCCACGCAAAGGCAGCGCAGTTCTTCAGAGGAGATTTCGTTTTGTGTTGGGGAGAAGCAGTGATTCATTGCCACATGCCAGAGAGAGATTCTGAAGGCCAAGAGAGTCCATCTTCCAGACAGCAGTTGATCGATTAGCAAGAATGAAAGTTGTTCCAAGTTGTGGGGACGTAGTACTGTGTAGGCTGACGCAGTGACTGCGCAGAGAAGCTCATCTTGAGCCAAGGTCAGTGTCAAATCGCCAGTGGGAGTGAGATTTTCCTCACTAGACTCTTTGCAAGTTATCTCTGTAAGGTTTGCTAGATTTAAGCAACCATAGATTTGTACTCAGATTTACTAATGCATAATAATCAAACCCTCAACTGCTACACCAGTTTTCCCAAGTTGGGTTTTTCCGGGGACTTAGTCCAAAAATAGCAGTGTTATTTGTCTGTGTGTGCATCTATCTTTCCAGTGTTAATTTTATTCCGCAGTATTTTATTTGTGAAGGTTGCAGTGTATTAGTTTCGATATTTACCGTAGAACACAGTAAATAATTTGTTCAGTTTATTTAACAAATAGAAGAAACTTAATCAGTTGCTGAAGCCTGCAGTAAGATTCAGGGTTTCCAAATTTTCACATAAATAGGCAGCTTGGCCTTCATTTGTACACAAGGAATTCGATAAATGTTTGAAGCAAGGAAGAAGTACGAGAAATATCAAGAGAGAAACCTAACCATCAAGCGAAGGAGAAAGGAAGTCAACCGAGTCAATTTCAGATCTGTTTAGCGCTAATCTCTTCCACACATGCGAGATTACAATGTTATCTTCTACAGGAAAGAGCTGAAGTATTACAATCATCTTGTGAAGGCAGATTTGGAAAGGAATCAAATGGTCCTTCAAACCGAGTTGAAGAAGTCTAGTCTCCTTATCAAGCGAAGGAAGTTGAAGGTAAAGATCTCTCAAGTACATAATCTAGGGTTTCTGAATTAGGGCCGAAAAGTTGCAGACCTATCGTAAAGGATCGAAATATTGAAGGATAGTCGAGAAGGAGGAAGAGGAAAGAAGTTTCACTATCGTTGATTCAAGGAAGAAGAAGGAACTCATCAAGGAAGTTTTGTGACTTGGTCTTGCAGAGGCAAATAGGTCAAGGGTCTTGGGCTTGGTATTCGTCAATTGAAGTCTCTATAAGAAGAAGAATTCGTTTGGGTTTTCCTCTCAAGTGGGAGAGGTTTTGGCCCTGGCTGATCGCCTACATTCTGTGTCTCTTGTCTCTTTATTATTGTTGATGCATTGGTAGATGTTTGATGAAGAATAACATTATAATAATCTAAGTAAAGAGAAGATCCTAATCTAAAGAAGTAAAAATCATTCAAAAGCAGTTACCATAAGAAGAGAAATCACCTAAATTGCTTGCCCTCGATTTCTCAACACTTCGTGTTTCTAGGGTTTGTTAGGTTATAGAATTTATTGTCACAAGTCCAGAGAGTCAACATCATGTTTATAAGACCCTTTTGGGCAGGATGTACCTTGTAAAAGAATTTATTTTGAGCCTAGAAAGCCTTAGAAGCCTCCTCGTCCAAGTCGGCCCTAGCAAAGTCAAGTCGGTCCCAAAGAGGAGTATTCGACCCACATAGAAAGGTATAAATAGAAGCAGTTCGACCTCATTCACTCGCCAATTCGATCTCCAATCAAGGAAGTTCGATCTCAAGTGCAAAGCTAAGGAAGAAGGACAAGAAAGGCAAGGAAGAAGAGAGCAGCAAGTGGAAGAGAAGAAAATCGAAATTTTGCCCTAGTTTTCTCTTACACGTGCGAAGTTGCAGAGTTGTTGCAGGGGTCGAAGTTGCAAGGGCCGAGATTTCTAAAGCAGTGAAGTTGCAGGTCCTAAATTTTGTAGTGGGGGTCCATAATTTTGTAGTTGGGGGGCAAAATTTTGAATCTGAGGCAGTTCAATAAGGGTTCGTCTCTGGTTGACTTGATGTGGCTTTGACCTAGTTAGAAATTCATCTTGAAGGGTTGACTTGGTACTGGGAGGAGGCTGTGATCTAGGGTTTTGGGTCCTATTGGTCTCATTTGAAGTAGATTCTATAAGAAGAGAAGATTTTTTCGGGTTTTCCCCTTGGAGGGGTTTTGCCCTGGATTGGAGCCTAATATTTGTGTCCATTGTCTTTATTGTTTTTTATCTTGATATTTGTTTGATGAAAAGATCTAATATCGAAACACAAGAAGATAGTTAAAGTTCACAAGCAAGTATTAAGGAATAAGCAAAATCGGAACTAATAGTTGCCACATTGCATTTTCCAACACGGTATCAGAGCAAGCGTGAACAGGAAGGCAGTCGGAAGAATCATCTTGTGGCCACAAAAAGGAGAGATTGGTTGAAGAATTAGGGTTTCTGCAGCTACAAGGGAGGTCGAAGTTGCAAGGTCTAAATCCTAGAGGATCAAGTTGCAGTATCAAGTTGCTAGAAGAGAATATATTCTGTTTTGACCTCATTGATCTTGGAGGGATCTGTCTCGCTCAAAGAAGGAAAACTTTTAAAGGATTGTCTTAGGTTTTTTGCAACAGTTATAAGATCGAAGGTGCAGATCAAAGTTGCAGGTTCAAAACTAAGATTTGAAGGTGTAGTTGATATCTAACCTACTTGGAAGGGCATATTTCTAGGACACCATTGAAGTCTCTTTGAAGATCTTGAAATCCTCAAGATAGTTGGAGACATCATCAGAGAAGGGAAGATTACCGATTGACAAGTAAGTATCACATTGTTACTCTATGTCTAAATCTAAAGGTATCATGGTTCTGTTGTGCATATCAGCCCCTCCATTCAAATTTTTGGCCACCGATCCCATCCAAATGTGTTTTGAACCCCTTTCATGGCCTAAAACCTTCATATACTATCTACCGTTGTCCTGCCCACCCAAAAGATACACTCTACGAAGGCTAAAAATCTGTAGTTAAAGTTATGTCGGGCCTAGCCTCTGGGGTTCCGACCCCTCTGTTCTCATTCCCATGTGACTCGGGCGCACAACCATATGCTAAGTCAAAAGGAGCTCGTCGCTTTACGTTTTCGGGCACAACTGTAGCCGTTCGATCAAGTCCAATCGATGGAGCAGAGTCTATTTTCCTTGGTTGTCCCCGTGTCCATATCCCATCGCAGAAAACCACTGGTTTCATTCTGCACCACCTATCTAAGGCTGGCGGTATTTCTCGCGGACCCAACGATTCCATACACTAGGTGACGCGTGTCCCGGTGTACGATTCCCATACAGCTCATTTCGCGCACTAAAGGTCAGACCAAAGACACACAGCGGAATTTGTCACCACCGTCCGATCCTGTGAACCCGATCCAACAACTATTAATCTTCAGAGTCGCGCACCTTTTAGTTTCATCTGTATCACCTCTGGCCCATCGCTTCATCACTCTTTGATGCATCATCAATCGTTGATCTGTTTGTAGATCGTATAGCCTGGATTTTTCAGCATGCCATTGACTTAGTTCTCCCTCCACGTCACCCCTTCCATGCCATTTGTTGTACGTCCATCCACGTCATCGCCTCACGTGTCCATCATCTCTCCCTCCACTGTTCATATCTATTTCATTCATACGTTATATGTTAATGTTTCCCTCTGGTCAGCCTGTCCGCCATACCTCCACTGTAATTTCTCCGCCACCCTGCATGTTCTATCCATGTGGCCTTGTTCTCGACGCTACCATCGCCTCCACCTCCACGCCCCTTGCTCCTGTGTTTGTTTTTCTAATGAATTTGTGAGTTTTGCAGGTTTCAAGAGGAGGAAGAAAAACCATAATTCTTCGCCTCCATTACCAAGACCGAGATCTTGTCCAAGGACAGTTCTTAAAAGTAGGAATTTAAAAGGGAGGCTGGGGTTAGTTGCTATGATATGACCTGATAAACGGGAGCAGAAATAAAATCCATTGAACCCTGCAAATGCATCCAGGGGGAAGATTACACAGCAAGAAATATTAATGGGCCAGCATACAAATATCAGTGAAAGATCGATAAAGCCAGAGTCCGGCCTTATGCTTTTGAATTTTTAATTTAAAGAGGGAAGGCCGAGAGTACTATGCACAATCACAAGCTATCTCAAGGTTTTATGACAACAGATTTTTCTCTTTCAGCAAAGGGCAGAACATTTGTATATTTTATTATTTGTGTCTTGTTTATAAGGAGATTTTCATCCACAGCATTTATTTCCGGAGGTAGATTGGAAAGTACAGTTAATTATATTTAGTCATTCACAGTGTGGGCGCGAATGTTTTCCGCCATTTTGTTCAAATCAAATCATTAAATGTGCTCCAGCTACCTCCTTCTCTAGACTTCTCTATCTTTTCTATAAAAACCTAGAAAAAAGACATTGTAAGGGTTCCAGATTTCTATCAGCAAACTGTGCAGTGAAAGGCTTTGTATACATGTTGTAAAGTTTCTGTATTAGTTACCAGAGTCTCGTGGGTTTCTCAACAGCAGATGAGAACCAGAAGATATTTCCCGATCTTTGGTATCCCACTGTATGTAATATTTTCTTATGTGTTAATATAATATCTCATTTCATGCTATATGTATCTTCTTGTATCATGTTCTAGAATGCGAGTGGCTCACTGGTCTTAAGTAAGGATTCATCCTAGTTGGTGCCCATACTTGGATTAGTCAAGCGCTTTAAATAGGCCTAGTCATGATATACCGTTCCATGTTCATTTCATCCATATTTTCTGCTATATTAGTTACTTGAGGAGGGTGCTTTTAAAACGCCATTGTCATGTATGGATTCTTAGTTGGATAAGCCCATATGTGGTTTTGTTGTGTATCTGGGTATCAGCCTCATGCTAACTAGTATATTCTTCATGTTTCTTCACTGCATCCACTTTCTGATATTTGATTTCTATGGCATATTATTTGAACTGGCCCTCTTTGCAGTAAGTTGTCTCTTAACTGTCTGATGCTTTTGTATTGGAGTTTTTCATGTTGTTCCTACATTATTCTTATCTTTGTATCAGCTTCTGAGAGAGTTTGGTTCCATTTAAACTAATTTCCTTATTTTGCAAGAGATAGTAAGAGAGCTTTTGGATTGACAACCCAAGCTATATTATGAGCTCCTTGCTATGTTAAGATGTCCTAGGCACTGGTCTATAGCAACTCTAGGCTGTCTCTAGGGTAGAAAAGAATTGTCGACAACATCTTTCTGGCGCTGTTGCCAGGGACGAATTTGAAAATATCAGTTTCCTTGGGCCTCGAAAAATTATATTCACTCTCTAATCAGGTGAGCATAGAGAGTTGAAGAGTTGCATATCTCTCACCTTGGCGACTCCACTGTTCTTTATTTGATAAATCTATTGGTAGTCTTGGCTCCTCGAAAGCCACATTTGAGGTCAGATTCCTCTAAGTTAAAGACATCCTCTGTATCTGACCCAGAGAAGATTATTCATAGAAGAAGTTGGAAAGAAAGACAATCAGCCCGTGCTGAAGTCCCTGAATATTCTGTAGAAGATCATCCATCCTCCTCTTCTCAAGAAATCCTGGTTGAAAATTTCGACTCCACCGAGGAAAATCCTGAATATTACTCAGATAGTCCACCCCGGGGAAGTGCAAGAACTAAAGTGAACTTTCATCCTACCCCTGAGGCTGAAGAAGTTAAAGAAGTCACAGAAGTAGCTGTTGTTAACCGTGAACTATTCCCATCTACACCTCAGGCTTCTGTGCAATTTATTCCCATTGTTATACATACTCCTCTCCCACCTCCTCCACTTCCTCCATTTGTAAATCAAACTATTGCACAGCTCCCACCTCCTCCAATGGCTAATGTTCCTGCTTTCCTATTGAACAAATACGCTCCACTGGCCTTACCACAAGTGCTGAATGATATGCCACAGGATTATTTGAAGATTTTTCCTAGATTCAATGGTGAAAATGAAATTGATGCTCAGAGACATATTGAGACTTTCTGCTCCTTTGCAGAGAACCTTAATGTTGAACATTTAGACGTGGTCTTAAGATTATTTGTGCAATATTTGGATGGTGAAGCCAGAAAATGGTTTAAGACCTTGGGAAACCGTTCAGTAACCACCTGGGATGACATGGAGAATAATTTTCTCAGGAAATGGGGAGAAAAGAAAGATCATGGACAGTGTCTCACTGAGTTCAATACACTCAAGAAGAGACATAATGAAGGGGTGTCGAAGTTTATTAAGAGATTTAATAAGTTATATCTAAATCTCCCTGCAAATATGAAGCCTCATCAGAACGCTGCAAAAGTTGTTTTCATTGCAGCCTTTGACTCAGATTTCGGTTTCTCCCTCAGGGAGAGAAAGCCTGCCACCCTAGATGATGCTCAGTCAGACGCTCTTGAATTGGAAGCGAACTTTGCTTCCTCTGGAAAATTAAAAGGGAAGGCTGAACAGGATGTTAGAAGGAGGGGAAAAGAAGAATTATCCACTTCCAACCAGGATAAGGATTAAGATAAAATGGAGGAAATAAGCAAAATGATAAAGAAGATGGTCAAGCTTGAATTAGAGGCAAAGAACCCAACTCCCAAGAATTTTTATAATGCTCCAAACATAGGGTACAATCCTCAATATAGAAAGCCACCTATGCAGATATTGCCAAGAGAAGAAAAAGAGCAACCAGATCAGGTACCACACCCACTGTACCTGGAAGGTCCAACAAATGACTCCACTGAAGATGCTGCTTATGAACTAGAAGATTCAAATCTTTCTTTCTCAAACAATGATGAAATGGAATGCCCGTTGCAAGAAGAAGAAGAAGAAGCAGAGATTGATCATTATTGTAAATAATTTGCTGATTTCATGCAAGCGCAATTCAATGTAAAATATGATCTCAGATTTTCAAGGAAGAGGACCAGGACTCAAGATGAAGAACAAGAGCCATTTCAAAAGGAGGTACCTGCTTAGAAGGAATCAGCAACAAAGAGAAACACAGAAAAAGGTAAGATTCCTCTAGATACTCCCTTGCAGCCTAATGACCAGATTCCTTCTTCTTCAAAAGTAGTCAGTCCTCCCAATGTTGAGTCTGTGTCCAAAGAAGTTAAATCCTCAGCTGAAAATAAAGAGTCAAAAGATGCTGTAATAGAAAAGCCCCCTCCTGCTTTTAGTTTGCAAAAAGAACTTGAGAAAATTAAAATTCCAGTCCCCTTGACCGAGCTGCTAAAACAACCTGCATATCAGTCTCAAGTTACTTCTTTTATGCTCCCTCCTGAAATATCAATTGTGCCTGATAGTTTAAACCTTCAAGAAGAAATACCCATGGTAGTCTTTGGCCCACATGTTGAGGAAGTAGATCCTTCTACTCCTCCTTTTTATGTGACTCTATTTATTCATGACCTGCTGCTACACAATTTTATGTTAGATTCTGGGGCTTCCCATAATCTTATGCCTCTATCCGTCATGGAACAACTAGGACTACAAATCACACGCTCATAGAAAGACCTATATTCATTTGATTCTAAAAGGGTTAAATGCTTGGGGATGATTAAATATTTAGTGGTCAATTTGGCCCAAATCCCAGCAAAAAGTGTGGTCATGGACATTGTGGTGGCTGATATCCCAGCTAGCTTCGGCATGTTGCTGTCAAGGTCCTGGGGCACAAAATTTGGTGGGTCAATCAAGTTGGATTTAACATATGCTAGTGTTCCAGTCTTTGGAGGCTAGGAGAGGAGGTTATACAAGGAGACTAGATTTGTTAAAATGGCGACTAAGTCTGACTGCTCAGAAAATTCCCCAGTTTACAACAAAGAAGGAGATTTCTCATGTTTGATGTTAGAGGAAGACCAAAATTATGCCCATGAGCCCTCCTTCTATCAAATCCAAACTGAGCAGCCTTCAGGAGATCAGGAGGCAAAAATCTGGACAATGCATTTTGATGGAGCAAATTCGAGAGAAGGTAACGGGGCTGGAGTATTATTAATCTCTCCCACAGGAAAATGGGTGCCATTGTATTTCAAATTAAAGTATGAGGCTACTAATAATGTAGCTGAATATGAAGCACTTTTGTTGGGATTACAGTCATCCAAAAATATGGGCATACAAAGTTTAAAAGTCATGGGAGACTCTGAGCTGGTGATAAGACAGGTTTGAAATCAATGCCAAACTAAACACCCTCGGCTGAGAGCATATAGAAATGAAGTATCGGAAATGGTGGAGAATTTCTTCTCAGCCTTTAATATACAGTTCATGCCTCAGGAAAATAACAAAATAGTAGATTCTCTTACTGTAGCTGCCAGTACATTTCGTCCTCCACAGAATCCTCTTTTGAGTTATGAAATTGAAGTACGATACAGACCATCAATCCCAGATAATATTAAGCACTGGTAGGTATTCAAAGATGAAGAACAAATGAAGAGATTCTTGGAGACAATGGGAGAATTCTCCAATATGGAGATTGATGATAATGAAGAAGAGGAAGATGAAAATGTTGTAGAAAACAAATGGGAAGAAAAAATAGCAAGCAATAAAGTGTTGTAGCTAAAAGGAAATATCATACCTAGAGGGCTAGTGCCTCTAGAAAGATTGTTTGACAAAAACGATGTTCCATTGCAACATAATAAAATAGTAGAAGAAAATCAAGTAGAAGACTTGAATTTGGGCACTGATGCTGAACCCAAAATTGTAAGATTATATAAGAAGGTTTCAGAGGAATACAAAAGAAAATATTTGAAACTATTTCAGTCATACAAGGATGTATTTTCATGGTCTTATCAGGACCTAAAAACTTTTGATATTAATATAATGCAGCATAAAATTCCCCTGAGGGAAGATGCAAAGCCATATAAGCAGAAGCTCAGACAAATAAACCCATTGTTGCTTCCCTCTATTGAAAAAGAAATCAAGAAGCTGCTAAAGGCTAAAATAATTGTGCCACTGAGATACTCCGAATGGGATGCAAACCTTGTTCCTGTTCGAAAGAAAAATGGAGAAATAAGGTTGTGTGTAGATTTCAGAAACTTAAATCGAGCATCTTTAAAATATACTTATCCATTGCCCAAGATGGACCACATTCTACAGAAAGTGGTCGGAGCCTCCAGAATGTCAATGATGGATGGGTTTTCCATCAGGTGGTTGTTTTCCCAGAAGATCAGAAGAAAACTTCATTTACAACACCATGGGGTACATTTATGTATGCCAGGATGCCATTTGGGCTCATTAATGCAGGAGCTACCTTTCAGAGGGCAATGGACATAGCCTTTGTTGGAGAGCAGGACAAGTTTCTGGTGGTATATCTGGATGATATCACAGTATTTTGAAAGGATGATACTGAACACATTCAGCACTTGCAGAGAACCTTTGAAAAATGCCAAAGGTATGGTCTTTCCCTCAATCCTCAAAAATATTTATTTGCATTAGATGAGGGAAAACTCTTAGGGCACATTGTAACTAAATATGGTGTGAAAATAGACCCTAAGAGAGTTGAAGTTATAAACAGTATTCCTTTACCCAGGAATAAGAAGGAAGTGCAAGTGTTTCTAGGCCGAATCAATTTTCTGAGAAGGTTTATTCCTAACTATGTTGAGATAGTTAGGCATATAACTGATGTGTTGAAAAAGAATAACGAAGTAAAATGGTCTCAGGAATGTAGAGATGCATTTACAAGGATAAAACAGGCATTTATTGAAGCTCTTGTGCTAGCTGGGCCAGATTATACAAAGCCATTTATAATATTTTCATTTGCTTCACCCCATACAGTAGCAGGAGTCTTATTACAGAAAAATGAAGATGGATATGAGCAGCTCATAGCATTTTTCAGTCAGGTATTACATGATGCAGAATTGAAATACAATATATTGGAGAAGCAGGCATATGCCCTAGTGAAATCCCTCAAGGCTTTTAGAATGTATGTTTTGCAGTCTCACATCACTGCCTATGTCCCTACAGCAGCTGTCAAAGATATCCTCGTTCAAGGAGATAGTGAAGGCAAAAGAGGAAGACGGATTGCAAAAATACAGGAATATGATTTAGACATAAGGCCCACTAAGTTGGTTAAAGGGCAGGGGCTAGCCAAAATTTTGTCTGAATCAAATCATCAGGCTCTAGGCATAAATTTGTCCATGATAGAAAATGAAGAGTCTGAAAAAGGAGAAGAACAACAAGGGCTAGAGATGGCCACTCAGAAGATACATATAAAATACCTCACTAGCCCTTGGTACAAGGAAATAGTTGAATATCTTTTAACACTCAGCTGTCCTCCAAGTTGTGATAAGATAAAATACAGGGCTGTAAGAATGAAATCACATAAATACATAGTTGCTAATGGGCAGCTATATTGGAGAGATCCTTCAGGCATATTACTATTATGCCTTACAAAAAATGAAGTAGAAAATATAATGATATAATTTCATGAAGGAATCTGTGGAGGACATTACAGTTGGAGGGCTACAGCCCATAAAATCCTGAAGGCTAGTTTTTATTGGCCTAAATTATTTGGAGATGTTTTTAATTGGGTTAGAGCATGTGATAAGTGTCAAAAATTTGCTGAGAGACAAAAGCTGCCCTGCTTTTCCCCTAATTCCAGTTCATATAGATGAACCATTTCAGCAATGGGGATTAGATTTTATTGGAGAAATACATCCCCCTTCAAGTGGCCAACATAAATGGATATTGACTGCAACAGATTACTTTACAAAGTGGGTGGAAGCCATACCTGCGAGAAATGCTACAGATGCTGTAATCATCAAATTCATGGAAGAGAACATCGTATCCAGGTTTGGCTGTCCAGCTAGAATTGTAACTGATAATGCACAGGCCTTCAAGTCCAATAAATTTGTAAATTTCTGCCAGCAGTATAATATTGCATTAAATCACTTCACAGCTTACTATCCACAGGGGAATGGCTTGGCAGAATCTTCCAACAAAACTCTGGTGAGGGCCTTGAAGAAGACAATTAATGAGAATCAAAAGAATTGGGATTCCCAATTGAAATTTGCTCTGTGGGCGAATAGAGTAACCAGTAAGAGAGCAACTGGGAAATTTCCTTATGAACTGGTATATGGGCGAGCAGCTGTGTTTCCTGTGCAATTGGCTTTGCCAGTGGCACGTTTCATGCAGGAAAGTCAGGAAGAACCAGATGACATGGTCAAAAGAATTAACCAACTGGTAGAATTGGAGGAAACACGGAGCCAAGTGAATCAGAGATTAGCGGAGTATCAGGATAAAATGAAAAACATCTTTGATCAGCATGCAAAAGATAGGAAATTTCAAATTGGTGATCTGGTTCTCAGATGGGATATCCGGAGGGCTGAAAATGGAAAACATGCTAAATTTGATCCACTTTGGTTTGGCCCATTTAAGATTATGGAGCTAAAAGGTAATAATACATTTATTTTAGAAAATTTGCAGGGTGACTTGTTAGATGTCCCTGTGAACGGCCAATTCCTAAAGCCCTACTTTCAATTTTGATTCGGGCAGAGTATGCCTATTGTATTATATTGTATATAGACTTTGTTTTAGTTTTTATTTTAATAAGGAATAGGACCGACGAGTTTTGAAGAAAATGCAAAGGGATTGAAGAGTAGAATCTACATACAGGATGGTCTGAGGTCTGCATGTTCTCGACATGTCCAAGGATGAACATGTCGTCCCCAGATGGAGCCGATGTTGTGCATATCAGCCCCTCCATTCAAATTTTTGGCCACCAATCCCATCCAAATGTGTTTTGAACGCCTTTCATGGCCTAAAACCTTCATATCCTATCTACCGTTGTCCTGCCCACCCGAAAGATACACTCTAAAAAGGCTAAAAATCTGTAATTAAAGTTATATCGGGCCTAGCCCCTGGGGTTCCAACCACTCTGTTCTCATTCCCATGTGACTCGGGCGCACAACCATATGCTAAGTCAAAAGGAGCTCGTCGCTTTACGTTTTCGGGCACAACTGTAGCCGTCCGATCAAGTCCAATCGACGGAGCGGAGTCTATTTTCCTTGGTGTTCCCCACGTCCGTATCCCGTCGCAGAAAACCACTGGTTTCATTCCGCACCACCTATCTAAGGCTGGCGGTTTTTCCCGCGGACCCAGCGATTCCATACGCTGGGTGACGCGTGTCCCGGTGTACGATTCCCATACCGCTCATTTCGCGCGTTAAAGGTCAGACCAAAGACACGCAGCGGAATTTGTCACCACCGTCCGATCTCGTGAACCCGATCCAACGGCTATTAATCTTCATAGTCACGCACCTTTTAGTTTCATCTGTATCGCCTCTGGCCCACCGCTTCATCACTCTTTGATGCATCATCAACCGTTGATCTGTTTGTAGATCGTATAGCCCGGATTTGTCAGCATGCCATTGACTCAGTTCTCCCTCCACGTCACCCCTTCCATGCCATTTGTTGTACGTCCATCCACGTCATCGCCTCACGTGTCCATCATCTCTCCCTCCGCTGTTCATATCTATTTCATTCATACGTTATATGTTAATGTTTCCCTCTGGTCAGCATGTCCGCCATACCTCCACTGTAATTTCTCTGCCACCTTGCATGTTCTAGCCATGTGGCCTTGTTCTCGACGCTACCATCGCCTCCACCTCCACGCCCCTTGCTCCTGTGTTTGTTTTTCTAATGCATTTGTGAGTTTTGCAGGTTTCAAGAGGAGGAAGAAAAACCATAATTCTTCGCCTCCATTACCAAGACCAAGATCTTGTCCAAGGACAGTTCTTAAAAGCAGGAATTTAAAAGGGAGGCTGGGGTTAGTTGCTATGATATGACCCGATAAACGGGAGCAGAAATAAAATCCATTGAACCCTGCAAATGCACCCAGGGGGAAGATTACGCAGCAAGAAATATTAATGGGCCAGCATACAAATATCAGTGAAAGATCGAGAAAGCCAGAGTCGGGCCTTATGCTTTTGAATTTTTAATTTAAAGATGGAAGGTCGAAAGTACTATGCACAATCACAAGCTATCTCAAGGTTTTATGACAACAGATTTTTCTCTTTCAGCAAAGGGCAGAACATTTGTATATTTTATTATTTGTGTCTTGTTTATAAGGAGATTTTCATCCGCAGCATTTATTTTCAGAGGTAGATTGCAAAGTACAGTTAATTATATTTAGTCATTCACAGTGTGGGCGCGAATGTTTTCCGCCATTTTGTTCAAATCAAATCATTAAATGTGCTCCATCTACCTCCTTCTCTAGAATTCTCTATCTTTTCTATAAAAACCCAGAAAAAAGACATTGTAAGGGTTCCAGATTTCTATCAGCAAACTGTGCAGTGAAAGGCTTTGTATACATCTTGTAAAGTTTCTGTATGAAGGCTCAGAGCCCGTAGGGTCTCAGTGAGGAGGATTTATAACTGTAATGAGGATTCTGGTCTTTGGTATCCCACAGTATGTAATCTTTTCTTATGTGTTAATATAATATCTCATTTCATGCTATGTATCTTCTTGTATCATGTTCTAGAATGCGAGTGGCTCACCGGTCTTAAGTAAGGATTCATCCTAGTTGGTGCCCATACTTGGATTAGTCAAGTGCTTTAAATAGGCCTAGTCATGATATACTGTTCCATGTTCATTTCATCCATATTTTCTGCTATATTAGTTACTTGAGGAGGGTGCTTTTAAAACGCCATTGTCATGTATGGATTCTTAGTTGGATAATCCCATATGTGGTTTTGTTGTGTATCTAGGTATCAGCCTCATGCTAACTAGTATCTTCTTCATGTTTCTTCACTGCATCCACTTTCTGATATTTGATTTCTGTGGCATATTATTTGAACTGGCCCTCTTTGCAGTAAGTTGTCTCTTAACTATCTGATGCTTTTGTATTGGGGTTTTTGCATGCTGTTCCTACATTATTCTTATCTTTGTATCAACTTCTGAGAGAGTTTGGTTCCATTTAAACTAATTTCCTTGTTTTGTAAGAGATAGTAAGAGAGCTTTTGGATTGACAACCCAAGCTATATTATGAGCTCCTTTCTATGTTAAGATGTCCTAGGCACTGGTCTATAGCAACTCTAGGTTGTCTTTAGGAGTGACAAAATTGTCGACAACACTATTCATGAATTGTGGCATAAAATACAAGTTGCACATAGTTTGATCATTACATCAGAGTAAAAAGTAGTGGCATTTAAACTTGCACACTTTCCTTGGCCTTTCTTTTGGTGGGGTTCATTTTCTTTTACTTTTTTGGCCATTTTTATTCTTTTCACCCTTTGATTTTTCTTTTAGGGTATACCCTCTTTACATTTTTTAAATTTTTTGATTTTTTGAGAATATGGAAAACCTTTGCAACAAGAAAAGGGATGAACATATTACATAGACCATCAAGTCAATCATGAAATATGACACCTATTGGTATAGGAGTCTAACACTATCAGCGGGTTGGGACCGCCGACAGTCCCCCCCCGCTCCGCGTATGCATATATTGTAAACAATAAATAGCGTTGGCACCTTTTAGGGTTAAGATTCACAGTATAGCGGAGTTGGTGGAGAGTCATGCGGGCGCGCCAGAGGTTGCGGGGTCAAACCCCCTGGACCTCAATAATATTTTGTAACATTGTACAAGGGACACGTGGAAACATTAAGGCTGGCCACGTGTCACCCATCCATTGGATGAAAAGACAACGTACCATCCATGTCAGCGAATCAAAATTCACCACTTGGTGAAATATCATTGGCTTGGAAAAGGAAATATTCCCATTTTTGCTGACTGTACCTCTACATGCTGACTGGGAATCCTAGTCAAACCTGTCGCAATTTTAGCCATTTGGAAAGCGATCAGAATGCCATATCTCCCTCATACGATATTGGTTTTTAAAACCATTCACGGCACCATAATAAGAATGACGAGATATACCCAGTTGCTTAGGTTTGGTACAGTTTCAAGCACTTTCAATTTTGAGGAAGATTCATGAACTCCTGATCAGTAACTCCCCATTAAGTAATAAATATGAGCATGAGCCACCATCCTAATATATATAGTATGAAACTGGGGTGGTTCGATCTTGCCTCCAACATCTTGCTTCGGGGTTATCAAAGCATACAGTTGTTCAGTCTTTCTCGAGACAGACTGCACCAAGGTATCTAATGCAATCAACCTGCTCTCTACATTGCCTACACCATCCTAGGAAACCAAGGTGTTTTCTCTGCCCAAAACCATATCTTCTTGTTGCTTTGCGGTAACATAAGGTCTGTCCATGGGCTTATTGGCTACCTCAATCAACTTCGTTGCCGATATTCTTGACAGCCGCCCTAACTTCATTCTGGTAACCACAAGCACACTACAAGTATTGGTCTCATTTGTGAACATCAAATAGTTCATATGGGGCATGGGAACTGCTTTGGCATATATATATTAAATTTATTTTTATTTTTTATTTTTTTAATCAATTTTGAAAAAAAATCGTTTAATTAAGATGTGTTCTTTTCAAATTAATTGATATATGTGGGTGTGTGTGTGTGTGTGTGTGTGGAAGATGAAATCAAAGAGTATATTTGTAAATGTTTTTGGACGAAGGGCAACAATTACATCATCTAAAGTTGCAGCTGGATGGATTATGGATACTACTGAACATACCCAAATTGAGAAACGTCATAAAAGTCAAGAAAGTGACCCCTTAAGTAAATTCAAGACTATTTCAGAATGGAATAACGCATGAGAAATAAACAAAACACGTTTTAAATGAAATGTTAAAGATAATGAAATTGATGATGGTGTACATATTTATATATATTATGGAATGATTGACTTTGGTGAACCATATGAGGTGATGGGAAGAGTATGAGACATATTGTGTTTGGTGTCGAATGCAAATATTTTTTATGTTCTTGCAAGAATAGATAATACACTTGAAAATGTTAGATATCATCTCTCAAAGGTCAAGTATGACAAATATGAAGAATCTACACATATGTGCGAAGGAATCGCAAGAAACATTGCAAATAACATTGTAAATATGCTTATTTTTATATTTATTTAGCGAAGAAGAGGAAAAATAAAATAAAATTGTAGGATTTTTAGGAGAAAATTAAGAAAAAATATATTTTCGCGGTTGGTGGGTTTCTCCATGAAAAAAAGAGGAAGAAAAAATTTCCATTAAAAAAAATAGTTACAGTTTTCTTTTCAAAAAATGGAAAAAAATGTTAAACAAAAAAAAAAAATAATAAGACACACACACACACACACACACACACACATATAATTGGGCGTTGGATCCCGATGGGCAGGCCTTCCTAGGGCTATCCATCAGGCCACAACTGATGCATCCACCAGCCTCCTACCCCAAGCTAGGATGAGGGATTGATTCACCCAAAGGCCTGCCCACCAGCCTCCAGCCCCCAAATTTAAAAAAGAAAAAAAGAAAAAAAATTATATATAATAATTTATATTTATTTATTTTATTAAATATAAGTAATTTATATATTATTATTATTATTATTATTATTATTATTTTAAATTTCAATTTACATTATTTAAAAAAAAATTATGCTATTAAATTAAAAGAAAATTTGTTTAATTAATATGTGTTTTTTTAATTAACTGATATATATATATATATATATATATATATATATATAAAGGGAAGAAATTAATGTTTCCAGATTAAGAGAAGCAATTACATCATCTAAAGTTGCAACTGCAAGCACTATGGATACTGCTGAACATACTCGAACTCAGAAACATCATAAAATTCAAACAAATGGCCCATCAGGTGAGAAATAAATAAAACAAGTTTCAGGTGAGATGTTAAAGATAATGAAACTGGTGATAGTGTACATATCTATCTATATTGTGGTATGATTAACTTTTGTGAACCATATGATGTGATGGGAAGAGCACGAGACAAATATTTGGTGTCGAATGCTAACACTGTTTATGTTCTTGAAATATTGTAAAATACACACGAAAATGTTAGATATCATCTCTTAAAGGTCAAGTATGACACATATGAAGAATCTAGATAGTTCTGTGAAGAAACCGCAAGCAACATTGAAAATAACATTGAAACTATGTTTATTTTTATATTTTTATAGCAAAGAAGATGAAAAAAATCCAATTTGTACGATTTTTGGGAGAAAAATAAGAAAAATTATATTTTTTAGCATTGCTCGGTTCCTCCACAAAACATAAAAACAAAAACAAAAAAACATTCTCATTAAAAAAAAAAAGTTAGATTTATTTTATTTTATTTTCAGAAATGGAAAAAAATGTAAAAAAAAAAAAAAATTGATATAAAGATCGTTGTGAATGTTTATGGAAAAAGGGAAACAATTACATCATCTAAAGTTGTAGCTGAATGCACTATGGATACTGTTGAGTATACCTGAACTGAGAAACATCATAAAAGTCAATCAAGTGGTCCATTGAGTACATTTAAGGTTATTTCTGAATAGAATAATGCATGGTAAATAATAAAACAAGTTTTAGATGGCATGTTAAATATAATGAAATCGATGATCGTGTACATATCTATCTATGTTGTGGTATGATTAACTTTGGTGAACCATATGAGGTGATGGGAAAAGTACGAGACATTTTTGGTGCCGAATGCAGACATTGTTTCTATTCTTGCAAGATTGGAAAATGCATGTGAAAATATTAGACATCGTCTCTCAAAGGTAAAGTATGACACATATGAACAATCTACATAGTTGTGTGAAGAAATCACAAGAAAAATTGTGAACAACATTGTAAGTATGCTTATTTATATTTATGTGTTATGCATTATTGTAAGGATCATTAAATTGATTATAAATTATTTATCATTGACATATTCTATTTTTTTTCATAGGATTTTGCTGAGAGTTTCAATCATGTTGGAGATATTTATTACCTAGAGCTAGATATTATGACTGTGATTAGTAGTTTCCACATAGAGAAAGAAGAACAATGGAGAAGGAACCATGGAACAATAACTCGTGACACTGCAATAGTGCATATATGGGATCAACAAAAAATCACTAAGGTGGGTCAATCTAGTAAAGCTAAACATGTTTCTTTTAAAGAAGTGGAATTTGAAGCTGAAAATATGTTACCATTAGTGAGGAAGATATTAGAAATGTTATTGAAAAGGAGAAAAGAAATAAAACACTAAAAATATTAATGGCCACAGATAAATCTCTTCGAGTTGATGATGAGGATATTTTTTATCTAGAAGAGTATATGTTAACTGATAAGAAGATGAAATTAAAAGTTTGTGAACTTGTAAAAATCATGGGCAACAATGAGGATAAAAATGAAAGCTTTAAAGGAAATAAAGAAATCGTAACATCAGGTGCTGAGTTAGAGGATGGAATTCTTAAAACAAAACAAAATGTCATTAAAGATCACTTGAGGAAGAATAAATCAATTAATGGTAGACAAACATTTCAACTTCATGTCACCCAATTCTATAGGCCAAATGAAGAACAATCTCAATATCAACTTAGAAAGGCACATCACCTATATTTCCATAATTTGAAAACATTGTTTAGGTTCAATCCATATGTGCATGTGGTGGATTATATGGTTCTTTTTTATCCAAATAAAGTTCCTAAAAAATAGGAATTTGGGAGGAGACGATATTTTGAAAAAAAATATTATATAATGTGAGGGAACCATTCAGGAGAGGTTAACAGAAAATTGATAAAGGAATATCCCAATAACTCCCTTTTTGAAATAGTGAGATGAATCATTTATGTTGGTTTAATAGAAACAAAAGAAAATTTATTGGAGTGGGATCATAATGTCTATAGTGAGTGTATAATGTCTATGCCTTTTATACAAATGGGTAGATCCATTCATAATGAATTTGTAGAAAAATGTGGTGGGGATAAGAAAAATGTTAGTCTAAGCTTTTGAAAGTAATTTTTAGTGGAAAAAAATTATCAAATTGAGGACAAAATTAATTAAAAAGGTGACAAATCAAATTCACATTTATTCACAAGCATGGATAACATTTTCTAGATGGCATTTAAAACTAGGGAGATATGGGAATTGATTGATGATATTTTCGACCCGTGGTAGAATATTTCCATAAAAAATCAGAAGGTTAAAAAGTGTAAATCCATAATATGTACCAACAATAAGACAAATCCTGAAATGGAACAACTTTCATATGATATGACTTTCACACCTTGGAGAGCAATACAAGGAGTGAAGGATGGAAAACTAGTCAAATCAATACTATGTCATGTGAAGTCAAGTGAATTATCAATGGACGAAATTTGCTCAAATTTTCAAAAGTAAGTTTGTGGAATTATTTTTACTTTTTCTTGGATTATAATATTATTTTAAATAAAACATATTGTTGTGTATAGTATTTTTTGTACATATCACTATATTAACATTTTTAACTTTATTTATTCAACCATAACGTTTATAAGAAAATACAAGAACATATGGTTAAAATGTTGATAGAATAGGGTTGGGATGATGTTCTATGCAAGTACTTAGAATCACATTCTACAACAACACTTTAATATATTTACCTTGCATTAAATAAGGTATGCTGATTTATACATTCATTTTATTCATATGTAAACTATTTTTAATTCATTACTTATATATTTTTTATTTCATTAAATATGTCAAAGAAGGATGCAAATGGAGTACCAAATATCTTCAAAATATTTATTGAAAAAATTAAGTTGAAAAGGCTGAGAAATCAAAGTCTTAGGAATGTTTAAATTTATCATACTCTTACTCATTTCATTTAGAATGGGCTCGATACTATCCAAAATCAAATAATACAAGGTGATTGTGAAGAAATTTCTAAATTCATACCTAAAATGAAATATGCCCTAGTTATTGCAGATATTCCTCATGGTTTGAATTTCTGAGACATTGACTATCATAGCGAATATTATACTTATCAAGATTTTAATAAAGTGGTTACAAGATTTCAAGAAGTTACAACATCACAACTTTTGATATTTGTGACTTTTCATTCAAACATACAATTTGCAATGTTATTAGCAAGCTTCAAGGGAAAAACAAACTCAAGGATGCAGCTTACATGGTAAGACATTGAAATTGTATGTTTGATTAATGTTAAAAAAAAATTGTATACAAGTAAATTAAATTTTATTGTGTCATGTTATACGCAAAAGTCAAATATTCGTTTTCTAAAGACCAACCAATTATATATGATTGTGATTTCATTCACATTCAATGCTATGAAAAATCTCATAGCTATAATATTGTTTTGCTAAATCGAGTAGATGGAAAGAGGCATAACCAAGTACTGGTTCATGATGTTTTCGTAATAAAACTAACACACGAGGATAAATAAGTGAAAGGATAGATGTTTAACATTTATAAAAACCGCAAGAATTGATTAACTATCTTATATATTTATGTTCAAATGAAGGAGATTGGGTTTTGTATTTCTTCTCAGGCTCAGATCAGTTTTAATATCTAAAAATGAATTTTAATATTTTTTTTTTTTGTTTATACTAATTTACTTAATTATTTCTTTCGTTTTTGATGATTAGGAACAACACTAGCATACTAGCTACAAAAAGGAAAAAATAGCATTGCCATTGAAAAACACTCACTACAATGCAATTTTATTCAACAAATAATTAATGCTCTTCAATTTCTTCTTGATGTATTACAAAATTTGGTTTGAGGAAAAGGGATTTTAATGAATCACGTATGGAAAAAAAAGAAAAGGAACCTCAACCACTGTATATGAAATGATTGAAAAATTACACTTTGGAAGATTTGCAGACATCAGAGATCCATTAGAAGAGGAAAATAACCAAACTTAAGAAAAACATATTGTGGAACAAGACATTAATGAAGCTCTAGAAGATATTGAACACGGATTATATGATATTATTTATTGACTTTAAGTTATGCGTACAAATAAATCTAAATTTTGAGAGTAATTCATTAGTTTTACTTGTAATGTTTTGATTTTGAGATTTTATGAGAAGAAGGAGTATTTTATTATTGTTGTTATATGTTTAATATTTGTATTATTTGATTTTCAATTTAATTTTTATGTGAATCATAATTTTTTGTAAATAAATTGTGATTACTATTAATTTCTGACATAAACTTCATAAAAATGTTATTTTTAAAAGTTTTTTGTTATGTTTTTCCCATAAAAATTGTTTATTTGACATTTCATTTTTAAGAAAATTTCTAAAAATGTGTATTTTTGTTGTCAAATACTTAAAATTATTTCCTTTTTAGCAAAAATTATTTAATGTGCATTGAAATTGACCCTTTTTTAATTTTTTAAACATGCGAAAAAATGAACATTTCATTACAAAAAAAATTGAAATGAAATATTAAAAAATGCAAGCACATAAATACACTTAAAAATAAATATCCGAGGGAAGAAGAAGACATTAGAAAATGTAAAGTGTCAAAAATAAGCCCTCTAAAAAAGGGGAGGTGATGTTGCATTAACACTTTTCAAAATGAACATGAAAAAAACTCACATCTAAAATAAAATGTTCATAAGAAAATTTAAAGTGGCAAAAATGTGCTCCAAAAAGAAAAGGTGTGTTTTTAATAACCACTTTTTAAAATCGGGTGATTTTTTTGCTAACTTAAAAAAATGGGTAATCGGTAATTTTCTCGTTTAATTGATAACTATGTTCATTTACCATTGATGGAAACCCCCAACATTTGAAATCTACTATTGAATTATAAAAGGGCTCCACCTATTTGCAATTTCTCCCTCTTTTACATCAATACGAAATTTTATACGTACTAAGAATTAAACTTCCCCTATCTATACATATTATGAAATAGACCCTTCAATATTCAACTCTTGTTCAATAAAAGGCTTTTTCAATGAGGTGCACTTTACTTGAAACTGGTATGAAACTCCCCCAACGATTTGAGAGAAATTATTTGTTGTCTGCAATTTGTCCACTATTTGACATTCTTCATTTTGTATGCAAGTATTCATTTATCTATAACTCCTTTGATTACAACTTGATTTCCCCTATGAGAAATTTAACCAACTCTTCTTCTATGTGTAACCTATCTTAGTAACTTCAATTACTCCCCTTATTTTTTATCTCTCCAATTTCAGCATATTATTTTATGACTATCTGCAACTTCTCTTAGTAACTGCAATGACTCGCTTTATTTGTTATCTCTCCAATGCTTGCATATTTTTTTTACTTATTCCTAAAATTACTTCCTCTGATATGTCAACAACTAAAAAACTACTTCCTTTTATTTGTTACTTTTTCTTTCTCTACAAATAGAATCCCATTCTGAATACTATATCTATCTATCCCTAAATTCAACATTTCCTTTCGTACAACTCTACTCTTAAGATTTCTCCCCTTGTACTTAAAATTTATTTTACTTATTATTTTTATTTTTTGGGGAATAATCCCCTTGGGACCATGCTTCTGTTTGTCTACAAATTAAATCCTTGACTACAAAGGTATTTTATGTGTGTAAATGGATGTTCCCCCTAAACTGGTGCTTCTCCTTATTTTCAACTTTCATTCATTTTGGAACTTTTCATAGTGTATATGCCTACTTTATTTCCCGTAAAGGATGCACCCTGTAAAATCATGCTTCTCGCTATTTATAACTCTCCTTATTTTTATAATATAACATTAACACAGAGATGTTCCCCTTGAGCTTAAGATTCAATACTTGGTATAGTCAGTTCTCCCCTTTTATTAACCAACCTATTCATCCTTCTTAGGTATTCAATGTTTGAAATTATTCCTGTTGTTTGAGATACTATCTCGTTTTGATATCAAGTTCAAGGTACTACTCCCCTAAAATTATGGAATAATTTTTTTTGAAATAATTTATTTTATTCACTTTCTTCATAGATCATTTGTTTTCCACATCGTGCAAACTTTCCATTTCATGATTCGTCTCTTGCATCTCATTCTCTAAAGTTCTAATATTACTAATGTGTTGAAAAATTCTTGCTTCCTTTTATATTAATCCCATAGAGAATTTTTTCTTTATTTTAATCTCATTTAGGAAATATAAATTTTTTTGAAAACCTTATTGCATTTTCTATAGATCCTCTTGAATCCCATTTTCTTATTTCCCATCCTTTAGAATGGAATGTGAGACCATACCCTTGATCAAAATTTTGGCTTACACTTAGTAGTTTTTGTTTTAACCCATCAACAACTAGAACATTCTTATTTTTATCATTCTATCATTAAGAATAACTGTGACTTTTCCAATTATCATTCTTGAATCATTATTTCCAAGGGCGATAGTGACTGCATTTATTTCCTGTAGAAAGAGAAATTTTGATTTATCTCCTACCATATGACTTGAAAATCCATTGTCTATACAACATTTGAATTCCTTCATTAAACACATATAGGTAGAGAACATTCTTCCTACTTATCTTAGTTCCTTCTCCATAACTTTATTCTTTTATTTTGATTTCTTAATGTATCTTATTATTTGATTTGATTTAGATTCATTGATGTATTATTTCTACAATTATGAGCTTTGTGCCCAAAATTATTGCACGTGAAACATTCAACATGATATCATACGGGGGTAAATGAATTGTAATTTTTGATAGCATTCTCATTAAAAACTTCTTCTCCTTTGAGTGTTGCTCCACCTAAAATGCACTTCTCTATGCTTAGTTTCTCCTATGATTGTGGTGTTGTTGTTATTATTTCTTGTTGTTGCTCTTTATATTGTTTTATCACAACCACCTATTTGTGCTTTTTTTTAATAACCAAGTACCTATCCCCATTTGACGTCAATGGAAAAGACACCAACATGCTCCCCTTGTTGCCATACTCCCATCTTCCTCTCTCATGGTGATCTCATGAGCCTCACAACTTCATCTTGATATGTTGAATATATACCAGCTTCATCTCTTCCTTTTGAAGGAATAACTAGTGGAGGGAGGAAAAAGGAACAAATCCCAAACTCTGCTTCGATTACTCAAAATTTTCACTAGGAATATATTTGGTGAATATTTCAAGAACCTGTTCTTTTATACTGACATACACAAGCTTCACAATATGGTTTGAAACTTTCTCTCTCAAGAAATGATACTTGATTGAAATATGTTTTGTATTGGAGTGAAAAAAGTATTCTTGGACATGTTTATTGCACTTGCGTTGTCTCAAATAATAGGTATAGGATGATCATAAAACACTTGTACATCATGCAAGTTCTGCTTCATCCACAATAGTTGAGTGCAATAAGAAGTTTTTGTAATATATTCTACTTCATCCTTAGATAAGGAAATGGAATCTTGCTTCTTCCTCAACCATGAAATGAGACATTCTCTAAGGAATAAAGCACCACCACCAGTGCTCTTTCGATTATCAACATAACCTACCCAATTAACATCAATATAAATACTAAATAGTGACATATTTACCTCTAGGATGCCATAATCCATAATCCATTGTTTCTTTGAGATATCTAAGAATCCATTGTAGATGACTCTATATGGGGCCTACTTGGAATGTTCCAACTATACCAATTGCCCGCATAATATTTGCTATTGCAGCATAGGTGTGCTCACTAAAGAGAATTATTCCATGCCAAATTTCTTCAACACTTATCCAAGATATTTTCTTTGTGAAATGAAAATCCCTTTGGGAGCCTACACACTTTTCAATCCAAGGAAGTAAGAAAGCTCTCTAAGAATTGAAATCACGAACTCAAGCTTCATATCAACTACAAATTGACCTATTAGAAAATATAAATCACTGGAAAAAATATTTTCATAAACATATACAACCACCACTATAATTTTTCGATCCTTTCATTTGACATATAATTTGATGTTAGTTTCACCCCCTTGAAATACACACTTGAGTAGGTAGTTGTGTAGCTTGGAATACAAAGTTCTAGTGGCTTGTTTGAGACCATACAAGGCCTTCTCAAGCTTTAAAACATAATATGGCTTCTTTTTTAAGATGAAAACATTTTTGTTTCTCTATATAAACTTATTCCTATAATTCTCCATTGAGAAAGGTAGAGTTGATATCCATTTGATAAATTTTGAATTTCTTGAAATAGGAAAATGGAAAAAACATTCTTATTGCATATAATATAAAAATAGGAGAGATAATTTCATCAAAATCCATATCTTTTATTTGAGCATAACCTTTGCATACCAATATATTCTTGTTTCTGACCACTTCCCCACAATCGTTTAATTTATTCCTAAAAGTGCACTTCATTCTAATGAAATTCTTATTAGTAGGTCTTGGAAGAAGTTCCCATGTCTATTTTTTCTCTATTTGGTCCAATTATTCATGCACATATTTAAACCATTTTTTATCGTAATTGGCTTGGGAAAAATTCTGTAGTTCCTCCATAGATAACACAACTACATGTGCTTACACAAGGGGATTAATCAAATTCTTTCTTGTCGACACACCAGGAGTTTAATTCATCAAAAATATGACCAAATAGGTGATTATTTTTTTGCATAGCTTGAAGGATATTTGGCTTGAGCACTAGAGGGCTCTTCAACATCTTCTTCTACAGGTGTCTCAATATACTACTCATCATTGCTAACTGGTTGATTAGCGCTGGTTTTCATTGGTTGTTTCTCTTCATGTTCAACATATTCATCCACTTTGACATCAATGCATTCAATAACACTCTTGGTGGTCTTGTTATAAAATCTATATCATTTTATTTTATGTGAATATCCAAGAAAAAGTCCTTCATCTACTCTTCCATTGAACTTACCCAACTTATCATCATTCGTTTTGATGTAGAATCTACTACCAAAACCTATGAAGTGTTTGACTGTTGCATGTTTTCCATGCCAATGTTTATAGGAAGTTTTGTCACTATTTGTAATCAAATGAGATTTGTTAAGAATAAACACTATTTTATGAATTGCATCTGTGAAAAATCTCTACTCTAAATTCCTCTCGTCTGTGATGGCTTTAGCTAATTGTTGCACCAATATATTTTCTCTTTTTTCTACACAATTGTATTGTGGGCTATTTGTTATTGTGAACTTCTTTTTGATGCCATTCTTCTTTACAAATTCATCAAATTATTTTTAAGTGAACTCACCCCCATTGCCACATGTTATGTTGGTTTTTAAGTTAGTTTCGTTCTTAGCCATGGCTTTGAACTCTTTGAACTTCTCAAAAGATTTAGATTACTATCTAAGGAGGGAAACCAACATCATTATGCTAAAATAATCAATTATTAGCATAAAATATAATTAATCTATGGGTTAATGCATTTTGGATGGTCCACATAGTTGCATGTGTACCATATGTAATGGCTTTGATGATGAGTTCCATTTTTCCTTGAATGGAACTCGAGTTTGCTTGGCGATTTGACAAGATTTACCATTTATATTCTCTAAATTTGATAACATGGGAAAATCCTTGAAAAAGTTCTTCTTTCTTAGCTTGACTATCTGAACAAATTTCAGATGTCCAATATCTTGTGCCACAACTAGATCTCATCAATATTTGATAAGAATCACATCTCTCTCTTCTCTTTGATAAAATAGACATTATTATCTATTCTCATATCTTAAACAACTATCTCACTTGTGCCTGTAGCATTTATTTGACAATTTTTAGATTTGAAAATGACATCATAACCTTAATCACACATTTGTGACACATTAAGTAGGTTATGCTTCAACCCATCAACATATAGGAAACTCTTGGCATTACCTTTGCCATTTGATAGACTGATCACTCATTTTGCAATAATTTTTCATGGAGCATTGTTTCCAAAAGTCATATTAAATTTGTTAACTGGCTTCCATGTCAATAACTTGCTTATGTCTCCTGACATGTGCCTAGAACACACATTGTCCACATATCAATGACTCCCTTCATTCTAACCATACAATGGAATATCACATTTCTCTATCTTCTTCTTTTCTTTTAGGACCTTGGGATTTTATTCATTCGGATCAATAATTGGTTTTGTTTTCTCCTTTAGTCTACAATTTACTATTATATGCCCAAAATATTGACATTTAAAACATTGCACCAGATAGTTTAGAGGAGAGAAATAATTTTTATACCTGAGTATGATTTTCCTCTATTGAAAGCTTCTTCTGAATGTGAGCTTCGTATAGGAACGATTTTCTCTGCAATTTCCTCCTATATGGCCATATTTTAGGCACGTTAAAAAATATCCTTGAAATATATTATTATACCTAGAAGGTGGTCTTTTACACAGGTCTGAAGTTTGGGCATTTTGATTTTCCTGGAAAATATTTTTCTTTTATTGTTACTGATATTTCTTTGACTGTATATTCACCTTTTTATATTTTTCACACCCATCTTTAGTTGTTGGAACAAAATTGATGTATTTCTTCCCTTTCATTTCCACTATTACGCTGTAATTAACCTCAAAGCATAGATCAGTTCAATATCAGGAGACACATTGTGCTTCCAATATATCATTCAAATTTTGAGTCCCTTTACCAAAATTCTAACTCAATCTTAATTGTGTCTTAGCCTTCTCAAACTCCTTGTTTAGCAACATGATTTCTCCTTCCAACCTTTCAACTGATTGAATATTTTTATTCAACTATTACTTTAGGGATTCCTGAATCTTCTTACCTTCTTATACTTGTAAGAGGAAAGGCTCAACAACTTCAACTTTTCCTTTTCACAACAACTCCTTTTGGGATTTATTTTTATTCCTTAGCCTCTCTATTTCTTCAAGTGCACCTAGAATTTCTCCTTCAATATCTACTTTTTCCTCTTCATCATAAAAAATAATAGCTTCAAATTACATATTTTCTATGGCCATCAACATGAATTCTCTTGGGTTTTCAACATCGTTTTTCTCATCCGAGGAGTGGTTGGATTCAATTTTCGTGGAGCTCTCTTCTTGAACATAGAAAACCATCTTATTAGCCTTCTTTATATATTTTTTTCACTTTCTTGAATCTTTCTTTAGGATAATAATCAATATTCTTCCCTTTTAGGACATTTTGATGCATAGAGAGTGATTTTTCCACAATTAAAACACTTGAAAGGTATCTTACCTTTATATTTACCTGATTCCCACTTGAGCTTCCTCATAAATTTGGATTCTTCTTCATCCAACTCATACCAAGAGTCAAAATTCTCTTCTTTGCACTTGTTTTCTAGTTTAAAGGTTGATCCTTTGCTGCACACTTTCCAATACAAATTCTCATCTCATAGGTCATAAGTATACCAAGAAAAGTATATAGAGTGAGAGTATTTAGATTAAACATCTCTCCGATGGCTGAGATTTTAGGATTCAACCATTCAAGAAGTGACCTTAACACCTTTTGAACTACCACAACTTCATTTAGCTTCTCATCAAGCCCTCTTGTTGTGCTCACATGTTCATCAACTCTTAAAAAGTACTTTGCAATATCTTCATCATCGCACATAATTAAAGACTCAAATTTCATCCCATAACCTTGAAATTTAGATTTATTTACCTTGTTGTCACCTTCATAGCAGCTACTCATTTTGTCCCATATAGTTCTGGCAGATGTACACTCCATCACATTGACAATATCAGATTCAAGTAGGCCAAGAAGTAGGGAATTGATGGGTTTAGAATTGTATATGAACTCCATATTTTGATATTTAGTAATCACTATTGTAGAATTTTGATATTATTCTTCCAAAACATCCCAAACATCAAATCCAAGTGATTGAATGTAGGTATTCATCCTCACTTTCCAAAACATATAGTTTGTTATGTTGAAAAATGGTGCTCTATTGGTAAATCCTCCTTTTTGATTTTGCATGGTCCTTGATCTTTATTGCAATTGTTAAAATGATATAAATTAACTTGTATTTGATACCAACTATTGGAAACAAGGAAAATAATGAGAGGGGTTTGAATCAATATTGTAATAATTTTACCACTTTACAAACATTCATTTAATTTTGTAAGAACACTAGGAAACCATTAATTACTTCCACAATCATTTTAAATAATCATGACATAAAACAATTTTAATAACACACAAGGAACAAAAAATGTATTCAAAAAAATATTTTCAATTCATTCACAAGGAAAGCTACAACTTGTTGTTAGTGTTATATGGCCAAAACTAGTAGGAAGTTACAACTCCTTGATTTTTAAGCTACAAGTAAAATGAGCACTAACCCCTAAATATTTACTACCACCCATTGGAAGGAGAAAAAACCCTTGATCTACAAGTTACAACTTACATAACACATAGTAATTCATCTTTCATCAATTTCCACCACGAATGCCTCCCCTGCTTTCAAAATTAAAACAATTTATTCCTTAATCACCAATACCTTTAGAAATCTTTGATTACTGAATACAACAACAACATCTCCTCATGCAAAATTTTGCACACAAAAAATCTTTATGTCAGCATGATTTTCTCAAGCCTTCTTATAAATAATTTTGACTTGATATTTTTGGCTTCAATGATTTTTCTTGTATTATTACATGAATCTCTAATTTTTTCCTTTGTTTGGTTTATATTAGTCTTATATATATTTTTACCAACTTATCAGACCTTGAAAAACTATTCTTGCAAGTTAAACTAATTTTTTTTTGCTTATTTTATAATTTCTGGAATTTAACAGGATTTAGCAAGGGGTATTCTATAATTAGCAAGTTATTAACTTTAGGTTATCTACCAAAAAAACCACTAAACTGTCTATTATGTTGAAATTATCTTTTGTCCCTTTTCGTGTTAGCACTTAGCCTCTTATCTGCCATAAGACCAGGAATTTAGACCTTTGGCTAGGCCTTTAGGTGTTAAATCTCTCTGTAAGCCTTCGTAGAATTGTTTCCATTTATAAACATCCATACCTTTGGTTTTGTTTGTTGTACATAGAACCAAATATTTGAAACTTTAATCTTGATTTATTTTATTTGCGCCCTGTTGAAGCCTCGAAAATCATTGCTTCAAACATCGGGGGATAACCACCTGATCGGGACCTTAGGACAGCTCCTTTTCCGTTTGGTGTGGTGGCTCCGACTCGATTTATAGGACCAATTTCCTAATAATGTAAATGGGTTGGTAATGTAATGATTGGATGGGGGAAAATGGGACTAAATGACTGAAATAAAACTATCTAATCTAACTTAAATATAGATGAAATAGCTCTAAAACTAACCCCGACATCAAATGTGAATACAACTTTAAATTGTTTCAATTAACCAATAACCATGAAAATGTATTACATTTTGATTGAAATGTGTAGTAAAAAATAAAGATAACTCTGTTTAAGAAATTAAACATAGTTATAATAACATATTGCATTCATCATAATATATCGCTTGCATATACTATAAAAGATAAATATTTCTAACACACAGAAATGATATGTATAAAGAAATATTGTGAAACAAGTACACATAAACGATAGCAATTTAAAAGAGAATATCACATACCAAAATAAACTAACAGTGAATAGATAGAAATACCATATCCATCTCGATATTTCCCAATGAAATCCGATATTCAAATCTGGCAACTTCACTGTAAAATCAACTCCAAGATACATAAATGCAATTCCTAAAGATAATTTCGCAGAGAATCACTAGATGTGATCCTTTATAAAAATATAGGAGTCAATGGAGTACAGAAATGTAATCTCCAAGTCAAAATATTACAAATTCATGACCCCATTGTAAATGCATGAAAGGGGTTTAAATAGGTACTTAACAACAAAAATAACTAAAGATATTCCTACAATCTATCTAAATTAAAAAATATCTTAAACAGAAATGCGAGCTTGATGAAAAACGACTCATTTATCATCAGTTGAGGTGGATGTACGAAGGTGGAAAATTTTGAGCATCTCCTTTACTTCTTCAGGATGACTAAGCTTTGAATGTAACTGCCTTCTATATGTGGCATCAGAGAACTCGGGAGTGATGCAATCAATATCATTTGAGAGAAATTTAATTGATGTTTTTTGACTATGTGGCTTGATGAGATTAGTCCACATTGAATCCCATGATATTCCTTGTAATTGGCCAATTTTCTGATTTTTATTAATGATCTCTTATTTCCATCTAAGATCAGTTTCTTTTACTCTGGGTAATTGGCACGGGACTACAATCTAAAATTAAATTGATTACATATAAATTATCATTTACCATCTGTGTTACATTTTTCATTATTCCCTTAGCTATGGACGTAGCCGTTTCTACTTTGATCAAGCGATGTTCCCATTCTGTAAAAACAATTTCTTTATGTCTCTCCATAATTATGGGAAGATCTGCTTTTCTCCCTGATTCTGAGTCTTGCCATAAAAGAAAATCAAAGATATTTTCTTTAGCTTCATCAAATTCAATCTTAAGAGTGATTCCTTCATGTATCAAGGAAGATGTTAGCTCACATAGAGACTCTGCTTCTGCAATCTTTAGACAAAACTCATTTAATTGTTGAGACAATAATTTTTTTGTCTCCAAAGCTTCATTTTTAAATTGATCCAGAGTGGGATAATTCTTGAATTTGTCCAATTTAGATTGAAACATCTTTTCTTGTTCAATCTTTAGAGTCTTCTCATTTTGTAGAAGAGTTTGTAATTTTGCAATCTCTTGATTAAGCTGTTGTTGCTTTTCTAGGGTCTGCTGATCAATATTCTCTTTTTCAACAGCCAGCTGCTCTTCCAATTGTTTAGTCTTGAGATCTTTATCCTGTAATCGTTGTTCCAACTGAATGATATTTTGTTTATTTTCTGCAACTTGTTCTTCAAAAATGGTGATTTATGCATCCTTTTGTTTCATCAACTATGTAACTTCAGAGGCTTTATCTATAGTGGCAGCACTATAGGTACTTGCATACTGAGACAATTTGGTGAGATCCTCAGATGGATCCACCTCAGCATTTTTATAAAAAATATTAATAAATTACCCCTGTGATGCTAAAAGTGCATCTTGATCAGTTCTCCTCCTTTTCCTTTGTTTTCTCACCACACCCATATGTTTGGGACTGTAAAATATATCTAAAGGAGGAATTTCTTCTATCTTTAACATAATATCACCAGTGGGGTTTTCAGGGATGATTTCTACATCCTAATCTTTTGGATCAGCAACTTGGGAAATGTTTTGTTGTCCTATTTTCTGGGCAAATTGTTCATATTGGCTCAGCAAATGAGGAGAAACAATAAGTTCAGTAGCTTCTTGTCCTCCAAGTTGAGAACTTGCATTATTGTTTATATCAAATTTAGGTGCTTGTTCAGTGTTTTTACTCTCTGTGCTTCCTTTCTCAATATGCACATGGGCATCAGTACCTATGCTCTCTTTTCCTATTTGAGCCGAAGACTGTTGTACATCAATTTTAGTAGTAGTTTCTGATTTTCCAGTGTCAGCTTTGCTACTATCATCTTTCTTCTCCAAAAAATGATTAGCTCCTGTTACTTCTTTACCAGAAGTACTTCATGTATTTTTCTGTTCTGGTTCACATCCCTATGTAGAAATCCTCAATTGATCCAAAGGAACTCTGAGTAGGCTCTGAATTCTAAATAATAAAAATTTATTCATCTCCTCGGGCTGAAATTTGGACTTGGCCAAATAAAAAATTTGAGACATATTATCTACAGAAACAAATAAATCATCAAAGACATCTGGTTCATGTTCGAACCGAGCAATTGAAACAGAGGTAGTAAAATCATACGCCACCTTCCTGGGATCATATTGCCTTCCAAGAATTGTTGAAAGTTTAAGATCAGTTAACATAACAACTTCTTTCTCAGCATGGACAAAATTGCTGAGAGTATAGTCACCATATTTGAAAGGAAAAGTAGGCCACATGAGCTTTTCACTGTTCTTTAAAGTCCTAGACATACCTTCTACTGTCAGTTGATAAGAAATTTCTAGTGCTAACAACTTGTCTGGAACATATAAAGGAAGGATATGTGGCTCTACAATACTTCCAAAAATTCTGACATAAGTGAACTTTTCCTCCCCAAACTAGTCTCCAATAGAGGACAAATAAACTCTAGCTTTATCGGAAAGTCTAGGAGGGAATCGGCCAAAAATTTGGTAAATTGGAATAAGGAAACCATGGCAAACTCTGTAAACATGACTTTTTAAATACCCCTTCCATAAGAACTTATGATATATATGAATCATGACAGGTTATTTAGGAGTCCATTTCCATCCTAATAGGGGGAATTCTGAATTGAAACACAGGGCATTTAGGATGTAAGCACAAAAGTAAAAAGGAGTGGAATTTCCAGAGTTTTTGTCTTTCCTGTACTCAAGGATTCTATTGGCTATTTTATCAGACAAAATAACAGCCCAATCCATTATCTCACAATTAAGAGCAGCATGAATCAACAGAACCATTTGAATGGAAAACCTGGCTGAATTATCATTACCAAATAATCTACACATCATAGATGCGGCATAACAATATGGAGGCAAGAGAGACTCCACAGAGTACATACCTGATGCCTCATGCCTATGTTTTTTAGGAGCCCTCCTCCATTCTTTGATTGGTTTTGACAGATTTTCATTGTTTGCAGTGAATTCTTTTATAAAATCCTTGTTATAAATCTTTTGTGGGTCAGGAAGGTGGTACATTGCCTTGATATCCTCTGGTTTGAATGACCCAAAGATTGTTCCAGATGCATAAACAAAAGTTCTGTCTTTGATGGACACATTTTCAATTACCCATCTAATAGCATCGTAATACGGGAAAATGTTTGCCCGAGCAACAACTCTGTGTAGAAATGAGTTTGCCAATGAACCAAGAGGGCTTTCAGAATCAGAGTCTGAATTGGCTTCATCAGGAACTGTGGCTTTAGCTTCCACAACTCTAGGGTTTTCCTTTTCCAAGAGATTGTAAACATTTTCCCATGACATTTTCCCAAGTCCCTGGCAGGAGGTGTCTGTAACCAGCTTAAGTTTCGTTGGTTTCTCTTTAGGCGGAATTGTAATCACAGGGGATTTTGCAGCAACGGTAGCTTTATATTTTCTGAATCGCTTCAACATTTCAGTGTCTGGGAGTATTTATCTTGCTCTGTGAACAGAAAAATTGGATGTTCTATTGCTCTGCGACAAACAGAAACTTTCAGTCGAAGTAAAACGTAATAATGAAAAAAAACAGTTGTACAAAGGGTTTATTCATTGATTTTTATTTATTACTTTCGTGGTTTAAAACATAAATTCCCTCTAGGGAGTCACCCTCATGCATTCAATAGCAAAAGAAATCATTGTTATCATTTGATTCACGAGTTAATGTTATCGTACAGTCGGAGATTTGGCATATATCGAAATAAATATAGATTTGTTTCCTTTTAAAACTATGAAATACGATGAATAATAATAAAATAATATTTAAGTCATAATCACATTGCAATTTGTTTAAAAGGAAATGAGACAATACTTATACCAAATCATGATTGCGAAGATCGCATCAGAGATTTAAAATGAAATGAACCATTTAATATTTTCCCTGAAAATGCGATTGTGATGAGAGATGATCCGTCGCATCGGAGTTTTAAAACAACAGAATGCAATGTTTTAGTTCTTCTGAAATGCAATTACGATGGATCGCATCGCATCGGAAAATATATACAAGAGATACAACACTTTAAACTTATTCGAAATGCGATTGCGATTGAGCGCTATCGCATCAGAACTTTACAAAGCAAAAACAAACCTTTTAAAGAATTCTCCGAGTTTCCGATTGTGATTACTATTCATTTCTTAATTATTATTTAAGTATAAAGTCTTTATAATATGTTTGATATGCTTAAAAGGCTTTATAACTCATCGGATCGGAAAGTTATTAAAGGTTGTACATTTTGAATAAAAATGTGATATGCATCCTTTTATCAATGAATCTTTTATTTCTAATTAGGAAAAAGATATATAAAAAGGGGACCTATTTTTAAATGAGATTTATTCTAAAATTTAAAAATGGGGAGGGTTGTTTGTACAATACAACAATTGGTGATTCACTGGAAGAAACAATTATCTCTAAAAAAATGAAATGAACACTATATTTTTAGTAAGTAAAATTTCTAAAGATAATAAAAACTTATCTTAAGATAATTCAAATAAAATCTAACTATGAAAAAGAATAAAAATCACTTACAATTTCTTTCTAATTCCTCAAAGATAATAACATTTTTGGGTTATCTTAAGCTTTAATTGGTTGATAATAATAAAGTAAATCAATTTCTTCAAGTTTAGTTTTTGTAATATACTCTATTGTCACAGGTATTGCCTCTGCTGCCAACAAACGTTCATAGTCTCGACAGGGTTACCTTTTAACCATTAACTATCCATTATCCCATCAAACTAAGATTATGACTCTTTAAAAATAAATTCATAAGACATATTATCTTTTCTTTTTTTTTCTTTTTTTTTTCTTTTAATTAATTAATTTATTATTATTATTTATTTTTTAAATTTAAGAGCCATTGTTCTGGTTTGGTAGCCAATTATTAACAATGCCATTCACTAGTTGTAATTAAAATGAACAAGCTGGCTCGTGATGAGACCCCTTGTCTTACTTTTATAAGCCATTACCCTGTTTTGGTATGCAGTATTGGTAATGTCAGTTTTATTAATTTTTATGATAATGGTAAGTAGGCTCATGATGAGACCTCTTATCTCCTAAATTTTGTCATATAATTTCTTAGAATTACATTCTAAAAAATCACAATCAAAATGGATGGGGTGAAATAGTTGCATCCTTAAGAATAATTGGATGATAATTTTCAGAGTTTTTTGTTTACTAAAGCTTGAAAAAGTTTTACTTTTTAAAGATAACCTTTCTCTGCTTAATAAACTTATAATGATTTACATTTTCCTCAAGGTTTCAAAAAGATCATGCAAATGTTTTGAACAAATTTTCAAAGTTTAACATTTTATTTTAAACTATCCAAAATTGTAATCATCTCCTTGAAAATTCTTATTTACACAAAATAGGTATTTATAACATTCTTTCCAAGACAATTTTCAAATAGTAAAAATTCAATTAAAGACTATTAACAACCTTTATTTAAAAATAAATAAAAATTGCAGAAAGGAATATGTACAAGTAAGAAGGGGTTACCTCCTTATGAAAAGAATTTCTTTAAGACAAGCCCATTTACAGGAAGAGATTCTCTCTTTCCTGTTAAATCTTGAAGTATGAATGTATATGAGCCTATATTTTCAGCAATCTGAAATGGTCCAAGCCACATTTTTTGAAATTTGGTATGCTTACCTTTTTCTTCATGTGCTTTATCCCATTTCAGAACAAGATCACCAATTGACAAATTTTTTGAGCTGGTGGAACTTGAATCAAAAGAATATTTTACAAGATGTTGATGTTTTTCATGAATATCTTTTTCTTTTTCTCTATCTTCTTCTAATTTAAGGATTTGATCAAATCTCAACTGCATGGATGAGGAAGGATTTTCTTCAATGAATTGCACTAGGGCTAATGATGGAAGAGCTAGATTTGATGGTATCACAGCTTCTTTACCATAAACTAAATTGAAAGGTGAAGTTCCTATAGAAGCTTTAAGAGTAATATGATCAGCCCATAATGCAAAGATTAAAGACTTGTGCCAATTCTTTTGATTTTGATCAATGGTGCTTTTAATGATTTTGATGAGATTTTTGTTAGTGGATTCAGCTAAACCATTACCTTGTGGATAATAATTTGTTGAATATTTCAATTTAAAACCTCTTTTAATTGCAAATTCCACTATACTATTACCAGAAAAATAAGATGCATTGTCAAAGACCAGAGCGTTAGGTACACCAAACCTGGTAATGATGAATTGATCGATGAAATCAATAATTGCATCAGAGTTGGCTACCTTTAGAGGAATTGCTTCTACCCATTTTGTGAAGTAATCTGTTGCAGTGAGAATGTACTTGTGCTGTTTGGAATAATGATGAACAATATCACCAATAATATCAAGTCCCCATTGTTCAAATGGTTGTTCAATGTTTATTGGCTGCAAAGGAAAAGCTGGCTTCCTTTGTCTTCCACTAGTAGTTTGGAAAATTTTGCATTTTCTTACATAATCATGTGTATCTTTAAAAAGGGTAGGCCAATAATACCCAGCATGGATAATTTTGTGGGCTGTGGTATCACCTCCAAAATGACCTCCTGCTGGTCCATCATGTAATTCCTGCAATACCTTTTTTTCTTAAGTCTTTTCAAGACATATTAATAAAAATGAATCATAATTCTTTCTGAATAACACATCATCAATGATTTCATATTTAGTAGCTTTCAATCTTAAAGCACGTTTATTCTTATAACTGAGATTAGAAGGAGCATACCCATTTTTCAAGTAAAATATCAGATCAACATACTGAGATTCAGAATCTGTAACACTTATCTGACTTACTTGAACAACATTCTCTGGATCTTGATTTTCTAGTATATTATGAGCTCCTACTAATAATCTGCAAAAACCTTGTCCTCTAAAAATCTTTGCTAGTTTAATGTCAATATCATATTCTTGCAAAGTTGTCACCCAATTAGCCCTTTTTCTCCTACTTCTCTTTGAATTAGTAACTGTCTTACTGTAGAGAAAGGAACAATAACCTTTGTGTGTGTTTTTAAGAGAAAAGGCCTAAAATGTTTGATTGACTTAAATATAGTGAAAGCTTGTTTTTCAACATCAGAATAATTCAGCTTAGCTCATTGCATATTTGAGCTAAAGAAAGAAATGGGTGCTTCAATTTGTTGATCATTGAGCTATGTTAAAACAACAGCATAAGATGTTTCGGTTGCCAAAGTATACAGAATAAAATCTTTGGAAAAATTGGGAGTATTTAATGCAGGTGCATCAATGATTGCCTTCTTGATTGCATAAAAGGCTTCTTTTTCTTTATAACCCCATTTGAATACCAAATTTTTCCTAATCATATTCTGCATAGGCAAAAAAATTTGAGAAAAATCTGGAATGAATCTTTTTACAAAATTAATCTGACCTAGAAATGATTGCATGGAATTTTTATTGTGAGGGAAAGAAATATCAGAAATTTCTTTAACTCTGTCAGGATCGATATATATACCATATTTTTACACAACAAACCCTAAGAGTTTTCCTTGATCGAAAGCAAAGAAAGATTTCTTTGGGTTTAAGGAAATACCAAATCTTCTACATCTTTCAAATATTTGTTTTAGATCTTGTAGATGATTGGATCTCTTCTTTGAATAAACTATTATGTCATCAAGATAAATAACAACTGATCTATTAATCAGACCCTTAAATGCTATGTCCATGGCTCTCTGGAAAGTAGCTCTTGCATTTACTAAACCAAAAGGCATTTTCTGATAAGCATAGGTTCCCCATTTGGTTTTGAAAGTGGTTTTCAACCTATCATCTGGATGTACTAGAATTTGATTATACCCTGAAAATCCATCAAGGAAGGACATGAGTTCAGAACCAGCTACCTTTTGAAAAATTTGCTCCATGGTTAGCAATGGGAAATTGTCTTTTTGACATGCCTTATTTAAATTCCTGAAATCAATACAGATTCTAATATCGCCATTTTTCTTCTTGACAGGTACCATGTTGGAAACCCAATTGGAATGCCTTACAGGAAAAATGATTTTGGCTTTCAAAAGTTTATTGAGTTCTGTTTTGATTTGATCCTCAAGATTTGGATGAATCTTTCTTAACTTCTGTTGAACAGGCTTAACATTATATAGCATTGGAATTGTGTGTTGAATTACAGAAGTATCATAAGTCTTTAAATCCTCATAACTCCAAGCGAAGACATTTTTATATTTACTCAGAAGTTTAATAAAAACAGATCTTTCTTCTGGAGTTAAATTGAGACCTAGATTAACATTCTGAGGTTTAGAATTAGAGCCAAGATTGACTAATTCAAACTTCAAAGTTGAACTTTGAAGTTTAGCATTAGTAACTTTCTTGAATCTGTCTTTAATATCATAAAGATCCTCAAGTTTAACAACAGATTTAGGAATCAGATTTTCATTATTTCTTGAAGTAATTTGCAGATCATGATCATCTTCATCAATAATTTGTTCATCATATGATTTCTCAGAAGTTAAGAAATTCAAAATATCTTGATCATGGTAGAATACTCTCTAGTTAGTAATATTGTCTGGGACAGATGGGCGAAAAATCAACTCTACTGAAAATCTATCAGGACTGCAATCTTCAGTAGGAAGGAGGTTGGACGCAACATTAGCTAATAAGTCAGCTAATGTGTTTTGATTTCTAGGAATAGAAGAGATATTAAATGCTAGAAATTGAGTGGTAAGGTCCTGTACTAGGGTTTGATAATGTTTGAGATGTCCTGAAAGACAATGGATGGTATTTCTTACTTGTCTTATGACAATTTCGGAATCTCCATACACTTTCAAGAATTTTACATTTAACCCTATGGCTTTATAAAGCCCTTGAATCAAGGCTTCATATTTGGCAGTATTATTAGTGCACTCAAATTCTAATCTACATGATAGCATGTTTTTCTCTCCTTTTGGATCAATTGGAATGCTTCCTGCTCCTGCTCCATCACTAGATTTCAATCCATCAAAATATAGTGACCAGAATAAAGTTCTATCTATAGGTTTATCTAAAAATGAATAAGAAATATTAACAATTCTAGAAGAATTAGATTGCGAAAAATTTTCAATTTGAGAAACAAAAGTATTTACAGAAAAAGGTGATTGTGGTGCAGTAAAATTTCCAAGAAATGACTCAGAAAAATAACCTCCAAGAATATTATTGTTGAAAGCTACAGGTTCGTTTGGTTGTTCAAATTCAGTTACAGTGTGTGTCATATGTTTTTCTCACTTGATTTTGATTTGATTTGATTTCCCCTTATAGGGAAGCCACATATGTGAAAAATCGGTTGAGATATAGGCATAAAGTTTCGTAGACCAGTCTCTGCTTAAGACTAACCCATAGAATTCTGGAATATTTGCAATTATAATATCAATTCTTTGGACAATCCTAGGATCGGAAGCTAGTCTAATGGTAACTGATTTGATTTCTCCTACAACTTGAACTTTAGAGCGATCCAATTGTACAATGTGAACTGCAGACTTCTGTGGTTTGATATTCAATTTAGCACATACTGAAGTAGGCATTATATTAGAGGATGCTCTAGAATCAATTAAACAATTATGCAGATTCTTATTGTAGACTTCACAAGTCAACAAAAATGGAGGTGTCTGAGAATTTGATCTTTCTCCAATAAGAATAGTGTATGTTGCATCTACTTTATCTGGTGGCTTACCAGTCCCTTTAGCTGCTTTAGCTACTACACCACTTGGTAGAGGAGCAATAGGTGTAGCATTTAACTCTTTTAATAACAGCTTTTTTTGATGTTTAAGTTTGCTGAGTTCATGTAATGGGATGTTTGCTCTAGTCTTTTTCATGTCCTCAACAATATTATAATCCATCGTATCTGATACCAACAGAGTCTTGGATGATGACGTGGGAGGATTGGGAGATGATGGCTGATTTTGAGTGGGTAAAGGAGAAGTTTTCTTTGTGGGAGTTTTGTCTTTAGTACTCAGAGTTGTAGTTTTCTTCTTTGGAACAGTTTGAACAGGTTCCGATGTAGATTTTCTCCTTGTACACACAAGCATAGCTTCTTGTTCCATTTCACTATCCGAATTAGGGGGAATGAAATCCCACATTCCATTTAGTTCAGCTATTTCTTCCCTTTCATCTTCTTCATCTGACATTAAAGGAATTTCTTCTTCTTCTTCATCTTCTAATTCTGCATTAGAGATTGCATTGGGAGGTTTTGATTCAACTTGATTTTTCTTGAAATTTCTAAATGGTCTCTTTGTAGAAGTCTCTGCTACTTGCTTTTTGATCTCAACCATCTCATTAGACATGGTTTTAAGGACTTTTTGTAAACCTTCCATTTCATATGGATCTCTTGGTGTCTTTTTCTTGGAATCATCTTTAAAATTGACTTTCTTTGATTTTCTTTCCTCAGTATCATTTTTCTTATCTAGAGAAATCATTCGTTTTTCAACCGAAATAGCTTCTTTCATATTCTCAGCTAAAGTCGGTTTTGCAACTCTATCTACAAAAATTGCTATGTTTGAGGGCAAAGCATTAATGTACCATTCACTTCTAACTTGTTCACTAGGTTTAGATGTTGCACGGATCTTATTCAGGACTTTATTAAATCGAGAGTTAAAATCTTTAATGGGTTCCTTGGGTTGAGTCTTTAAATTGATGAGATCATTGATTAGGGTAGCAATTGATCTATCATCTCCATATTTAGTTAAAAATTTCTCTTCAAACATATCCCAATTTGTGATAGAATCAGTAAGTAAGGAAAAGTACCAAGATCCTGATGTTCCTTGCAAGGTATAGGGAAATAACCTGACTACAACATCTTCATGCTCTACTTGATTTAGATTTATAGCAAGCATAAAATTATTGATATGTTCTTCTGCTGGTATACCAGTATCTGGACTAAACTTTGGCAGCCATTTTTCAGGATAATCAGGTAGATCATGCAAAGGTGCAACCATATTTACAGCTCCTGGTCTAGTCCATGGTCTTTGTGCTACGTGTTCCATTGTTGTGATGATGGTAGAGGAACTAGAAGTGATAACTGGTGTATGAGTAGTAACAGTTGAAGTACTGGAAAGACAATTGATGTTTGAACAGATGTAGTTTGAGTAGATGATGATGAGACTACTGCACTTTTCTGATTTGGAGTTTGGGAAATAGATGATTGAATATGCGATGAAGAACTAGTACCACTTTCTGTTTCCAATGGAGTTTTTCTTGTTTTGACTCTACTAGGTATAGGAAATTATTTTGGGGAAATTCCAAGTTTTTCACTCTGTGACCTAGTGAGAGGTCTGGAAGAAAAAAAATGTGAGGTGACACTACCTTCAGATAATTCTAATTCTTCTAATGATAATGAGAATCCTTAAATTTTATGGACTAAAGCTTCAACTTCAGGGGATTCAAGAGGGGGATTATCTGATTGATGCGAGACTTTGGTAGTGGGTGTTTGAATGCTTTTAACAATTTCTTCTCTAGTGATTTGAGATGTGGAAGAAATTGAAGGTGATGAGGGTGTTGTGCTCTTAGAATGTCTTTCGGATTTGGATTTATCTGCCATTAATAGCTTTGGCCCTCCTTCTAATGCCAAAAATATTGAAGCCTCGAAAATCACTGCTTCAAACATTGGGGGATAAGCACCCGGTCGGGACCTTAGGACAGCTCCTTTTCCATTTGGTGTGGTGGCTCCGAATGGATTTATAGGACTAGTTTCCTAGTAATTTAAATGGGTTGGTAATGGAATGATTGAATGAAGGGAAAATGGGACTAAATGACTGAAATAAAACTATCTAAACTAACTAAATATAGATGAAATAAATCTAAAACTACCCCGGGCATCAAATGTGAATACAACTTTAAATTGTTTCAATTAACTAGTAACCATGAAAATGTATTACAATTTGATTGAAATGTGTAGTAACAAATAAAGATAACTCTGTTTAAGAAATTAAACAGAGTTATAATAACATATTGCATTCATCATAATATATCGCTTGCATATACTATAAAAGATAAATATTTCTAATACACTTAGAAATGATATGTATAAAGAAATATTTTGAAACAAGTACACATAAACGATAGCAATTTAAAAGAGAGTATCACATAACAAAAGAATTTAACAGTGAATAGATAAAAATACCATATCCATCTCCATATTTCCCAATGAAATCCGATATTCAAATCCAACAACTTCAATGTAAAATCAACTCCAAGATACAAAAATGCAATTCTTAAAGATAATTTCACAGAGAATCACCTGATGTGATCCTTTATAAAAATATAGGAGTCAATGGAGTACAGAAATGTAATCTGTAAGTCAAAATATTATAAATTCAGGATGCCTTTCTAAATGCATGAAATTGGTTTAAATAGGTACTTAACAACAAAAATAACTAAAACTATTCCTACAATCTATCTAAATTAAAAAATATTTGAAACAGAAATGCGAGCTTGATGAAAAATGACTCATTGATCATCAGTTGAGGTGGATGTGCGAAGGTGGAAAATTTTGAGCATCTCCTTTACTTCTTCAGGATGACTAAGCTTTGAATGTAGCCGCCCTGTATATGTGGCATCGGAGAACTCGGAAATGATGCAGTCAATGGAATTTGAGAGAAATTTAATTGATGTTTGTTGACTATGTGGCTTGATGAGATAAGTCCACATTGAATCCCATGATATTCCCTATAATTGGCCAATTTGCTGATTTTTATTAATGATCTCTTGTTTCCATCTAAGATCCGTTTCTTTTACTCTCAGTAATTGGCCACGACAAAAAATATTCAATTAAATTGATTTCCTATAAATTATCATTTACCATCTGTGTTACATTGTTCATTATTCCCTTAGCTCTGGACGTGGCCCTTTCTGCTTTGATCAAGCGATGTTTCCATTCTGCAAAAACAATTTCTTTATGTCTCTCCATAATTTTGGGAAGATTTGCTTTTCTCCCTGATTCTGAGTCTTTCCATAAAAGAAAATCGAAAATCTTTTCTTCATCTTCATCAAATTAAATCTTAAGAGTGATTCCTTCATCTATCAAGGAAGATGTTAGCTCACATAGAGACTCTGCTTCTTCAATATTTAGACAAAACTCATTTAATTCTTGAGACAATAATTTTTTTGTCTCCAAAGCTTCATTTTTAAATTGATCCAGAGTGGGATAATTCTTGGATTTTTCCAATTTATATTGAAACATCTTTTCTTGTTCAATCTTTAGATTCTGCTCATTTTGTAGAAGAGTTTGTAGTTTTGCAATCTCCTGATTAAGATGTTTTTTCTTTTCTAGGGTCTGCTGATCAATCTTCTCTTTTTCAACAACCAACTTCTCTTCTAATTGTTTAGTCTTGAGCTCTTCATCCTGTAATTTCTATTCGAACTGAATGATCTTTTGTTCGCTTTCTACAACTTGTTCTTCAAAAATGGAAATTTGTACATCCTTTTGTTTCATCAACTGTGTAACTTTGGAGGCTTTATCTATAGTGGCAGCACTATAGGTACCTGCATACTGAGACAATTGGTAAGATCCTGAGATGGATCCACCTCAGCATTTTTATAAACAATATTCATAAATTCCCCTTGTGATGCTAAAAGTGCATCTTGATCAGTTCTCCTCCTTTTCCTCTATTTTCTCACCACAACCCTATGTTTGGGACTGTAAAATATATCTAAAGGAGGAATTTCTTCTATCTTTAACATAATTTCACCAGTGGGGTTTTCAGGGATGATTTCTACATCCTGATCTTTTGAATCATCAACTTGGGAAATGTTTTGTTGTCCTATTTGTTGGGAAAATTTTTCATATTGGCTCAACAAATGAGGAGAAACAATAAGTTTAGTAGCTTCTTGTCCTCCAAGTTGAGAACCTGAATTATTTTTTATATCATCTTTAGGTACTTGTTCAGTGTTTTTACTCTTTGTGCTTCCTTTCTCAATATGCACATGGGCATTAGTACATGTGCTCTCCTTTCCTCTTTGAGCCAGAGACTGTTGTACATCAATTTTAGAAGCAGTTTCTGATTTTCCAATGTGAGCTTTTCTGCTATCATCTTTCTTCTCCAAAACAGGATTAGCTCCTGTTATTTCTTTACCAAAAGTACTTCCTGTATTTTTCTCTTCTAGTTCACATCCCTGTGTAGAAATCCTCAATTGATCTAGAGGAAATCTGAGTAGCCTCTAACTTCTAAATAATAAAAATTTATTCATCTCCTTAGGCTAAAATTTGGACTTGGTCAAATCAAAAATTTGAGACATATTATCTACAGAAACAAATAAATCATCAAAGACATTTGGTTCATGCTCGAACCGAGCACTTGAAACAGAGGCATTAAAATCATATGCCACATTCCTAGGATCATATTTCCTTACATGAATTGTTGAAACTTTAAGATAAGTTAACTTAACATCTTCTTTCTCAGCATGGACAAAATTGCTGAGATTATAGTCACCACATTTGAAAGGAAAAGTAGGCCACATGAGGTTTTTGCTGTTCTTTAAAGTCCTAGACATACCGTCTACTTTTAGCTGATAAGAAATTTCCTGTGCTAACAACTTGTCTAGAAAATATAAAGGAAGGATAGGTGGCTCTACAATAATTCCAAAAATTTTGACATAAGTGAACTTTCCCTCCCCGAACCAGTCTCCAATAGAGGACAAATCAACTGTAGCTTTATCAGAAAGTCTAGGAGGGAATCGGCCAAAAATGATTTGGTAAATCGGAATAACGAAACCATGGCAAACTCTGTAATCATGACTTTTGAAATACCCCTTCCATAATAACTTATGATATATATGAATCGGTACAGGTTCTTTAGGAGTCCATTTCCATCCTAATCGGGGAAATTATGAATTGAAACACATGGCTTCTAGGATGTAAGCACAAAAGTAAAAAGGAGTGGAATTTCCAGAATTTTTGTCTTTCTTGTACTCGAGGATTCCATTGGCTATTTTATCAAACAAGATAACAACCCAATCCATTATCTCAGAATTAAGAGCAGCGTGAATCAACAAAACCATTTGAATGGAAAACCTGGATGAATTATCATTACCAAACAATCTACACATCATAGCTACAGCATAAAAATATGGAGGCAAGAGAGACTCCATGAAGTACATACCTGATGCCTCATGCCTGTGTTTTTTAGGAGCCCTCCTCCATTCTTTGATTGGTTCTGACTGATTTTCATTGTTTGTAGCGAATTCTTTGATAAAATCCTTGTTATAAATATTTTGTGGGTCAGGAAGGTGGTACATTGCCTTGATATCCTCTGGTTTGAACGACCTGAATATTGTTCCAGATGTAGAAACAAAATTTCTGCCTTTGATGGACACATTGTCAATTACCCATCTAATAACATCGTAATATGGGAAAATGTTTGTCGGAGCAGCAACTCTGTGTAGAAATGAGTTTGCCAATGAACCAAGAGGACTTTCATAATCAGAGTCATAATCGGCTTCATCAGGAACTATGGCTTTAGCTTCCACAACTCTAGGGTTTTCATTTTCCAATAGATTGTAAACATTTTCCCATGACATTTTCCCAAGTCCCTGGTAGGAGGTGTCTGTAACTAGCTTAAGTTTCGCTAGTTTCTCTTTAGGCGACATTGTAATCACAAGGGTTTTTATAGCAATGGTAGCTTTAGATTTTCTGAATCGCTTCGACATTTCAGTGTCTGAGAGTATTTATCTTGCTCTGCGAATAGAAAAATTGGATGTTCTATTGATCTGCGACAAACAGAAACTTTCAGCCAATTTAAAACGTAATAATGAAAAAAAACAGCTATACAAAGGGTTTATTCATTGATTTGTATTTATTAATTCTGTGATTTAAAACATAAATTCCCTCTAGGGATTCACCCTCATGCATTCAATAGAAAAACAAATCATTGTTATCATTTGATTCACGAGTTAATGTTATCGTACAGTCGGAGATTTGGCATATATGAAAATAAATATAGATATGTTTCCTTTTAAAACTATGAAATACGATGAATAATAATAAAAGAATATTTAAGTCATAATCGCATCGCAATTCATTAAAAATGAAATGAGACAAGACTTATACCAAATCCTCATTGCGAAGATTGCATTGGAGATTTAAAATGAAATGAATCGTTTAATATTTTCCCTGAAAATGCGATTGTGATGAGAGATGATCTGTCGCGTTGGAGTTTTAAAACAATAGAATGCAATGTTTTAATTCTTCCGAAATGCAATTGCAATGGGTCACATCGCATAAGAAAATATATACAAGAGATACAACACTTTAAACTTATTCGAAATGTGATTGCAATTGAGCGCTATCGCATCAGAACTTTACAAAGAAAAAACAAACCTTTTAAAGAACTCTCTGAGTTTCCGATTGCGATTACTGTTCATTTCTTAATCATTATTTAAGTATAAAGTATTTATAATATGTTTGATATGTTTAAAAAGCTTTATAACTCATTGGATCGGAAAGTTATTAAAGGTTGTACATTTTGAATAAAAATGTGATGTGCATCCTTTTATCAATGAATCTTTTATTTCTATTTAGGAATAAAGATATATAAAAAGGGGACCTATTTTTAAATGAGATTTATTCTAAAATTTAAAAATGGGGAGGGCTGTTTGTACAATACAACAATTGGTGATTCACTGGAAGAAACAATTATCTTTGAAAAAATGAAATGAACACTATATTTTTAGTAAGTAAAAATTTCTAAAGATAATAAAAACTTATCTTAAGATAATTCAAATAAAATCTAACTATGAAAAAGAATAAAAATCACTTACAATTTATTTCTAATTCCTCAAAGACAATAACATTTTTGGGTTATCTTAAGCTGTAAACATAGTTACCGATCAAACGGGAACTATTACCTCAAAACGAGAACTCTAGCCCGAAAAAACTCAAAAAACATGAAAAAACAACCAAAAAACAAAAAAGTGTGTCTTCGAGAAGGCATTTTTTTTTTTTTAGGGTCAAATTTCAACATTTAAAAAAAAATGCTAAAAACCAAAAATTTTCTTGAAGAAAAGATTGAAAAAACACCCTCGAAACAAAAAGTGTTGATGGTGGAATAACATCGCCATTTTTTGTGTGCAAACAACAAATTGAAAACAAAAAGTGTTGATGCTGGAATAACGTCGCCAATTTTGTGTGTGCAAAAAGTAGTCTGAATATGAAAAGTGTTGTTGTTGGAATAACGTCATCAATTTTTTGTGTGCAAAAAACACCTTGAAAACGAAAGTGTTAATGTTGGAATAACGTCTTTTTTTTTCAGGGTAAATTGTCAACAATTTTTAATAATGGCACTAAAGATAAAATATCATGACTCTAAAAAACCTTAAAATTTCAACGATAAACATGACATTAAAGATAAAAGATCAAAAGTCTTAAAATTGCAACAATTTTTATGCATGGCATTAAAGATAATATATTATCGTGTCTTTGAAAAGCCTTGAAAATCCAAGGATAATATTCAAGATAAAATATCACCTTTAAAAAATAAAATTCCAACAATTTTTAGGCATGATATTAAAGATAAAATATCATTTGTAAAAAATAAAAAAAAATTAAAAAAATTTAAAAAAAAAACCCAAAAAAAATTCGAAAGAAAATAAAAAAAACACACTCAATTTAATGGAAAAAATTAAAAATTAACCCAAAACAAAAACACAAAACAAATATTGTTTTTTATAAGTTATAAAAATAAAAATAAAAATAAAAACCACATAATTAAAAAAATGATAAAATAAAAAATATAAATTTATTTAAAATTAAAAAATAGTAATAATAAAATAAAGTATTAAAATAAAAAATAATTTAAATTAGAAAACAAATAAAAATAAAAATTTTAAAATAATAAAACTTTAACTTAAAAAGAAAATTAAAAATTAAAAATAATAATTTAAATATAAAAAAATACATATAGTTTTATGAAAAATACATTTTTAAATAAAAAAATTAACAAAATCCATTTTAAAAAAAAATTAAAATACAAAATAAATAAAGAATTTAAAAAAAAATATTGAAATTGAAAAAAAAAATTACTAAATATTAAAAAAAAAATTTAAAATATAAAATATAATAAAAAATAAAATAAAAATTAATTAAAAAAGAAAACAAAATTAAAGAAATTAAATTAAATAAAAATAAAAAATAAAAAATAAAATATAAAAAATATGTATATGAAAAACAACATAAAAATGTAAAAAAAAAACAAAATTACCTAGGAAAAAAAATAAAAAATAAAATAAATAGATAAATTCTATTCAAAAATAAATAAATAAAATGGAAAAGAATTTCAAAAAACCACATAATTTTAAAAAATAAAATAAAAATTTACTAAAAAAAATCTTTATTTATTTTTTTTTTTTTTTTTTAAATAACACATAATTAAAAAATTAAAGGCCCAAGTCCATTCCGAGAATCGACCTGGTAGCCCAGGGGCGAGCCTAGGCAGCCAAGTCGATTCTCAGAATCGACCTAGGTCACCTTGGCCATGGCTGCAGAGGCTGCGAAGCCTCAGGTACTACAACACTACGATTGATTCGATCGATTTATTCGATATTACAACGCAAGTCTTTCAGGTCAAATGACTCGTTGGAACTCTCTATTACGTCGCTCAATCCTTACATATGCAGGCTGGAAGGAAGTCTCGAGTCGACAATCCTAACATATTTCATAGTCCCAATTCCTCCTATTATCATCAATAATTATGCTAATATTTTTTTCAATTATTTGTTGAATTCCTATTGTGAAACAATAGGTTATATTGGCATCTTCTTTTTATTTGTGATCTAAGATCGATGGCATTTCCATTTTCAACAAAGTATTTTCTTGAGTTCAAAGCATTTGGTATTCTTTGCCGGCCGTATTGACAAGATTGTTGCATATGTACACATGATTAGGAAATAACCATCAAACATACATTTGTTTTTGGAATGATTTTTTTACAAAACAAACACCAGAAAAATTGATCATGAACAGGACACGACAAAAGAAAGTATGTACCATTTATTTTTTAGTCCATTTTAAATGTTAAAGAACACAAAATTAACACATGCATGCCCAACTTTGTCTTTGGCAACACTTGTACTTGTTTTCTACAAAAGATATGTGCTTCATGATTTCCTAGTAGATTTAAATAGTCGCAAGTTTTAGAACCAATGTTGGGAGATTTAATTCCAAGAACGCGTTATTAATCAATTTTTTTTACTTTAGGTGGTTAACTCAATGGAAAAGTGTCCCTCCCAGTATTTTGCACAACCTTACCATCTGTGTGGATACAAATTTTCTTTGGATTATTTTATGAAACCGTAGATCTTAATTTCATTTTTATTAATTGATAGCATATTTCATTTAAACAATATATATATATTTAAAAATGTTATTTGTATTTTTCTATTTTTAAAAAAATGATCATAAATTTTTTAATAACATTACAATGTAATTTTTTAGTACATAAATAAGCCAATAATTCCAAAAATACTTAGGTGTAGATCACAGACTTGATGTCATTGTAAAAGAACAATTACTATGTCTCTTTATAACATGAAAAATGTTTATGAGCTATAGCTTGTATAAACAAAATTACCCATAGATGTTATAATGATATGATATTATTCCATATTTATTTTAAACAATTAAGCAAAGATTGATTCAAAGGTGCAAGAGACCATAGTAATAGGATGGGCATTTTTCTAACTTTGCACAAAAACAGATTATATTTTCATTGTTTTAGGTCAAAGTTTAAAAGAATTAATTTAAAAAAATTATTTTTCACTTTGACATTTTATTTTTAATAAAAGTTTTATATTCACTATTTTACTTGGCTTCTAATGAAATAGCTCCATATTATGAGATAATATCTTAAGATATCAAAGTTTTATATTCGCTATTTTATTTGGCTTCTAAGGAAATAGCTCCATATTATCAGATAATATCTTAAGATAAAAGCATATATTTAATTAAAAAATTTCCCAAGTGAAGTAATGATATAATTACTTCAATAACATTACTGTGAAGTAATGGATGTCCACAGTTGCAGAGCTGGCTAGCCATGGCCAATGCGACCTAGGTCGGTTCCAGGAATCGACTAGGGCAAAAAAAGAAAATTGAATTTTTTTTTTTTGTATTTGTTTATTTTTTAATTTTTTTTTATTTGATTTATTTTTTAACTATTTTTAAACTTTTTTTTTTTTTATCATTTTCTTTAATTATGTTGTTGTTTTTTTTTTATAAACTTAAAAAAATGTTTTTTTTTGTTATTTTTTAATTTGTCTTTAAATTATGAGTTTTTTTGAAATCTTTCCTTTTTCTTATTTATTTTTTGAATTTTTTGTTTATTTATTTACTTTTGTTTAATTTATTTATTTTAACAAGTTATTTTTGTTTTTGTTTACACTTTTATTGGATTTTTTTCTTTCTTTCTTTTTTATATTTTTTTAATATTTGATTTTTTTATTTTTTATTTTATTTTATTTATTTTTTTCATTTTTTAATTTTATTTTTAAGTCTTATTACCAAGATGAAAATCACCACTCTAAATAAAAAATATTGATGTTGCATCAACACTTTTCAAAATTAGCATGAAAATCATTAACATTTTAAAACAAATGTTCATACTTGATAAATAAAAAAAATTAAAGTGCTAAAAAAATGATCATTTTTCTAAATCAACATGATATTAAAAAAAAAAAAATCAAAGAAAATTTAAAGTTCAAAAAATATGCTAAAAAAAAATCAGGTTATTCTACATGACCACTTTTTGAAATTGACATGAAAATCATGACATTTAAAAAATAAATTTCATGAGAAAATTTAAAGTGACGAAACTATGCTCCAAAAAAACAAAAGGGTTATTCTACATCAACACTTTTCAAAATTGGGTGTTTTTTTTGCTACCTCAAAAAGGTAGGTACCAGTTCAGTTACCTATTTGATAGGTAACTATGTTTTTAATTGGTTGATAATAATAAAGTAAATGGATTTCTTCAAGTTTAGTTTTTGTAATATACTCTATTGTCACACATATTGCCTCTACTGCCAGCAAACATTCATAGTCTCGACAGGATTACCTTTTAACCATTAACTATCCATTATCCCATCCAACTAAGATTATGACTCTTTAAAAGTAAATTAATAAGACATATTATCTTTTTTTTTTATTTTTTTTATTTTTTTTTTAAATTTAAGAGCCATTTTTCTAGTTTGGTAGCCAGTTATTAACAATGCCATTCACTAGTTGTAATTAAACTGAACAAGATGGCTCATGATGAGACCCCTTGTCTTACTTTTATAAGCCATTACCCTATTTTGGTATGCAGTATTGGTAATGTCAGTTTTATTACTTCTTATGATCATGGTAAGTAGGCTCGTGATGAGACCTATTATCTACTAAATTTTTTCATATAATTTCTTAGAATTACATTCTAAAAAATCACAACCAAAATGGATGGGGTGAAATAGTTGTATCCTTAAGAATAAATGGATGACAATTTTCAGAGTTTTTCGTTTACTAAAGCTTGAATTTTTTTTTACTTTTTAAAGATAACCTTTCTCTGCTTAAGAAACTTATAATGATTTACATTTTCCTCAAGGTTTCAAAAGGATCATGCAAATGTTTTGAACAAATTTTCAAAGTTTCACATTTTATTTTAAAATATCCAAAATTGTAATCATCTCCTTGAAAATTCTTATTTACACAAAATAAGTATTTATAACATTCTTTCCAAGACAATTTTCAAATAGTGAAAAGTCAATTAAAGACTATTAACAACCTTTATTTAAAAATAAATAAAAATTGCAGAAAGGAATATGTACAAGTAAGAAGGGGTTACCTCCTTATGAAAAGAATTTCTTTAAGACAAGCTCATTTACAGGAAGAGATTCTCTCTTTCCTGTTAAATCTTGAAGTATGAAGGTATATGAGCCTATCTTTTCAGCAATCTGAAATGGTCCAGGCCACATTTACTGAAATTTGGTATGCTTACCTTTTTCTTCATGTGCTTTGTCCCATTTCAGAACAAGATCACCAATTGACAAATTTTTTAAGCCGGTGGAACTTGAATTCAAAGAATATTTTACAAGCTATAATGTTTCTCATGAATATCTCTTGATTTTTCTCTATCTTCTTCTAATTTAAGGATTTGATCAAATCTCAATTGAATGGATGAGGAAGGATTTTCTTCAATGAATTGCACTAGGGCTAATGATAGAAAAGCTAGATTTGATGGTATCACAGCTTCTTGACCATAAACTAAATTGAAAGGTGAAGTTCCAATAGAAGCTTTAAGAGTAATATGATCATCCCATAATGCAAATATTAAATACTTGTGCCAATTCTTTTGATTTTGATCAATAGTCTTTTTAATGATTTTGATGAGATTTGTATTAGTGGATTCAGCTAAACCATTAACTTGTGGATAGTATTTTACTGAATATTTCAATTTAAAACCTCTTTTAATTGCAAATTCCATTATACTATTACCAGAAAAATAAGATGCATTGTCAAAGACCAGAGCGTTAGGTACACCAAACCTAGTAATGATGAATTGATCGATGAAATCAATAATTGCATCGGAGTTGGTTACCTTTAGAGGAATTTATTCTACCCATTTTGTGAAGTAATCTGTTGCATTGACAATGTGCTTGTGTTGTTTGGAAGAATGAGGAACAATCTCACCAACAATATCAAGCCCCCATTGTTCAAATGGTTGTTGAATATTTACTGGCTACAAAGGAAAAGCTGGCTTCCTTTATCTTCCACTAGTAGTTTGGAAAATTTTTCATTTCTCACATAATCATGTGTATCTTTAAAAAGGGTAGGCCAATAATACCAAGCATGGATAATTTTGTGGGCTGTGGTATCACCTCCAATGTGACCTCCTGCTGGTCCATCATGTAATTCCTGCAATACCTTTTTTGCTTCAGTATTTTCAAGACATCTTAATAAGACTGAATCATAATTCTTTCTGAATAACACATCATCAATTATTTCATATTTAGTAGCTTTCAATATTAAAGCACGTTTATTCTTATAGTTGAGATTAGAAGGAGCATGCCCATTTTTCAAGTAAAATATCAGATCAACATACTGAGATTCAGAATCTGTAACACTTATCTGACTTACTTGAACAACATTCTCTGGATCTTGATTTTCTGGTATATTATGAGCTCCTGCTAATAATCTGCAAAAACCTTATCCTCTAAAAATATTTCCTAGTTTAATGTCGATGTCATATTCTTGCAAATTTGTCACCCAATTAGCCCTTTTTTCTCCTACTTCTCTTTGAATTAGTAATTTTCTTACTGCAGAGAAAGGAACAATAACCTTTGTGTGTGTTTTTAAGAGAAAAGGCCTAAAATGTTTGATTGACTTAAATATAGTGAAAGCTTGTTTTTCAACATCAGAATAATTCAGCTAAGCTCCTTGTAGATTTGAGCTAAAGAAAGAAATGGGTGCTTAGATCTGTTGATCATTGAGTTGTGTTAAAACAATAGCATAAGATGTTTCGGTTGCCAAAGTATACAAAATAAAATCTTTGGAAAAATTGAGAGTATTTAATGCAGGTGCATCAATAATTTCCTTCTTGATTGCATCAAAGGCTTATTTTTCTTTATAACCCCATTTGAATACCGAATTTTTCCTAATCATATTCTGCATAGGCAAAATAATTTGAGAAAAATATGGAATGAATATTTTTACTAAATTAATCTGACCTAGAAATGATTTCATGGAATTTTTATTGTAAGGTAAAGTAATATCAGAAATTTCTTTAACTCTGTCAGGATCGATATATATATACCATATTTTGACACAACAAACCCTAAGAGTTTTCCTTGATTGAGAGCAAAGAAGGATTTCTTTGGGTTTAAGGAAATACCAAATCTTCTACATCTTTCAAATATTTGTTTCAATTCTTGTAGATGATTGGATCTCTTCTTTCAATAAATTGTTATGTCATCAAGATAAATAACAACTGATGTATTAATCAGACCCTTAAATGCTATGTCCATTTCTTTCTGGAAAGTAGCTCCTGCATTTACTAAACCAAAAGACATTTTTTGATAATCATAGGTTCCCCATTTGGTTCTGAAAGTGGTTTTTAATCCATCATCTGGATGTACTAGAATTTGATTATACCCTGAAAACCCATCAAGGAAGGACATGAGTTCAGAACCAGCTACCTTTTGGAGAATTTTCTCCATGGTTGGGAATGGGAAATTTTCTTTTCACATGCTTTGTTTAAATTCCCGAAATCAATACAAATTCTATTATCGCCATATCTCTTCCTAACAGGTACCATGTTGGAAACCTAGTTGGAATGCCTTATAGGAAAAATGATTTTGGATTTCAAAAGTTTATTGAGTTCTATTTTGATTTGATCATGAAGATTTGGATGAATATTTCTTAACTTCTGTTGAACAAGCTTAATATCAGATAGCATTGGAATTGTGTGTTGAATTACAGAAGTATGTTAAGTCTTTAAATCCTCATAAATCCAAGTGAAGACATTTTTATATTTACTCAGAAGTTTAATGAAAGAAGATATTTCTTCTAGAGTTAAATTGAGACCTAGATTAACATTCTGAGGTTTAGAATCAGAGCCAAGACTGACTAATTCAAACTTCAAAGTTGAACTTTGAAGTTTAGCATTAGTAACTTTCTTGAATCTGTCTTTAATATCATAAAGATCCTCAAGTTTAACAAAATATTTAGGAATCAGATTTTCATTATTTCTTGAATTAATTTGCAGATCATGATCATTTACATCAATAATTTGTTCATCATATGATTTCTTAGAAGTTAAGAAATTCAAAATATCTTCATCATGGTAGAATACTCTCCAGTTAGTAATATTGTCTGGGACAGATGGGCAGAAAATCAACTCTACTGAAAATCTCTTAGGACTACAATCTTCAGCAAGAAGGAGTTTGGACGCAACATTAGCTAACAAGTCAGATAATGTGTTTTGATTTCTGGGAATAGAAGAGATATTAAATGCCAGAAATTGAGTGGTAAGGTCCTGTACTAGGGTTTGATAATGTTTGATATGTCTTGAAAGACAATGGATGGTATTCCTTACTTGTCTTATGACAATTTCAGAATCTCCATATACTTTCAAGTATTTTACATTTAACCCTATGGCCTTATAAAGCCCTTGAATTAAGGCTTCATATTCCGCAGTATTATTAGTGCACTCAAATTCTAATCTACATGATAACATCGTTTTCTCTCCTTTTGGATCAATTAGGATGCATCCTGCTCCTGCTCCATCACTATATTTTGATCCATCAAAATATAATGACCAAAATAAAGTTATATATACAAGTTTATCTACAAAAGAATAAGAAATATTTACAATTATAGAAGAATCAGATTGCGAAAAAATTTCAATTTGAGAAACAAAAGTTTTTACAGAAAATGGTGATTGTGGTGCAGTAAAATTTCCAAGAAAAGACTCAGCAGAATAACCTCCAATAATATTATTGTTGAAAGCTACAGGTTCATTAGGTTGTTCAAATAAAGTTACAATGTGCGTCATATGTTTTTCTTTCTCGATTTTAATTTGATTGGGTTTCCCTTTGTAGGGAAGCCACATATGTGAATAATCGGTTGAGATATAACCATTAAGTTTCGTAGACCAGTCTCTGCTTAATACCAACCCATAGAATTCTGGAACATCAGCAATTAGAATATCAATTCTTTGGAAAATCCTAGGATCGGAAGCTAGTCTAATAGTAACTCAATTTATTTCTCCAGCAACTTGAACTTTAGAGCGATCCAATTGTATAATATGAACAGCGGACTTCTGTGGTTCAATATTCAATTTAGCATAGACTGAAGAAGGCATTATATTGGAGGATGCTCCAGAATCAATTAAACAATTATGTACGTTCTTATTGTATATTTCATAAGTCAACAGAAATGGAGGTGTCTGAGAATTTGATCTTTCTCCAATAAGAACAGTATCAGCAGCATCTACTTTGTTTGGTGGCTTACCAGTCCCTTTAGCTGCTTTAGCTACTACACCACTTGGTAGAGGAGAAATAGGTGTAGAATTTAACTCTTTTAATAGCAGCTTTTGTTGATGTTTAAGTTTACTAAGTTCATGTAATGAGATGTTCGCTCTAGTCTTTTTCATGTCCTCAATAATATTATAATCCATCATATCTAATATCAGTAGAGTTTTGGATCATGATGTGGGAGGATTGGGAGATGATGGTTGATTCTGAGTGAGTAAGGGAGAAGCTCCTTTTGTAGGGATTTTGTCTTTAGTATTCGGAGTTGAATTTTTCTTCTTTGGAATGGTTTGAACAGGTTCTGATGTAGATTTGATCCTTGTACTCACAAGCATAGCTTCTTGTTCCATCTCACTATCTGAATTAGGGAGAATGAAATCCCACATTCCATTTAGTTCAAGTAACTCTTCCCTTTCATCTTCTTCATCTGACATTAGAGGAGTTTCTTCTTCTTCTTCATCTTCTGATTCTGCATTAGAAATTGTATTGGGAGGTTTTGATTCAGTTTGATTTCTCTTGAAATTTCTAAATGGTCTTTTTGTAGAAGTCTCTCCTACTTGCTTTTTGATTTCAACATTCCCATTATACATGGTTTTAAGGACTTTCTATAAACCTTCCATGTCATATGGATCTCTTGGTGTCTTTTTCTTGGAATCATCTTTAAAAGTGACTTTCTTTGATTTCTTTTCTTCAATGGAATTTTTCTTATATAGAGAAATCATTCATTTTTCACCTGAAATAGCTTCTTTCATAGTCTCAGCTAAAGTAAGTTTTACAGCTCTATCTATAAAAATTTCTATGTTTGAGGGCAAAGCATTAATGTACCATTCACTTCTAACTTGTTCACTAGGCTTAGATGTTGCAGGGATCTTATTCAAGAGTTTATTGAATCGATAATTAAAATCTTTAATGGGTTCCTTGGGCTGAGTCTTTAAATTGGAGAGATCGTTAATTAGCGTAGCAACTGATATATCATCTCCATATTTAGTCAAAAATTGTTCTTCAAACATATCCCAATTTGTGATAGAATCATAAGGTAAGGAAAAGTACTAGGATCCTGCTGTTCCTTGCAAAGTATAGGGAAATAATTAGACTACAACATCTTCATGCACTACTTGATTTAAATTTATAGCAAGCATAAAGTTATTGATATGTTCTTCCAGTTGTACACCAGTATCTGGACTAAAATTTGGGAGCCATTTTTCAGGATGATCAGGTAGATCATGCAAAAGTGTAGCCATATTCATAGCTCCTGGTCTGGTCCATGGTCTTTGTGTTGGTTGTGCCATTCTTGTGACGATAGTAGATGAACTAGAAGTGACAACTGGTATATGAGTAGTAATTATTGAAGTACTGGAAGAGACAATTAATGTTTGAGTAGATGTAGTTTAAGGAGATGAAGATTGAGCGGAGGAAGTTTGAGCAGAGGAAGATTGAGTAAAGGAAGATTGAGCATATGTAAATGAGACTACTGTAATTTCCTGATTTGGAGCTTGGGAAACAGATGATTGAATATGCGATTAAGAACTTGTACCACTTTCTGTTTCTAATGGAGTTTTTCTTGTTTTGACTCTACTAGGTATAGGAAATTCTTTTGGGGAAATTCCAAGTTTTTCACTCTATGACCTAGTAAGAGGTCTAGAAGAAACAAACTGAGAGGTGACACTACCTTTAGATAATTCCAATTCTTCTAATGATAATGAGAATCCTTGAAGTTTATGAACTAAGGCTTCAACTTCAGGGGATTCAGCGGTTGGATTATCTGATTGATCTGAAACTTTGGTAGTGGGTGTTTGAATACTTTTCTCAATTTCTTCTCTCGTGATTTGAGATGTGGAAGAAATTGAAGGTGATGAGATTAATGTGCTCTTAGAATGGCTTTCGAATTTAGATTTATCTGCCATTCATAGCTTATGGTCCTCCTTCTAGTGCCAAAAATGTTGAAGCCTCTAAGATTTTTGCTTCAAACATCGGGGGATAACCACCCGGTCGGGACCTTAGGATAGCTCCTTTTCCGTTTGGTGTGGTGGCTCCGACTGGATTTAAAGGACCAATTTCCTAATAATGTAAATGGGTTTGTAACGGAATGATTGGATGGGGGAAAATGGGACTAAATGACTAAAATAAATCTATCTAATCTAACTTAAATATAGATGAAATAACTCTAAAACTAACCCGAGCATCAAATGTGAATACAACATTAAATTGTTTCAATTAACCAATAACCATGAAAATGTATTACAGTTTCATTGAAATGTGCAATAACAAATAAAGATAACTTTGTTTAAGAAATTAAACAGAGTTATAATAACATATTGCATTCATCAGAATATATCACTTGCATATACTATAAAAGATAAATATTTCTAATACACTTAGAAATGATATGTATAAAGAAATATTGTGAAACAAGTACACATAAACAAAATAAATTTAAAAGAGAATATCACATAACAAAAGAAACTAACAGTGAATAGATAGAAATACCATATCCATCTCGATATTTCCCAATGCAATCCGATATTCAAATCCAGCAACTTCAATGTAAAATCAACTCCAAGATACAGAAATGCAATTCTTAAAAATAATTTCGCAGAGAATCACCAGATGTGATCCTTTATAAAAATATAGGAGTCAAAGGAGTATAGAAATGTAATATACAAGTGAAAATATTACAAATTCATGACCCCTTTCAAAATCCATGAAAGGGGTTTAAATAGGTACTTAACAACAAAAATAACTAAAACTATTCCTACAATCTATCTAAATTAAAAAATATCTGAAACAAAAATGCGAGCTTGATGAAAACCGACTCATTGATCATCAGTTGAGGTGGATGTGCGAAGGTGGAAAATTTTGAGCATCTCCTTTACTTCTTCAGGATGACTAAGCTTTGAATGTAACCGCCCTGTATATGTGGCATCATAGAACTCGAGAATGATGCAATCAATGGAATTTGAGAGAAATTTAATTGTTGTTTGTTGACTATGTGGCTTGATGAGATAAGTCCACATTGAATCCCATGATATTCCCTGTAATTGGCCAATTTGTTGATTTTTATTAATGATCTCTTGTTTCCATCTAAGATCAGTTTCTTCTACTCTGGTTAATTGGTCGGGACTACAATCTGCAATTAAATTGATTGCATATAAATTATCGTTTACCATCTGTGTTACACTTTTCATTATTCCCTTAGCTCTGGATGTGGCCCTTTCTGCTTTGATCAAGCGTTGTTCCCATTCTGAAAAATCAATTTCTTTATGTCTCTCCATAATTTTGGGAAGATCTGCTTTTCTCCCTGATTTTGAGTCTTGCCATAAAAGAAAATTAGAAATATTTTCTTCTGCTTCATCAAATTCAATCTTAAGAGTGATTCCTTCATCTATCAAGGAAGATGTTAGCTCACATAAAGACTCTTCTTCTGCAATATTTAGACAAAACTCATTTAATTGTTGAGACAATAATTTGTTTGTCTCCAAAGCTTCATTTTTAAATTGAGCCAGAGTGGGATAATTCTTGAATTTGTCCAATTTAGATTGAAACATCTTTTCTTGGTCAATATTCAGATTCTGCTCATTTTGTAGAAGAGTCTGTAATTTTGCAATCTCCTGATTAAGCTGTTGTTGCTTTTCTAGGGTCTACTGATCAATATTCTTTTTTACAACAGCTGGCTTCTCTTCTAATTATTTAGTCTTGAGCTCTTCATCCTGTAATCATTGTTCCAACTAAATGATCTTTTGTTGGTTTTCTGCAACTTGTTCTTCAAAAATGGAAATTTGTACATCCTTTTGTTTCATCAACTGTGTAACTTCGGAGGCTTTATCTATAGTGGTAGCACTATAGGCACCTGCATATTGAGACAATTTGGTAAGATCCTGAGATGGATCCACCTCAGCATTTTTATAAACAATATTCATAAATTCCCCCTGTCATTCTAAAAGTGCATCTTGGTCAGTTCTCCTCCTTTTCCTCTGTTTTCTCACCATAGCCCTATGTTTGGGACTGTAAAATATATATAAAGGAGGAGTTTCTTCTATATTTAACATAATTTCACCAGTGGGGTTTTCAAGGATGATTTCTACATCCTGATCTTTTGAATCATAAACTTGGGAAATGTTTTGTTGTCCTATTTGCTGGGAAAATTGCTCATATTGGATCAGAAAATGAGGAGAAACAATAAGTTCAGTAGCTTCTTGTCCTCCACGTTGAGAACCTGCATTATTTTTAATATCATCTTTAGGTGCTTGTTCAGTGTTTTTACTCTCTATGCTTCCTTTCTCAATATGCACATGGGCATCACTACCTATGCTCTCTTTTCCTCTTTGAGCCAAAGACTGTTGTACATCAATTTAGCAGTGATTTTTGGTTTTCCAGTGTCAGCTTTGCTGCTATCATCTTTCTTCTCCAAAATAGTATTAGCTCCTGTTATTTCTTTACCAGAAGTACTTCCTGTATTTTTCTGTTCTTGTTCACATCCTTGTGTAGAAATCCTCAATTGGTCTAGAGGAACTCTGAGTAGCCTCTGACTTCCAAATAATAAAAATTTATTCATATCCTCAGGTTGAATTTTTGACTTGGCCAAATCAAAAATTTGATACATATTATCTACAGAAAAAAAAAAAATCATCAAATACATCTGGTTCATGTTCGAACCGAGCAATTGAAACAGAGGTAGTAAAATCATACACCACCTTCCTGGGATCATATTGCCTTCTATGAATTGTTGAAAGTTTAAGATCAGTTAACTTAACAACTTCTTTCTCAGCATGGACAAAATTGCTGAGAGTATAGTCACCACATTAGAAAGGAAACATAGGCCACATGAGCTTTTTGTTGTTCTTTAAAGTCCTAGACATACCTTCTACTGTCGATTGATAAGAAATTTCCTGTGCTAATAGCTTCTCTGGAAAATATAAAGGAAGGATATGTAGCTCTATAATACTTCCAAAAATTCTGACATAAGTGAAATTTTCCTCCCCGATCCAGTCTCCAATAGAGGACAAATCAACTCTAGCTTTTTCGGAAAGTCTAGGAGGCAATCGGCAAAAAATGATTTGGTAAATCGAAATAAGGAAACCATGGAAAACTCTGTAAACACGACTTCTGAAATACCCCTTCCATAAGAAGTTATGATATATATGAATCAGGACAGGTTCTTTAGGAGTCCATTTCCATCCGAATAGGGGAAATTCTGAATTGAAACATAGGGCATCTAGGATGTAAGCACAAAAGTAAAAAGGAGTGGAATTTCTAGAGTTTTTGTCTTTCCTATACTCAAGGATTCTATTAGATATTTTATCAGACAAGATAACAACCCAATCCATTATCTCAGAATTAAGAGCAGCGTGAATCAACAGAACCATTTGAATGGAAAACCTGGCTGAATTATCATTACCAAACAATCTACACATCATAGCTGCGGCATAACAATATGGAGGCAAGAGAGACTCCACGGAGTACATACCTGATGCCTCATGCCTGTGTTTTTCAGGAGCCCTCCTCCATTCTTTGATTAGTTCTGACTGATTTTCATTGTTTGCAGTGAATTATTTGATAAACTCCTTGTTAAAAATCTTTAGTGGGTCAAGGAAGGTGGTACATTGCCTTGATATCCTCTAGTTTGAATGACCCGAAGATTTTTCCAGATGCAGAAACAAAAGTTTTGTCTTTGATGGAAACATTGTCAATTACCCATCTAATAAAATCGTAATACTGGAAAATGTTTGCCCGAGTATCAACTCTGTGTAGAAATGAGTTTTCCAATGAACCAAGAAGACTTTCAGAATCAGAGTCTGAATTGGCTTCATCAAGAACTGTGGCTTTACCTTCCACAACTCTAGGGTTCTCCTTTTCCAATAGATTGTAAACATTTTCCCATGACATTTTCCCAAGTCCCTGGCAGGAGGTGTCTGCAACCAGCTTAAGTTTTGCTGGTTTCTCTTTAGGCGGCATTGTAATCACAGGGGATTTTGTAGCAATAGTAGCTTTAGATTATCTAAATCACATCAACATTTATGTGTCTGGAAGTATTTCTCTTGCTTTGCGAACAAAAAAAAATTGATGTTATATTTCTCTGCGACAATCAGAAACTTTCAGCTGAGTTAAAACATAATAATGAAAAAAAAACAGCTATACAAAGGGTTTATTCATTGATCTGTATTTTTTACTTCTGTGGTTTAAAACTTAAATTCCCTCTAGGGAGTCACCCCCATGCATTCAATAGCAAAACAAATCATTGTTATCATTTGATTCACGATTTAATGTTATCGTACAGTCAGAGATTCGTCATATATCGAAATAAATATAGATATGTTTCCTTTTAAAACTATGAAATACAATGAATAATAATAAAATAATATTTAATTCATAATCACATCATAATTCGTTTAAAAGGAAATGAGACAATACTTATACCAAATCCCGATTGCGAAGATCGCATCGGAGATTTAAAATGAAATGAACCATTTAATATTTTCCCCGAAAATGCGATTGTGATGAGATATGATCCATTGCGTTAGAGTTTTAAAACAACATAATGCAATGTTTTAACTCTTTCGAAATGCGATTGCGATGGATTGCATCACATCGGAAAATATATACAAGAGATACAACACTTTAAAGCTATTCGAAATGTGATTGCGATTGAGCACTATCGCATCGGAACCTTACAAAGCAAAAACAAACCTTTTAAAGAACTCTCCAAGTTTTCGATTGCGATTACTGTTCATTTCTTAATTATTATTTAAGTATAAAGTATTTATAATATGTTTGATATGTTTAAAAGGCTTTATAACTCATTGGATCAGAAAGTTATTAAAGGCTATACATTTTGAATAAAAATGTGATATGCATCCTTTTATCAATGAATCTTTTATTTCTATTTAGAAATAAATATATATAAAAAGGGGACCTATTTTTAAACGAGATTTATGCTAAAATTTAAAAATGGGGAGGGTTGTTTGTACAATACAACACAATGATAAATATTATGTGGTCTTTGGTGATAATTTATCTTTGTGGTATCTTCTAAGGCCAAGGGAGGTATACTATTCGCGATGCAATTTAAGGTTGAAGTATTTATTGAACTGAAACTGAATTCTTTGTGGTGTACGCCAAAATTCCATATGTTCCCAATATATACACCTATATCTGATCTACAAACATCTTGAATTCTACCACGTTGACACATAGCTCTCTACAATTGTGATGTATGCAGCATATCCACATATATCTATGTGATGCTCTCTCTACGGTGGAGCATCCAAGGATTAATTCGGGCTTGGGGCTAGCCTCTTTTCAATGTTGGTTTTTTTTCTCTCGGTTCTGTGATAAAATTTCTGTGGTCTCTGCTAAGTCTACAAACACTGCGGTTCTCAATTTAACATTGTCAAGGTTTTGCTGATTGGACGATGACTCCTTGTTTCTCTAGCTCGAAGGCAATCTGAAACGGTTATATCAGGTGCACACATTCCCTATATATTTTTCTAATACATATCTACTACTCATATATTTGTTCACAAGTATGAATAATTCATCACATATACCAAATATTGTCAAAGGTATACCTCGCATAGTTACTCTACATAGCCTTTATGAGTATATAGAGTATTTAGAAAAGCATAGGGAAGAAAGAGAAGTCAAGATAAAAACTGAGTTAGAAGCCATGATCGAAAATAAATTTACATCTCTTGAAGAAAAGATCCAAAAACAAATAGAAAACAAAATAAAACTATTGGAGAATAAAATGGAGACAATGGAGATTAGATTACAGGTAATAGAAAAACAAGGCCAAGATACGAACTAAAAATCCCAACAATGAGATAGCGATACCTTATAAAGTCTTAAATTGAAGGACATGATTAAAGAACTAGAAGAAAAATTTAATAACAAAATCACCGTAAATAGTGTGGTAGGTAAATTAGATATCAAACCCATTAAAGAAGAAATGAAAAAATTGATAGAATTAAACCATGAGTGTAACAAAAGGCCTTGAACCTTATAATTTTTAGTTTCAAAGAGGAGGTAGACGAGGATACTTTAGCCATAGCCTAGACAAAATTACATAATAGATTACAAATTGAAACAACGTGTCTCACAAAAGCAACAAGGTTGGGGAAATTAACAAAGAATAAAGGAAGGCTGATACGGATAAAGGTGAGCTCTATTGACTATAAGTATGACATACTTAGTAAAACATCAAGTTTAAAAGGAATGAGAATATCTATAAATGGAGATCTCATTCCAAAAGATTGATCAGAAGTAAGAAAGGAGGTTCAATAAGTAAAAGAACCTAGGAAGGAAGGAAAATGGAAAATAATTAGAAATAGAAAAGCCGTTATTCGAGATAGAAACCAAAAAGATAGTAATAAATATAAATTCAACATGCTCCGGATTTTTTTTTGGAATTGTCAGGGATTTCCATGGAACCAAGGCCCTAAGCTAAGTTGGAACTCAAATGACTTTGATATTATATTTCTAGTTGAAACTTGGGAGCACAAAGAATCTAAGGTACCTAACATAGATGGATTTGCGCTATGGTCAATCTGGAACAAGTGATCCTACCGTAGGGGAATTGGGGGTATATATTGTTACGTTAGGAACAACATCTCCCCCCATCCTAGGGTTTATAAAAAATACCCTTACAACCAATATATTTAGATAGAGATTACAAACATTAATGATAAAAAAACATACATAGAAATCTATTATTCTTCCCATATTAGTTCTAAATTCTATGAGAAAAATAATTTAGATAAAAATGGTCCTTACAATGGTTTAGAGAATGATATTTATAGTCTAAGGAATAAAGGTAATATCCTCTTAATGGGTGACTTTAATTCTCGAACTTCAAGCAACCACGCTATTATTCTAAGAAATTATTCAAACCCTAATCCTCTTTGTTATATTAAGACCTTACTCTAGCTAGTCGGTACAAAAGAAGCTCTAAAGATCTAGGGGGGGGATTTTTTTGGGTCTGAGCTAGTCAAGCTTTGCAGTGCTCAAGATCTCATAATTTGCAATGGTATAAAGAAGTTTTCCAATTCTAGGGAGTTGAACTATATCCATGGGCTTGGTAGCACCGTGGTAGACTATGTTATTTTTGATATCCCTTTATACAATTAAATAAAACAATTTTGATATCTTAAATGACCATGAGCCTGACTCAGATCATACACCTTTTATTGCAACTCTCAATTTTATCATGCATACAGATCCCATAGCAGATAATCCATATAGCCAAAATAACTCAATCTTTGATAGAAATAAAAATGATCATTTTGTAAGTGAATTAAAAATTAATTTTCTTCCTTTATCTAGTATAGACAACATGGAATACCTCTACCATAATTTTACTACAACCCTCTCATATTATATTAACAAGTTCTCAATTGAAGTTTCAAGTAATAAAATAAATAGAAAAACCAACCCTTGTTATGATAAATTTTGTAAAAGTGCAAGGAGAGAAATTAAGGAAGTTTTTGATGAGTCTCTTAAAATTGGCAAGATAAAAATACACAAAGGCCTAACTAAAAGGAGCAAATGCAGTATCTTCCTTTGAGATATCCCCAATTCCTACCACATTCAAAAGTTCCAGAGATTCTTCTCTCAATGCACGAAGCATGATTATCTTTAAAATACTTCATCCAGATCACTATGAATCGGTCTTTGCAAGTTATATTTAAAATGTTCCATGAAATCCTGCATATTCTCTTGTTCTCCATTATCCTGAAGATCTCTTCTTTAATGTCCCGAGACATGCATTAGTCCTAGTATTTATCAAGGAAGGTTTGCTTCATATTCTCCCACGTCATGATAGAATTTCCTCCTAGACCCATAAACCAAAACAACACTATCTCCTTTAGAGTAGAAAGAAATATTTTTAGTTTTTGAGCATCTGAAATATAATCATACCCACGGCAGAAAACATCGAACTAGAAGAGGAATTTATCTCGATCCTCGGAGGAGAGGCCATAGAAATTAGGTAATGTTGTTAGAGAAATAGGTTTCAGGGGTGGATCACCTCTAATTTCCTCAATTGGGAATTTAAATGTAGAAGTTGTGTTGGCCATGAATATCCTCCAATATTCCCATGGAATATCAGTAGGTTCTCACAATAGCACGATACACGGTTGAGATATATTAATAGTGATTCCTCAATCATGCGGAGGGTATAATTCCCCTAACTCTTCTACTTCAAGACTTTCAAGGAGAAGGTACCAAACAGTGTCCATTGGTTTCCATGAGCATGCTATGACTAGTATGATGGTTTTGAGGCAGTTATATGCCTTGTATTTTCTATCTTTCGATGTGAGGAATCCTTTCCCAGGGATGGATCACCTAGGATAGGGAATGGCAGGGAATTTAGAAACTTAGTGACTGCATGGAAGAGGATTACTGAATTTCATGAGCTACTGCATTGCAGAGAAGTGAAGGATGGGGTGGTTTTTTTTTGGTAATTATAATTTCCATATCGAATCAAATGTACATTGGGAGTGTGCCATGGAACAATGAGTCAGGAACCATTCACGAAGAGTACAGTTGTGTAAGATTGTAGTGCTGGATATTAGATGCAGCTTTGACTTTGATAGTGGATTCTAAACTTCTTGGAAAGGTGGTGAATTCTGGTATTACTTTGAGGGTTGAGGTCTAAGCCTCTGCATTCCCTTCTTACAGATGAAGAAATTTTTTCCTTATATTTGCTGGTTGAGAAAAACGGTATATGTGTATATTATTCTAAATATCGTAATGAGTTGTGTTATAAATCGCTAGTACACGGTATGATTGTCATGAAATATTTTTCTTTTGAGCAGGTTATTCATTGTAAATACTGAAATGAGTTATGTTATAAATCTCCATGGGAATTATTTTTTCTTTTCAGCGGTTTTTCTGAGGTATATGTGTGGTTGAACATTGAGGACAGTGTCCCCCAAGGGGGAGGGTACTGTAACAACCTTGGTGAAAATTTCATGTAATAAAAGTTAAAAATAATAACCACGATTGATGGGACACTTATTCCGAGCTGAATGTTGTTAAAAACATCATAGTGGGTATTCACTTTAGTTTATTATGGTTAAGTAATTTGGAAAAGGAAAATGAAAATGATTTGGAAAGGCATGAGGCATTATTTGGAATTTATCTACGAAAATAATGGAAAATAGGAGAAAAAGAAGGTGAAAGGTCATAGGTTGCATGTGAGGAGGAAAATGAATGAAAATAATGGAGAAGGAAGATAGAGGTCTCTTCTATAAAAAATTCCTCTAAGGATCAGTTGGCAGGCTTTTGTTGGCTCAACCTTTTTTTCAGTTCATTTTTTGGATCTCTCTCATTACTCTCTCTCTCTTTCTCTCTCTCACTCACTCTTGGACACTTAATTATTTTTTGGAGCATTTTGGATTTGAAACAAGAAAGGGAAGAAAGTAGTAAAAATGAGGTGGAAATCAAGGAGGAGAAAGAATGAGGTGGCTTCAACACGATTCTTCGTAGGTATTGATTTTCATGTGTATTTTCCTTTCTAGATTTGGCATGCATGGTATTTTATGTGGCTTATTGCTATCTTAGAATGGATTTTGGTAGGTGTGACAATGTTTTCATCCTAGCCTTTCCATTTCCTGATAGCCATGCTCTTGTGGAGTTTTCATGTTTTGTTTTAGCTGGAATATTGGGTGGATTCGAAGCAAGTGGGGTGGATCCCTAAATTGATATAAAAAAGGCCTAGTAACCCAATAACCATACTGTGGGTTGCGGTAAATAAGGATAGTGCGTTTCCTAGGTAGGCTTAGGAATCCTCGACCGGTGAATGGCGGGATATATGGTAATGCCTAGAGGTGGTTTTCTCCCCATTCGGACTGAGGAATCACTGGTTTTGGATTGCAGTAAATTTTGGAGATTATGTCTCATTTTAGGGCCTAGTGACCCCTGATTCAAACTGTGGGTTGTCGTAAAGTGTGAGAGACTAGGAGACATGAAAATTCCTCGTGGTTTAGGCGTAGAGAATGCATTTACACCCATGTTTATGTTTTCCTAGTGATCAGATGTAGATCACAATAAATCCTTGTTTATGATTGATGAGACTGGGGTGCTTTAAATTGGGGGTGCCCTAGTTGGTTTTTTGGTTTGAGTCTCATATTCGTGCTTGGAATATGGCACAGGGGTGATTGGCTAAATATAGATTTGTCTCACCCAATTTATGGTTGGGTGGAACATGGAAGTCCCATCTCCGGTTGTTTTTTATACTCATTAATGAGAATATAATTCCTTTGGTAGTTGATATATAATTGTATTTATTATTATGCAGATTCTATTTTTGTAGTATCTTTTGTATTTTGGTTGTTATTATGCTGGTTATAAGCATCTAATTTATCAGTGATGATGTATGACTCTCTTAATTTTTTTACCTGTAAATGAATAAACCATGTATATTTGGTCAAAAATATTGTATTCCATGTTATGATGTAAGGGAGTAATGCTTCTTAGAGATTCTGAGATAAGTATGAGACCCATATGTTTAAATCTGTTGTTTATACTTGTAGATGCAATGTTTGTGACATGTTTGATGAAATGCCTATCCTGGTCGGGAGGGGTCCATATGAGTTACTAATGATGTGATTTCTTCCATAGCTTTTCTTTAATGTTATTGATCATCTAATGAAGTTACATGAAGTTCTGGGAAGTGACTTGGGCTTAGGGGCTGAAAATGTGCCACAAATCCTAGAGCCACAGTCACAGAATTGACTGCTTAGGGCATTGGCTACTACATTTCCAAGGATAGACCATGATTAAGGGTCTATATCCGCTCCCTTTCCCATATATGTCTGCTTCTAAGGCTCGTTAGACCAAAACCCGCAGGTGTTAGTCAACGATCGCATCGCCAAAGATAAGGATCCACGAGAGGCGGTTAGTCCATGTTGCAAAACAGACGGGGAGTGTTGGTTTATCCAATGTCCAAAAATATCCCCCCAATGCGAGCCAGGTGTGGATCGAACTTGTGACCTATGCTCTAATACCACTTGTTGGGAATCATGATTGTCGTTAGACCAAAACCCGTACCTGTTAGTCAATGATCACATAGCTAGAGATAAGGATCCACGAGAGGCAGTTAGTCCATGTCAAGAAACACATGGGGAGCGTTGGTTTATCCAATGTCCAACACAAGAGGCTAAAAATCCAACCCCTCTTAAAGTTTCAGGGGTATGGGAGGGCAATTTACCTCCTAGAGGTCTTGTTGATGTTGTGAAAGGTATGTTTTTTGTGTTTCCATCTCTTCCACTTCCTTAATGTTGGAATCACGATTGTCGTTAGACCAAAACCCGTAGGCCTTAGTCTCCGCTACAATATCTAGAGTTAAGATCCACGAGAGGCGGTTAGTCCATGTCGCGAAACACATGGGGATCGTTGAACCCAATGTCCAACAATCTCCCCCACAATGCAAGCTGGGTGAGTTTCAAACTCGAGACCTGTCCCTCTGATACCACTTTTTGAAATCATGATTGCCGTTGGACCAAAACCCGTAGGCCTTAGTCTCCGCTATAATCACCAGAGTTAATATCCACGAGAGGCGGTTAGTCCATGTCCCGAAACACATGGGGAGTGTTGAACCCAATGTCCAACACTTAAGGTCATCTAGGAGGTTGAATCTCATACTAGTACCCACTCGTCACATGTTTACCTTGGTTGGCCGGTTACTTGGGTAAAAGTGGGAAGAGAGTGTTACAGCGAGGATTGTTCGTTTCTTATTGGACAAAGAAAATATTTTGAAACAAAAGAATGACAATTGGTTTGGTTTTGATGGGTTTTGTTGGATTTGTAAAGTTGGCTTGTAATATAAAGCAAGGATATGCAACCTTAGAATAGGGTTACATGGCCTAAGAACTTAAATCTTACAAATCATATTTTTTTTTTAATGAAATCATAAGTTTTAAATCCTACAAAATAAGTGGAAAATTTTAAAAATTAAGTGCAAGATCAAAAAATTTGAAGGAAAAACAAATGCATAATAAAATTCAACACATGCATAAAATTTTGTAATGTATGCATTGCATCATACCCACACTGAAACAATCATTAAAAGTCCTCACAAATTTGTTAAAATAACATATATGCATCCCACTAGGTCTAGTAGAATGTGATTGGGGAACAAAAATTAATAAATATGAATGAAATCACAATATAAATCAAACCCAATTTAATTACCTAGAATTAACAATGAAGAAGTGAACAACTGAGAAAATCAATATAAACAATGCAATACATTCCCAATAAAATTGAACTAATTGTGCTCCATTTGAGTTTTCTAGTAAAATAAGTATGTGGGTGGCTCATTATGCTTGAAAATAAATTAAAATTAATTGGTTCAAAGTTAGATAGTGATAGCTCTAATATAAAAAAAAATCCCCACTGTTCAGTAGTGAGATGAGGGTTGTATTTTTAGGTTTCCCAATTGTCAATTAAAAGTTGAGATTGCATGTGACACACTGAATATCAATGGATAATTTTTTATTTAATAAATATTTCCAATTATATGATATAATTAACTAATCACACAATTGGAGAACTCAGAGTGGTTTGAAGGGAACCACTTACTCATCAATATTCTCTCGAGCAGTAGACCAAGTAGACCAAGCAACCATTTTGGGACTACAAGTGGCTTGCCTTCAGCTTTAGCCTCTGGCCAACACTCTTTCCTCCTTTGTATGTTGCACTATTTGTAGGGTGAATAAGCTTGTGGATGCTAATCTCCTTAGATTGGAAGGCAAGACCCCCAACCCCATTAGACCTCAATTAACAACCCCATGAGGAATAATTCTTTTTTTATTTAATAATAATAATAATTTGAAATAATATTATAATTTATTTAATTTTCATAATTTTATTTAGTCATGATAATGTGAAATGTATCATAAAGTAGGTGAGATTCTTAACATTAATTGATGCATAGAGGCATTACCAACCATTTAATTAATATAGTTGCATGAATATTATTTTAAAATAGTCTTATTGTCATATTACTCTACTCTAGATTACTTATTTTTTTCTTTTATATTTATAACCACTATTCTATTTATAATGGATATACTGTTTTTTAACTACTAATTTTAGTTAATAATTTTTTGTTCTCATTATTGTTATTAAAAAATAATTAGTTCTATTAATTTTATTGATGAGTTTTACTTCAACAACTAATATACCAAAACTAATAAAATAAAATAGTTAAGAAATAATAATAATAAACTAAATTAATAGTTTTCATTAAAAAAAGAATTATATAATTATAAAAGAGATTTATAGAAATCAAAGATACTCAACCATATAAATTTTGAGCAATTAACCAAAGTAAATTATACACATAAAATAATATAAACCATATACAATTTAAGCATTATAGGTAATATGACAAATTGAAGAGTTCCAACAACATCACCACAAAAGAAACAAATATAATGCCAATCACAAAGATAACAAATACCTCCACTGAAATGAAACAACTAGATTATGAATAGGAAACAAATATAATGTGAATCACAAAACTAAAAAATACCCCACTAAAATGAGACAATTAGATTATGAAGTGCAATGACCATTTTTCTTTTTGAGTGGGCAGAAGAAAGGAAGTGCCATCTGTTATTCATTAAATAAAATAGTATCAATGAATGCGATAAAAGAAAAAATTATAAAGTAGTTATATATTTTGATCAAGATGCTATCTATTTTTATTAAGATGCTTATTTAAGATGATCCTATTTAACATGATCCAAATGTATTTAACTTCTATTCGATTTCAGGTATTTAACATGATCCAAATGTATTTAACTTCTATTCGATTTCAAATATTTTTTATTGTTATTTAAAATTATGATAAAATGAGGAAAAAAAAGAAAATGTAAACGGAACAGAGTAGCAAAAGAAAAGACGAAAACGCTCACACTAAACAAAGAAATGGATGATTGATTAGTGAAAAAAAAATATATGATCATTTCAACAATCTATTTTTAAGTGTTGAAAAGTTCAAATAAGATGGTCTAGGGAGTAATTGTTTTTAGGTAAATATTATTTTCTTGGTTATAGGATTAGGTAAATATCATTTTCTTGGTTATAGGATATTAAATGTGGTTAGGTATATATTTCTCATTATTAGATTTAAATTCATTTAAATTTTTTGATGAACAAAGAAGTGAATTAAATAAAATAAGTATCAATAAATGAGATAAAAGAAAAAATTAAAAAGTAGTTACGCTGTAAAGCGTTCTTATTTGAAAACAACTTTCCTAAATTGCTACGTGTAGGATTATGCACGCTTGATTTTAATGTTAGAAGATTGAACTAATCTCTACCTTAGAATTAAAAATTGTTATTTTTAATTAGTTACAGAGGAAAATATATATTAACGGACATCATAACTCCGTCAGGGTTTCTGCTCTCATCCATCCAACTCTCTCATACATCGAGCTCATTTTTTTCTCCGGTGGCTATGAATATGTTAACAAGGGCACATCCATTACTGGTTTCTTCTCCCGTGGCTGCGAATTTGTTAACAAGGGAATTACTGATTAACTTACTCACTTTCTGCAAGTGAGGCGTGACCATGGCCTTAACCCTCCTTCTGGCAAGCTGAAAAAGCTATGTGAAGCTCAATAAATTTATTTCGTTATAG